>JBBHKE010002131.1:0-35485 GCA_037447655.1 Zygnema cylindricum | reverse complement strand
TTTTCCGAAAATAGGCGACGTGAAACATCGTTTTCTTTACCAGTCAACGTGTCAGCTTCCCATTGCCCAGCAATTACCAGATGCATAATAAGCACAAGCTACAGTACTCGCGCGGGCAGCCTATAAAAACGTTTTAATAGCGGTTCAAAACTTCAAATGGTCTTATTTCCGTTTTTACTAATTAACGCGACTGTCAGAAAGCGGGACAATGCCGATTACCTTTCGAATGTCGTCAACATGTACGGCTCTATCTGACCGTCATTAACTAACAGTACAGAGACGTACAGTACAGTACACCGCCAATCGCTATTAGCGTTGTGTACACTAATTCCGTCCCGCTTTTTTTATATTTATTCTCCATTAGCGTAGTTCATTCTATTTTTTTCTTTACTCTATTTAGGATTAATTTTTTATGACCGTACAAATGGAAGTACGCCATCAGTTAATTAGTGTGGTGTACGAACAGTGTCAGACCGTGTAAATTGTACCTTTTTAAGTGAAAAAGTATAATTAATGAGTTTTAGTAGCCGCGGATGCATGAGAATGTGCGCTCTAAAAAGGGGATCTAATCGAGTTGTCAAATATCACGTTCGCACATATTCATCCAGCAACCACGTTCCAACTGTGTGAACGTACGATTTGTGTACGATTTGTCAAATTTTGTACGAATACCTATATTAGTGTAAGCATGTTTGCGACCGACATTAATTTTTTTCAAAGACCCAAATTAATTATATTTATTAAACAATTAGGGTGACGTTCCATCAGGCAAAAAGTGGCGTAGTTTACATAAATCCGCGACCCTCCGTACCAAATCGTACCGCCTAATTTGTTTTTATACGAAAAACAACATTACAGATAATATTGCCGATACTCTCCGAAGGTCTTGGAGGTAATACTGGCCGTCGGATGTTCACCTACGAGGAGTTCACTTCATTCTTTTCTGTAACTATCAACCCACCTCGAGGAGGTGGGTTGGCAGATACAGAAAAAACAAAATCGTGACACGCTGGACGATTAAGCTACATGTCATGATGGAAAACCAACGAAAAATCTTAAGATTTGCACATGACACGCGCTTTCCAAAATACAACCGAAAATAAAAACGAAATTTCGTAACGTTCCCTCGTCACGCTATTTTTTGTAACTTATGTTCGTCACACTATTTCTCTCAAATGACTTTCGTTATGTTCGAAAACTGAAACCCTAAAAAATGAGCTGGCGTACAAACTCGCGTCTGCAAAGAGTAAAAAAGTTTTGTCGTATGATTACTTCGTACGCAGGTGCATGGTACGCAAGTCAAGATTTGAAGTTAAGTTTGTCAGTGCTACAAATCTGAAAGATATTCAATATCGGATCGTAGCTTGCGTGGCGCTTGTCAACTTATAACACGTGGCTTACAGACTCTACGTGATGGAACATCAACTCAATCGACCCGGTATGTACAGTTTGCTGTACAATTACAAAAACGTATGATGGAACTTCACCCTTATAATGTATGTTTTTTTTCAAAATTTTAAATTCTTAATTAGCGTAAACCACGGTAATTTTTCATGTACGCTAAAAAAACTTCTACGCTAAAAGCGAATGGCGGTGTAGTACCGAGAGGCGCGATCCGCTTTTAGGAGAGGGGCTATTCATTACTCGTGTTCGAGTCTATTGTACGTTTGTACTTTTTGAGGTTCCGCCGAGCGGATGGCGGATTTGGTCGTACATAGGTGTGCTGGTTTTCAGCTGACAGCGCCAAAAGCCTAAAATCATAGTTGCCCCGTGCGCATAATACGCACGACACGAACGCGCGAATACTACGCACGATACGCATTTAACGATGAAATAAATGTTATAAAATGCGTACCTACCGATGTACCAATACATTTCCGTACATTTTCTGATTTTTTAGAGTTTCACATCTCAAATTTTCGATACGGCATACGCAGAAAAATAGTGAAGTGAAAAAAACAGCGACGCGACAACCACAGTGCTGAACCAACAACCAGGATACCGAACAAGCGACCAAGTTGTATCGTCGCTGGTTGTTGAACCAGCGACGAAGCCGTATCACCGCTGAACTACTATAGGGACAAGTGACCAGGGTGCATCGTCGCTGGTTCAACATGGATTTATTATAAAATGTCAAAAATGAAAAAATTCAAGTTCACATGGCAGAAAAATAAAAACCATCTTTCTATTGACTTACAGATGTTTCACCATACCAACAATGAAAAATGATAGGTTCACATTAAAGCACAAAAAAATAATCTTTGCATTAATTTGTAGGATATGGTTTTGTTTTCACATTAAAATTATCTCATCTCGTTGCAAGCAGTGACAAGACATCTCTCCTTTATCTCTCCTTATTGGAAATCACTTTACTCCAAATCTAAGTCAAACATGTCATCTAGAAAAACCTCCTCCCTTTCCTCCCCTACCTCCCCTTCCTCTTCTTCCCATGCTACCATGGCCTCTTCATTACTAATATTCTTGGTCTTCTGTAACAATCTAAAATTGCTAAAAACCTATACCGGATCTTTGGCCCTATTAGCTGTGAGCTTGTTTCTTTTCTTAAAGTGAATATGGTCATAGGTTGACCAATTGCTCTCACATGCGGTGGCAACTGAGCATTGGGCGAGGATTCTAATTGCTACCTTTTGCATGATCGGGGTGACACCTCCAAACTCCTTCCACCATTTCCACCCTAGCATCTTCCTAGCACAAGCTTTCGTTACATCCCTTCCAAAAACACCCTCGAAATCTCTATATTTAGACAGCTCAATGCAGGCCTCTATCTGCTCCTCGACGTTTGGTAACATTTTTTCAAGCATTGTCTCAAAGGCTTCTTTATTATCGCATTTTTATTCTGCCCATAGGAAGCACTTTGGTACTCGAGATTGATGTAGAAATTAATGGTTTTAAAGTATTTTCTAGGTCTGAATAGAAATAAAGAAGCCGAGGCAGTCTACCTCTAACTTCTCTCTCCAAACTCTCAAACTTGTCGCAGTCACTGAGAAATTGGAGAGAAAGCTAGAGCCATGGCTACCTAGGCTAACTCTCAAACTTGTCGCAGCCACTGAGAAATTGGAGAGAGAGCTAGAGCCATGGCTACCTAGGCTATCCTGAGGTTTACGGAAAATTTATACTAGTTATGGGATTATTAACTAAAAGGTATATGCCGGCCACAGGATTTGATCTTGGTACCTGCCGGCCGACAGATAGTAATTAGCCGGTAGCCTTAGCCGTTAAGTCCAGAAGTAGTCTTACGTATTATATAGTACGATAACTAATTAAACAATAATTCGTAGGATATATCATTTAACTATAATTGTTAACGGGATACATAGATCTGGTATGTAAAAGTACGAATTGCGGTACGGATAAGAAATCAATACCGCGCATAGATTTCGTAAGCGAAACAAATACCGCGCATGTATTTATTACGGCTACGATCAAATACGAGTTTAATCGGACGGCCGGAATTAGCGCCGAGATCGCGGAAGAAGAATTCGGCGGTTTGTGGGTATCGCCACATCGGATGACACGTGGCGATGTTACATTGGAGCGCGGCATCTCCGAGGATTAAAGGAGCGAATCCGGACATACCACGTGTCGACATTTAGGCCATGTCGTACAGTGTCCGTACATAAAGTACACCGGCAGCTGTACTTTTTCCTACGGAACTGTAATCTGATTGGTTTCGTACATCAGTAGATAGAGTCTGTGAGAGAGATAGGACGTAGAAAAATTAGAAGATAGGACCCTCTCTCCCAGAGAGCTTCTGTACAAAAGGTCAACTTTGACCCTCCATAACTTACTGCTCAGGGGAGCAAATTCAGAGATTCTTTTTGCTATCGACTCAGGGGAGTCTTCTCTTCATAGGGTTGAAGTTGGTCAGAGTTTTTGTCTGTCAGGGTGACAGTTATTTTTGCTGAAACATAAAGGGGTCAGGGTTATCCTAAAGGCTTCTTGGAAGCTGTCCACTCTGAGGGCTTATGGAGGTCTCAGAGTTTCAGGTTATGGGCCCACCCTCTAGGGTACCAATCTTTAATGGAACTAGCTTCATATACTGGGAAAGTATGATGATAGGAGCTCTATGCGAAAAAAGGTTATGGGGGATAGTGAGTGGACGGTTGGGGCGCCCATCAAGTCTTGGAATTCCTCCAAGGTTTGGAGGAAGCAGATTCACCAGGAAAGAGGATCCACCTTCAACGGAGGAAACAAAAGAAGGAGAGGTGGTGGAAAAAGAAAGGGAGGAGGAGGCAACCACACGAATAGCAACTGGTTCGGCATTCATGTCACCTATTCCGAGGAAGGAAGAGAATGATACTGAAACCTGGGACTTCAACAATATGGCGGCAAAGCACTTCATCCTACGCCATCTCACTCAAGGACTTCCATGTCCTCATTTGAGGTAGAAAGGGCATCCGATCTTTGGATGGCTCTCATAGAGATGTACCGAAGTGGTACGATTCAGCAACAACAGTTGGCTGATCAGAAAGTTAAGGAGTATGTATACAAAGGGGGAAATATGTTGGATTTTTGCAATGAGCTTGTTACACTCTTCATGGAGCTACAGAGTGCGGGAAAAGATTTTAGTGAAAAAGAAAAGGTTAAATGTTTAGTGATGAAGTTACCTGATGAGTTCGTGAACATAGTCAACCGTGTGCACGACTTGCCGGACTCAAGGTGGATATGGAACTCAGTGGTAGGGATGATTCTCGTTCGATAGAATACGATTGAGATCCGAACGTAAGGAAAGAGTGGCCAAGCCTTGGCAACAGCGACAAACTGGAGGAACAAGGATTCCCGGAAACCAGTCGGAAACTATGGGGGTAGGGAGCAGAAAAAACAGGCTGACGAGTTCGAACCAAGGGCTCGCAAAGTTTTATGTCATTTCTGTAAGAAACCGGGGCACTATATGGCAGAGTGCACTAAGCTAACCGAGCTTCGGTTAAAGGAGGGGCAGACCAATGGTACCCCGAGAGGAAAGAAAAAGGCCCTTGTCACACAGGTACTTGAGGCGGAATTAGAGGACGAGGACGATGAGCTCCTTTTGGATGAGGAGTTGGAGGCGAAAAATGAGGTTGAAATTCCACGAAGGCAAAAATGTGCTTACGGTGGATTGAAAGGTGAAGCAGGCTGGATTATAGATTCAGGTGCCTCCATGCACATGTGTAAGGATAGGCACCTGTTCACTAAGATAAGAAAGATTCCCACCGTAGAGATAGAGTACGGGGATGGGAGGATAGTCACCACTACTCTTGTAGGATCGGTAGATCTGAAAGTGTTAGTAGAAGGAAAGACATCCATATTAACATTCTCCGATGTATTGTTTATTCCGGAGCTGAACAAAAACCTTATTTCTACATCTATATTATATGATAAGGGTTTTTTTCACTAGCACTAGGGAAGGAGTCTTTACTGCTAGTTTTGAGGAGGATGTCTATTTCATTGCTGAAAAAGGTAGCCATGGGATGTTTAGGCTGATCTTAAGTAATGAAACAAAGAAACTTTATTATGGTGTTGTTCATGATATTATGATGTGGCATAAGTGGCTTGGGCATGTGAATCTAGATAAGTTAAGAGAGATGAAAAAGATGGGAGTGGTGGAAGGGATTCGGTTCAGTGAGAGTGATGATATAAGTGATTGTAGTGGATGTGCTCAAGGTAAAGCACACAGATTACCTTTTCCTAAAACAACCACCTATAAGGGAGAAAAAATTCTAGATCTAGTACACACAGATATTTGGGGACCGGCTAGAGTGCCCTCACCGGGGGGGGAAGAGATTTATGATGACTATAACTGATGATTGGTCTCGGTATTCTCAAGTGTATTTTTTGAAAAACAACTCAGAAGCTCAAGATTGTTTTAGACAATATAAAGCATGGAGCAAAAAACTCCATGAAACTCTAATCAAGAGAGTAAGGAGTGACAATGGTGGAGAGTATACTTCTAACCAGTTTGAGGATTTTCTGAGGGAAGATGGGGTCTAACACCAAAAGACAGTTCCAAAAAATCCGGAACAGAATGAGGTGGCTGAAAGGTTAAATAGAACACTAAGTGATAGTGCTAGAAGTATATTGTCGGATAAGAAGATAGGAAAAAGGTTTTGGGCAGAAGCAATGAACTGTGCTAATTACCTCAAAAATAGAGTTTTTACTTCAGCTATAAAAGATCAAACACCTTATGAGAGATGGACAGGCCGGAAACCAGACTTATCTCACTTAAAGGTTTTCGGCAGTCAAGTATTCAGTCTAGATACAGATCGGTCTAATTTGAAGCTATATCATAAAGGAAAACCGGGATACTTATTAGGATATGAAGAGGATGTTAAAGGATATAAAGTTTATGATCTAAAAAGAGAAGATATAATCTTAGTAAAGCATCTAGTAGTTATGGATGAAGGAAAGTCTGTGGATCCCTTCAAATATACAAAGTCAGTAAAAATCAGATTTGAGTCAGAAAATTCCGATGACTTTGAGCTCCCTAACTATCCGGGTTTTAGAGACGATGACATTCTTGCAGGTACAAATCAGACCGAAAAGGACTCGGCTGTGGAAACTCCAGTAACAACTCTACCCGAAGCGGAAGACGTGGTGGAAATTGATTCAGAATCAAGGGATAGGGGAGAAGCCAAGTTTGTTCGAAAGAATCCACGAGAACCATCTATTCCGACCTCAAATTTTGAGGGGGGGAGGAGAAGTAGCAAAAGACTGCAAGAAAAACAGGTTAATAACAAGGTAACTAAACTATCTCATCAAGATGAACCTCAAACTTATGGAGAGGCGATGACTTGTCCAGAAAGAAACCGGTAGAAGACAGCCATCAATGAAGAGATGGCCTCAATTATGGCAGCCGATACTTGGGAGCTGGTGGATTGTCCACCTAACCGAAAACCAATCGGTTGTAAGTGGGTTTTCAAATTAAAACAGAACCCAGATAACACAATCGAGCGCTACAAGGCCCGATTAGTGGCAAAGGGATTTACACAAAAAGAGGGAATTGACTACGAGGAAACCTTTGCCCCGGTGGTCAGATTTCCATCCGTCCGCATACTTCTCAGCCTGGCAGCAGCGGAAGACATGGAAGTGCCCCAGATGGACATCAAAACAGCCTTTTTGCATGGAGAATTGGAAGAGGAGATCTTCATGCGACAACCCGAAGGGTTTGTGGAGGAAGGAGAGGAGAGTAAGGTATGCCGGCTGATTAAATCTCTGTATGGTTTGAAACAGGCGCCTCGACAGTGGAATAAGAAGCTTGATGAGTTTCTTACCGGTCTGGGATATATCCGGATCAGCTCAGATCACTCAATCTATGTTTTAGAAGATGAGGAAGGTTTTATATTTATTGCAATTTATGTTGATGATTTGCTTGTTTTAAGTAAATCAATGGAAAAAATTAAAAAACTGAAAACCGATCTTAAGGGGAGATTTGAAATGAAGGATATGGGGGAAGCAAAATATCTTTTGGGAATTCAAGTAGAGAGAGACCAAAAAAGAAAAATTATAAGATTGACTAAAAAGAAAGCAATAGGGAACATGCTTGAAAAATTTCAAATGGATAAAGCTAATAGTTGTACAACTCCAATAGAGTTGAAGAAGGGAAGTGAGGGGAGTGAGGAAGAAGGAGGCATAGTCTTAGACGAGGAATTATCTCCTGAAGAACAGAAGTTCATGCAGACTATTCCTTACAGGCAAGTAGTGGGAAGTCTAATCTATTTTATGAATTGTACCCGGCCGGATTTAGCTGCAGCTGTAGCAGTGCTGAGTAGAAGAATAAATGCTCCCTCTAAGAGGGATTGGGAGGCAGCTAATTGAGTCCTTAGATACTTGATAGGAACTAGGGATCTATGGCTGCATTTGGGTGGGGAAAATACTGACATCACTACTTGGAGTGATTCCAGTTATGGTGATGCTCCGATGAGGAGATGCACTTCTAGATATGTATTATATGTGGGTGATGGGGCTTGCTGTTGGAGTAACAAACAGCAAAAGGTTATTGCTCAGTCCACCATGGAGGCTGAGTATATGGCCTCTTGTTCTGCTGTAAAAGAATTGATGTGGGTCAAGTCTTTGCTTCGTGAGCTTGGTCATCTTAGGAGTGGTGTGCATAAAATATTTTGTGATAATCAGGCAGCAATTGCTATTTCTGCCAATCCTAAACATCATTTTAAAGCCAAACACATGGACATCAGACTCAGCTTTGTTAGAGAGAAAGTAGAAAATAAAATAATCAGTTTAGAGTACCGACCAGATAGTGAGATGGTAGCAGATATGATGACCAAACCTGTGCCTTCCCCTAAGCTAATTTTTTGCAGCGAGAAGTGTGGTCCGAAATTAAAGATTGACTAGAAAATAAGGGGAGTGTAGAAATTAATGGTTTTAAAGTATTTTCTAGGTCTGAATAGAAATAAAGAAGCCGAGGGAGTCTACCTCTAACTTCTCTCTCCAAACTCTCAAACTTGTCGCAGTCACTGAGAAATTGGAGAGGAAGCTAGAGCCATGGCTACCTAGGCTATCCTGAGGTTTATGGGAAATTTATACTAGTTAGGGGATAATTAACTATAAGGTATATGCCGGTCACTGGATTTGATCCTGGTACCTGCCGGCCGACAGATAGTAATTAGCCGGTAGCCTTAGCCGTTAAGTCTAGAAGTAGTATTACGCATTATATAGTACGATAATTAATTAAACAATAATTCGTAAGATATATCATTTAACTATAATTGTTAACGGGATACATAGATCTGGTATGTAAAAGTACGAATTGCGGTACGGATAAGAAATCAATACCGCGCATAGATTTCGTAAGCGAAACAAATACCGCGCATGTATTTATTACGGCTACGATCAAATACGAGTTTAATCGGACGGCCGGAATTAGCGCCGAGATCGCGGAAGAAGAATTCGGCAGTTTGTGGGTATCGCCACATCGGATGACACGTGGCGATGTTACATTGGAGCGCGGCATCTCCGAGGATTAAAGGAGCGAATCCGGACATACCACGTGTCGACATTTAGGCCATGTCGTACAGTGTCCGAACATAAAGTACACCGGCAGCTGTACTTTTTCGTACGGAACTGTAATCTGATTGGTTCCGTACATCAGTAGATAGAGTCTGTGAGAGAGATATGACTTAGAAAAATTAGAAGATAGGACCCTCTCTCCCACAGAGCTTCTGTACAAAAGGTCAACTTTGACCCTCCATAACTTACTGCTCAGGGGAGCAAATTCAGAGATTCTTTTTACTATCGACTCAGGGGAGTCTTGTCTTCACAGGGGTGAAGTTGGTCAGAGTTTTTGTCTGTCAAGGTGACAGTTATTTTTGCTGAAACACAAAGGGGTCAGGGTTATCCTAGAGGCTTCTTGGAAGCTGTCCACTTTGAGGACTTATGGAGGTCTTAGAGTTTCAAAGGAGTGCAAAGCCGGCGGTATACATGGGACTATGGGCCATCTCCCATCTGCCCATGAACGATGTTTTCAGTTCTTCCAATGCCTGTATGACTTCATAATTTCTTTCACCTCCATCGATGGATAACTTCTGCAAAAACTGACCAACGGTTAAAAACCCTAATAAACCTTTCCCACGTTCAGGGCCCCTTTGTCACACTCCCTCATTAGCCACACCACCGGCTTTGAAACTGCCACAGCCTCCGTCACTCTCGTCTAAAACGTTAGGCTCAAAATGTGATCTTTAATCTTTAGCCCCTCGATCTTGTATGTAGCCTTACCCATCCAGTGCTTCTAACTGTCATCAAACATTAAGCACTCCTAGTTGTCCTTCACATGTAAAAATCTTTGGAGCATGATGAAATTTGTCGCAAACCTTGTCTCTCCAGGTTTCAACAACCGAAGTGCAGAGATTTTTTTGAACATGGCAGAACTCATGTTATGTTTGGTAATAAATTTCAGCACCTCTTTTGCCTCTCGGACAAGTGTTGAAATAAATGGTAACTTGCCCCAATCCTCCAACAGTAAGTCCAATACGTGGGGAGCGCATGGCGTTCAGGTGATCGAAGGGTATTTACTCACGAGCAGAGACTCTGCAGCCTTATTCACAAGGGCAGAATCTGACACAACTTGCACCACATTCTCGACCCCTACCGCAATAACTCCCTTCTCTAACACCTTACAAACGTAACCAGCATCCTTAATTTTCCCGCTAGTGTCTTCCGCCGTGAGACACATGTCACCCTTGGGGGTGACAGCTATAATGTTAATGAGAGGCGTGTCATCAACTACTGTCCATCCATCTGATGTGATCGAGGCACTAGTGGCTTCTAACGTCTTCACGTAGCTCCTCAAGTCTTGTTTTATTGTTGCCTTTGTCTCTGCCAAGAGACGAGTTCTCATGGCATTGCGGTGAGGTAACTTGTAAGAACCCCCTATCTCCCCGGTCTTCTTCACTGCTGCCTTAAAATAGGGGTCATCTAATAGTCCGAACGGCTAGGCGTTGGCAAAGAAAGCCTTAGCCCATGCTACATCAACCTCTTTTTTGTTTTGCATATCAATTAATTTCGTTATTTTTGTTTGAACACCTTGCACCTTACTACTATGGCTAGATCCACCAGGACACTCGGTGAGATCATCCAAATCAGATATGACACGTTTCTGAGAGCCATGAGAAGTTCTCTCAGTTTTCGATAAAGTAAACTCCTCTTTCACCTCGTCCGGACATAAATGGCAAGCTCTAATTCCTCCACTTTTCACATTCCCAATAAAGTGGTTTCTAATCCTTGTTGTTTGACCATTGTATACGAAGTTGTAGTAGATACGAATAATATTCGGTTGTTTCCAAGTAGCCCCCCGTCTGGAGCCTTAACATAATCCCACTCTATTCCGTGAGTTTTAGGCATGGATGCTTATGGTGAGGTCCGCGAAAGCTTCAAAGGCGGTTCCAATGGTACCTTTACTGGCCGCTTCTATTGCATCTTCAATGGCAAATTCCTCTTCAGAGAGGTCCTTTCTAAAAAAAATCAAACTTCGGCCGCGCAATTAGTGCAACGTCTATTTTTTTTAAATTCCGTACATTTTTCCTTGCAGCGAAATTTAAACGAATTTTACGAAATATATAAAATTCGCGAATACTACGTAGTTTCTGGAAAAAAGTCCAAATCCGTACGAATAGGACAACTATGCACGCATCCAAAAAAACTCCCAACATAATTAAAAATCTACGGAGAGCAACCACGTAAGCCCCCGAATCCGGACGGAGCACGAGGAGGAAGTTCTGGAACACGTCGTTGATCCATAACTGCAATAGACGATCGAAATAATATAGAAGCCAACACCCGTTGTAGGGCCACGGAAAAACGTTGACGAAAAAGAAGAAGTAAGGACTAAAACAGAAGGGCTCCCAAGTCCCCGCCTCTTGAACAAGCGTCGACCACAAGTACAGAAAAACTCATCCAAAGCCACACCTAAATAACCAAATATCTCGACCGCCATCGGAATGAAGCCATCCATAGCCTCGCGACAGGCATAATGACGCTCCTTCCATTTAGCCGCGTCACCAGCGGCCACTCTCGCATGCCGAGCCGCTTGGTTGACGACTGTAGTTGATGTAGGGTTCGCCAAAACAATGTCACCAAATGTACGACGCGCACCATGAAGTAATACAAAGTCAATCCGACGCGAAGGAATAATGTGAGAGATTTCTCGACGAACATAAAAACAGCCTTCATAAGCGATAGTAGGGATAATGTCTCGAATCGTGTCGTGCGCTTGAATCAACTCGCCCCCATAGGAGCAACGAAACAAATGGACCCCGTCGCGCTCGAGAACGTGTCTACAAGAGCAAACAAGTGAGCCAAGCAAAGGTGGGTGAGGGAGGCCAAGTTGGAACCTAAGGGTTGTTGTGAACTGAGCCGAGGTGAAACGAAGAGTGGACAAGATAGGGACAGCCAAATAGTTAAGCTCCAGAGCCAGGTCCGCCAGAAGACAAAAAGCGTGCACGCGAAGAATCGAAAGTAAGCGCCTCGAGAAGCTCGGATTTAATAGCGGCGACAACCCGATCAGAAATGGATTCCTGAACACGCGCAACTGATGTCGTAACAAGAGTGGAAAACATCCGCATGTCCTCGATTGCGGCCGGATTAAGAGAACGTGATGTAT
Organism: Zygnema cylindricum; assembly: GCA_037447655.1. Taxonomy (NCBI): domain Eukaryota; kingdom Viridiplantae; phylum Streptophyta; class Zygnematophyceae; order Zygnematales; family Zygnemataceae; genus Zygnema; species Zygnema cylindricum. The sequence goes on along the minus strand of JBBHKE010002131.1, from coordinate 23,376 downwards.
CCAAAAGGGACCGTTGGAAGGCGAGCTCACTATCTGAGAGACGGGGAACCACGCCCTCAAGAATACGAGCTTCCCCAGCCAAAATACAAGTGACAATAGTGGAAGAAACAAGGCACCAACTTCCCAAATAGGATGCTGGAGTCACATGCGCCGTCGAGAGTAAACCCAAACCGCCAGCCCAGATAGGAAGAGAGGCTTTGATGAGTGCCACAGGCCAAACTCGCGATCAAAAGCTCCACGACCCAACAAAGTGTGGAGGACATCCATAAGGCGATCATCGAATGTAGAAAGTGAGGACACAAAGGATGGGGTAGGAGGGGAAGTGCGAGTAAGGTAGAATGGCCGGTGGGGGAAACATCGTGTCAGAAGCGCAAAGGCCACTTGGGGATCAGAAAGGTGAGGAAGGTCGTCCACGTGGGACAAATCTGTCTAAAATGCGGAATCGAGGAATTTTTTGACGTATGGTTCAGAACCAAGGGGACAACCCAACACACGAATGCCTTTGGAAAGAGGAGTTTGGAAACCAGGAGGGGGAGTGAAAGGAGGAGGAATAGGACGTGGGGACCAAACAACGCCCTTAGTGGGTTAGACCGAAAGATTGAGTTTGGCCAAGCGAGCCTTGAAAAAGTTATAGGCCGGTATAACTTGGTCTGAAGGACCTATAATGTGTGTGTCATGCGCAACTGAAGGGTGTTGTCCATAGCCTATTTCAGCCATGGATTACTCTCAAAAGCACCACGGACTACCCCTCAAACAGCTATGTTTCACACAGCACAGATTGCTCCACAATACACAAAATCTCCTCAAACTACACCAATAAGCATTATACTATAGACACTATAAGATACCAAAGTTACAATCAAATCCACGAAGGAATCTAGATGATATAAGTTCCAGAGTTTCACAAAAACAGCTAAGACATTCACAAACTAACCACTTAGACTACTCATAGAATCTTACAGAGATACCTAAATAGAATGAAACTTAACGCACATATATATTCTCTATCTTAGAAAAACTCCACAGAGTTTCACATGAAATCACTAAACAGAGTGATCACACCAACAGGTCAAAGATGTAGAAAAAAATCTACCATTGCTTTGATAATACTTGACTGCGATACAAAAAAATAATCTAAGTCCTGCAAGTTATACTCATAAAGTTCACTACTAACTGTACGGAGGCATACCAACCGTACTCTATCTACTCTAATAAACTAATTAGCCAAAAGGATAAACCTCTGTTGTACAGAATATTTACACCGACATCTCCGCAATCTTCGTATGTCAGAAAAACCAAGCTACCGCTAAACAACTACTAAGCTACCACTAACGTACAATCATCATTACTCAAAATCTATCCTATTCATATTTTCTGCAGCTGCGCTGGCTGCGCTGTCCGTACGGATCATGAAAATAGCCGCAGTTGTGTTGACTTAACTGCGTCGCAGCTCCACCGTACCGGCGGCTCATATTTCAATACTTGGTTTATTCCATATCGGATCGCTTCGCGATCCGCCATCTATTTGTTAGTGCCTATTCACGCCACTTTAATTTTATCCGTAAGTTCGCTCCCCCAATCCGTGAATCTATTCGAGCCTCCATATTAAATCCACTTAGCAGTTACGCACAAAATGTCTCGTACCCACGAAACTAACATTTCAAAACAACACTCCCCTAAAAATTTAGTTTCGTGCACTCAGAAAAATATGCAGCGTGTAATGCTATGTTGCTACGCTGCGCTAGTTCGATATCGGAGCGCAGTAAAAGTGCAACGTGTATTGCTATGCTGCGCTAATTTCGACATCGCAACCCAGTACGAATAAATTATGCAGCCTGTACTTCTATGTTGTCATGCTGCGTTTTTTTGACATTGCAGCCCTAGCAGCCGCTCCTTTTTACCCTTAACTTCTTCTTCACAACCTCATCTACTGAGACTACAACTTTCAAACTCAACACTCCCCTAAAGCTTTAGACTCTGAAGTCCATTCTGTATGCAGATATATCTTCTCCAACAAAAATAAGAAAGTAGAAATATTTAGAGATTAAAAATTCTCTTTCACAACCTTCACTACTCATCATTCAAAAATTTAGCAAGACCAACACATCAACACTGCTTATGGTGACGTCGCCGTTTCCCATCCTTTGCCTTCGTGAAAAATGCCACCTTGGAAAATTCGTCCTGTAACAGCTCCCCCTCTGCCATAAACGCCAGACTGTCCCTTTACTAATGCTATAACACTCTCCTGTAAATCCGAATTTCCACTCGTAATCGTCACTAAGCCATGTTATCAGATTTGTTGAAAATCTATTTTCTACACACTTTTATCAAACAATTGTTGCACATTCTCCCTGTTAGATACTTCCACGCCATCCATTTCCTTATATGTATGTTACTGAAGCTACTGTACCAAATTCTCAAAAAGTTTCCTGATACGTCGCTCAAGTCTCCCCATTTTCCCGTTACATATTCTCTCAGTGTTCCCGGTTGCGCTCTTAAACCCACTTAGTAGTTACGCACAAAAAATGTCCTGTACGCACGAATCTAATTTTACAAACAACAAAGGGAAGAGGCAAGAAGGGTAAGCAGATGCGGAAGCTCGGAGGGCGCGGTAATGGGATAGAGCAAACAAAGGGCCCCCAAGAGGATCTCCCTGACGGGTGCTAGTCGTGGAGGAAAGTGGGACCAAACCAACATCAGTGGAGAAAGAGAGGATATTGCTCAGAGAATAAAAGGCTCTCACAAAAGAAAATATTTAGACAATCGGGGAAGGTGCAACCAAAAGCTCTGAAAAGTTAGCATTCCGATCCATAATATTAAAGGCATTAGAAACATCTACCTGGAGGACTAACCGATCCGGATTGGCATCTAAAAAAGCTCGGATCCCGTGGACCACGGCCTCACAACCCCTCCCGTTTGCCACTCCGAACTGATGAGGAGAGAAATAATCATGGAAAGCGGGCTAGAGCTGGATGCAAATCGCACGGGCCACCAATTGGTACAATACCTCGGCCACTGCAATAAGACGGATTTCCCCATTGGGTTTGGTGACAGCCACGAGGCGGGAGGCTGTGAGGAGATCGCAAATACGAGAAGGGACAGTGCCAGCCATAATAAGGGAACATACCACAAAAATTATATCAAAGCCCCGAGCACCAGATTCTTGAGGCAAAACATCACGAAATAACTCATAAACAGTGCCCGAATGACCCCTTGCTGAAAGATGTGCAGAAGTCGTAAGGGCTTTAATGAAAGAGTCTCGATCCAAAAGAAAACACTTTGTTGGCTCGAAAGTGTGAATAGAGGGGGACTAAAGGGAAAGAGTTGGCAAATGACGAGCTCGGAGAATCTCAACAGTCGCAGCAGCTCGAGGAGCAGGATTAAAAGGTTGGAGGGCCTGAAACGCTCGAGAGAGCTCACGAACTCGACCCAAACGTACACCACGGTGATAGGAAGATGGCACATCTGAAATCCGAGATGTACGACGTTGTGTGAAAGAAGCATTGGTGGGCCCGAACGGCTCGAGAGAGCTCACCAACTCGGCCCAAATGTATCGTGTTGTTTTTGAAAACCTTTAGTCCTCTCTATATTATGTTGTTATGCTGCCATGTTGTGCTAGTCTGACATCGCAGTTGCGCTGCTCTAATATTGCAGCTGCGCTGACTGATATCAGAGCAGCTAGAGCAGCCTTATCAGCCATAGTAGTTTGTGTAAGGGCGATGTTTTGTGTATACGCGGTTTTTAGTGCGTACATGTTCACCAAGTGTAGCGTGGAGGCTCGCATGGTCCATTAATTGGGGGAGTAAATGTACGGATAGATTTAAAGGGACATAAAAGATTGATTGAGTGGCGCGGAATACGTGATATTAATGGACGGCGTATCGCAAAGCGATCCGACTTGAAATATTCGAAGTGTTTCACATTGTACGCTGGCCGTACGAATCATAATAATGACAAACAGATTTCGAAATGAAAGTGACGAGCCGCATTTATTGAAGTGGACGCAGTTCCGTACAGAAAGGTTTTAGGATCGTACGGTGTCATTTTGGCAAGTGGATTGTGCTACATTTGACGGCGGACGGCATCGGCCGCTATTTTACAAATGTTTTATATTGTGTGACTTATAATTAAGTGGTTTAGGGTTTCGACAGTTTAATTAGTGTGTATAGTGTCGTACTTGTTGACAAATGTACGCTTATGATTGTTTGACTCTCAGGTGTACGCTTACGATTTACTTACTCGTAGTAGAAGTGTGTTACGTCTACATAGGACTTAGTGACAGTTACGTGACTGGCTGACAGCTTACAAGTGTATATATAGCTATGAGCTTCGTAAGCGAATTAATTAATGGTGGTTAGAAAAGTAGGGACCAAAGCTGTAGTAATTTAAGGTTACCGATTTGGTCATACATTTATATGATACATTTAATTATCTGATTATACATTTGGTTATGTGGGATGGCATTCATTAATTGTTATTATTTAAGTTATTTATGTTTGTTTATCATGCCTTGTGCATGTATTTGTTTTGTTGTTTAATGCATCTGTGTATGCATTTGTCCTAGGGTGGTCTTAGGCTTTCTGCAGATTTGCAAACCTATTGTGTGTTTGGTCTGTGTGAAATGGTCACAGATTTGTAGACTAATCTGTGTTTTTGGGAGACCTATGGTGTGTCTAATGGGGATTTTTTGGGAATGCATCTGGGAATGCATTCACTTATTTGGAGGGCATTCATTTCAAAGGATTATTCATTCGATTAGATTTGCTTAGCTTTACGGTTGATAGTTTGGGTCGCTTCTGCAGTCTATTCTAGACCAAAGAACAACAAATCGCACAACGATAGGAGGATGGCACATTTGAATTCCGAGATGTACGACGTGGTGAAAGAAGCACTCGCAACTCGATCCTCGTGCTCGGCATGAAGGGCTCGCCAATCGCCTCGAAAGAATCGTCGACATCGACCCATAGTTTCTCGGGCCCCGCTACCACCGCCACGGCCAGGTAAGACTAGAACCCAAAGTGAGAACATGAAAAAGAGGTGCCAAGTTCCAACATCCGTGGGATACGCATAAATACGGGACAAAGGAAGGTGGAGGGCGTCCTGTACGATAATACGCAAGCCATCGAAATCTGGGTGTATAAACGCGGACGGGGGCCCTCGAATCATAAGCTCCAAGCATGTCTAAATTGGGTACAAATGACCAATCTTTGCTCGTAGGTACGAAAAGGAGTGTTGTGGAAGAAATGATACTAAAGGAAGGGTCATTTAGGGCCAAAAATTGTTGACAACTCTTTGTATGTCCGGCAATACTGGCAACAACCGCGAAATGGTTATGACACCTGGTACATTCTATCGGTGTTGAGGATTTTGTGCGAGATTTAGGTGGAGGAGGTGAACGAGGGAGAAGAGGCGAGGATGCACGGCCAGACATGGTCATTCAATCAGTGGGAGAAGCATGGGACGTGATAAACGGAGAGGAAGGGGGAAATGGGAAGGAGGAAAGGACACTATGGGAAATAGATGGTGGAAATGGTAGTGGGACGGAACATAGGTAGGGTGGGAGAAATGTTGAGCATGTGCCAAAAAAAATGATAAATATGCAACACATCCAGCTGAAAGATAAATGATAACGAAATAAGCAAGAAAGTCATGAACATCTCAGAGAACAAGTGAAAATGAATATGTATAAGCAGCAAGAAACAAATAAACATATCATAAGTAAAATAAAGGTAAGGTGGGAGAGGAAGCTATGAGGCTCAGTTTATTTCCCCCCCCAACTCTTTAGCCTGCCGAAGAGCTCGCGAATACGACTGGTAACTCTCGGCAGCCGCGGCAAAACCAATAACCGTCCCGAACCACAGTTTACGGAGGAACCAAACAATCCGTGTGAAATCCTTGGTTGCAATGGTCACACAGAACATTGATGTTTCTCCGTCGGCTCGGTTGCAAAGTGTGCATTCTTTAGTCTCAGTGATAGGCATGCGCATAGGGTCCATGTCTTGAAGAGATTCGGTAAATAACATGGAGCGTAGTTCTTCGAATGCTCCCGAAAGGTTCGTGTATCTACTCCTTGAAGACATAGCATGCCATTCATGGCAACTTCGATAATTCGGAGGATATGAGGTGAAACATCTGTTTATAAGGTATCGAAGGATTAGCGTCGTAAGTAGACATAATCTCCCACTAGGTAAGGCTTCTGCTGGGGCCGGTAGCTGCCGATGCGTGTCGTGGCGAAGCGCAAAGTATCCTTGTGCTGGGCGATCTGCAGGTTGTCAAAAGCGATGGGCATCTCTTAGGCAAAAAGCAACGCCCTATTAATAAGTTCTTCCAGAAAAACCCCGTCAGATAGTAAGGGAAGCGGAAAGCTTGCGGCTTTCTGGATATTCCTACCCAACAAGGGTGGACGCCCAAATAAGATAGATTATGGACTGAAATTGGTAAGACTCGCCTGTACTGACATTCGATACCCCATGACAATATAGCCAAGTGACTCGTCCCACAGTGTTATATATTTTTACAAGCAATGCTTGCGTAATGCCCGCTTCAACGTCTGAACTGCGCGTTCCGCCAATCCATCAGATTGTGGATGATCGCGGCTTGTTCGACGATGGTCAATGAGAGCGTCATCTATCATTTCTTGGAATTCTCCGTCGAATTCAGTCCCTTGATCTGTGAGGACTTCGGTTGGCGCGCCGTATCTCATGAGGACATGTTCTATAAAAGCGGCGGTGGTGAGCTTTGCAGTTTTGTGTGGTAGTGCTACTACTTGAACCCATTTGATGAAATTTTCAATCATGATCATTATATATTGTTTCCCCCTCCGTGATATGGGAAAGGGTATCAGTCAAATCGCACGATCAGCGGTAAAATAACCCTTTGATGGGTAATGGTTGGAGGGTAGTCTGTCGGTTGCTAAAAGAGGTACGTAGACGATCACATATTGCACACTTGTGCAATACCGCTGCGACATCAGATTGCATCCCAAACCACCAATAGCGTGCCTGCACCAAGCTTAAGGTGCGCTTGGTCCCATAATGACCCAGCTCGGTGTGAATTTGTTCAATCAGCGAGAGGCGTTCAGTCGGGCGAGGCACGTGCCTGTGACTACTGTCCGCTAACAATCGAACTAGCGATCCACCTAGCCAAAGATAATTGTTAGCTCTTTTCTTTACTCGTTCCTCCTCCTCGGATGTAGTGCCTTAGTCGGAAGGTCTGTGAGGAGAGGAAAAGAATTAGTGCTCCGTCTCGCCATGGATCTAGGGCAGAACGGGAGTCAAGCAACGAAGCTACAGAATGTGTGATGTAAAACCCTGCTGACATAGAAGCTAAGTTGTCATCGAAACCTGCTGGACTCCATTGTTTGTGGTCCATGGCAAAGGATTTCGGGAAATGCAGTCTACATTCAGGCTAAGTAATCCTGGACGGTGAATTATTTCAACATCATATTCTTGTAAAATTAATGGCCATCGCTCTAATTTTCTTGACAGTTTATCTTTCGTCATCAGCCAATGTAAATGTTGATGGTCGGTTAGAAGGGTAAATGGTTTTCCGTAAAGGTATTGACGAAAATGTACAATACCCCAAACTGCTGCCAGACATTCTCCTTCATAACTACTGTAATTTGACTCCGCACGATTCTTACTCCTGCTTGCATAAGCAACCACGCATTCTTCTCCTGTTAGTTCACGCTGAGTTAAGATGGCCACAATGCCAAGCTTTCCAAAGTCTGTTCGTAGGCTGAAAGGTAATTTGTGATTAGGAGGTCGGAGGATGGAAGCACTAGAGAGGGCATCTTTCAACTTCTAAAAAGCCAAAATCTAATCAGGTCCCTATACGAAAATGACTTTTTTTTTTAGTAGATCGTTCAATGGTGAAGCGACAGTGCTGAAACTAGGGACAAATCTGCGATAATAATTAGCTAATCATAGTAAGGCTCGAAGACTCGTGAGATCAACGAGGGTTGGTAGTTTGTTGATAGCCTCGGTTTTTGCTTCAAGTGGTGTGATTCCTTTAGAGGAAATAAAATGTCCAAGGTAAGGCACACCCTCGGACCCGAAAGTACATTTAGTAGGATGACATTTTAATAAGACCTTTTTCAGTTCAGTTAGGACCCATTCGATATGAGCTACGTGATCTTCAATTGTGGCAGAGGCGATAATCAAATCATCTATATAACATCGTGCAAACTTGAAACCACCTAAAACTGAATCCATTACTTTTTGAAAAACTGCGTGGTCGTTCTTAAGTCCAAAAGGCATGACAACCCACTCCCATGACCATCACTACCCCAAAAGGCGGTTTTATGCCTATCATTCTCCTCTATTTCAATCTGGTTAAAGCCTTGTCGTAAATCCACAATATTGAAATATTTAGCGCCTCCTACATGATCAAATATTTCTTCAACCAATGGCATTAGATGTCGATCTTGTATCGTTCTAGCATTGAGTTCACAGAAATCGCCGCACATCCGACGATCGGTAAAGTTTCATTCGACATCTTTTTCTTCGGCATGACAGTGGGTGCTGCAAAAGTAGAATCTGATTGATAAATGAGGCAAGCATCCTCCAATTCAGCGCAACGATGGTCCACTAATTCCCATTCTGTTTCAGATAAGCGGTGTTTCGGCTTGAAAATATGACGATCGTCTTCGAGATCTATAGGCATTTTATACGTGGTATGGCGACCACGATCATTCATAGAAAAAACAAAAACGTCGATATTTTGCAGAATCACTTTGTTTAGTAGATCATGTTCAGATTAAGAGAGATTAGAGCCAAATTTCCATTTAGGAGTTTCCGAACCTTAAATCGACATTGCTTCCATGGCTTGTAAAAAAGCTAGTTGTTCATCCGCGATAAGTGACTGACCTAATGAGTAAACAACCGGTGTTTCCTGTAATTAGTTTGTCCAATGGTGCTAGCTACGAGTAGGAAAGGTTGCGGTCCAGTGAGGAGGTGTTGAAATATGACTAGAGGGAGTAGATTGGGCAGCAGTATATGCCGGAATGGACCATGACATATGACTAGGATTCAAAAAATCGTAGATGGTGACTTCTAGAGAAGATTTTATAGGGGATGGAAAGAGGAAAAATTAAGAAGGTGTCCTTATAAAGGTGACTAGAGATCGTGTAAGTATGTGTTTAGAAATTGGTGATGCATCCCCCCCCCCCAGCTAGTTAAGACGGATGGGTTTGTGCGTAATGACCTGCTGCAAATCCGAGGCCTCAGACAAATGAGAGAGATTGAGGGTCCATGACCCAACCTAAAAGGATGTAGCGCTGTCAATATGTGAGACCATGTGCAGCAATAATGTTGGGAAGGAAATGCATAAGGTGTTCTCGTTTTGTGGGTGTCGGTTCATCTAGGCCGCCTGTGTGAATATTTATGAGCACGCCGAGCCCATCACCACAGAAAGTGTTGAAATTTATGTATTTTCTAGGTCTATATTGGAAAAATAAATAGAGTATTGAAAAAAGGTAATTAATAGTTCACTTCTATATTTTAGTTAGAATGTAAAGAGAAAGAGAGGACCAAAGGTAGGCCATGGCTGCTGCGTCATTAAGAAAGAGGCAGAATGAAATAGAAGATATTTTACTAGTTTTAGCAAAATACTGCCTCTGGCCGGATTTGAACCAGGGTCTGCAGAATATTGTGTAATCGCACGCCTTATACATTAAGGCACTAACGAAACGATAAACATGAATGTTTCATGCATATTTTTCTATTGATCTAAAGGACTAATTTGCAGCAATCGCACGCCTTATACATTAAGGCACTAACGAAACGATAAACATGAATGTTTCATGCATATCTTTCTATTGATCTAAAGGACTAATTTGCAGCAGACTAAAGAAACCTGCATTAATCAATTCATGCATGGAAGCGAATCGAAGCCGTATAAATACAACTGATCAGATGGCCACCATTACAACCGCGCCCACAATAAGATTTTGGCGGCCTTTGAGGATAACGTCACACGATGCCACGTGGCGCCACATTATTTGATACCGGAGAAGGTGGGAGGAGGAACCATGGCTCCCGATTTGGCAAATATCACCTTGTAGACCCTGTCGTACAATGGCCGTACAATAAGTACATCGACTATCGTACCTTCTTGTATTATATAGTGTTCCTATTGGACTAGGGTTTAGTCGTAGGTAGTCGTGAGTAGGCAGACCAAGACTTGGTGATATTTAGGTACCTCTCTCTAAGAGAGCTTGTAACTATAAAGGTCATCTTTGACCAGCCATAACTTAATGCTCGGGTGAGCAAATTCAGTGATTCTTTTTGCTGCAGACTCAAAAGAGTCCAAGCTACACAAGGGTGTAGTCTATTAGAGTCTTTGCGTGAGGTGGCACTTATTCAGTGTGAAAGTCAAAGTGGGGAATATTGTCCAAAATACATTTTCAAGCTTTGCATTCTGTGGTTGAACTGGGCACACAGAAGGTCTTCTCTTCACATCGGTGAAGGTATATTGGGGTTATAATTATCAAGGGGTCATTCATTTCGGTTTATATCAACTTGGAGTCGGCACTATCTAGATTAGGCTCTTTTGGATCTGCGAATTTTGTGGGCGGTGGAGCCTATAGAATTTTCACATTATGGGCCCACCATCTAGGGTGCCTATGTTCGATGGATCATACTTCACTTATTACGAGTTTACGATGGAGGGGTTACATTTCGAGAAGCACTTATGGGGAATTGTTTCGGGACAAGAGAGATGTCCGCCACCTGGCTTTGGAGGAGCTTACTATGAAGAATCATCTAAGGCTGCCCAGAATATCAACCGGAGTTCATATGCAACGGAAGGTGAAGGGAAAAGCCTTGCCGTGGATGGGGAAATAGGGGAGAAGGAAAAAATGACACCTATGGTGAGGGGAGCTAGGCTCTCAGCTACGGTACCACTTGTAGGGATTAAAACTTAAGAAACTGACATAAAAATAAAGGAATATAAAAACACAATATTAAAACATCTCATACTTAGATATGTGTCTAAGTCCATAGCTATCACTCTTTTAAGTCTAACCAAGTCTTTTGAAATATGGGAAGCACTAATTCAGATTTATAAGAGTGAGACTATATAGAGGCAGCAGTTAGTAAAATAAAATATAGAGGCCTATGTTTATAAAGGAAGTAATGTGATAGAGTTTTGCAATGATATAGTTGCGCTTTATGTTGAGCTTGCTAGCGCGGCAAATATATAATCTGAGGTGAGAAATATTAATACACTAATCATGAAGCTCCCAGATGAGTACGAAGACATCATTTACCGTATGCACGGAATGGATTGCTCATCATGGACTTGGGGCATTACCATGGGGATAATTCTAGTGAGGGAAAGCACCTTGGAGCTTCGTAGGGGAAGTGAGAGGGTGATTGCATTTACAGCTGGTGGTGACTGGCCGAAGCGTGATGAGAGGAACGGGGGTGACGAGTGGAAACGTGGTGAGAGGAAGAAAGACAAAGGTAAACCTTATCGGAACTTCGGTGGAAAGAGAGGTAAAAGAAATGGGAGCTTTGAAAAAGGGGGTTTGCTTCTTTTGTAGGGAACCGGATCATTATATAGAAGGATGCCCTTGTTTGGAAGAACTTAGAAGTTGGAATGTGGATGAGAAGGAACAAAGGAAAGAGCAAAAAGAGGATAAAGAAATCTTAGAGCTTCTCCACATCGGTAGAATGGAGAAGAGAGAAAAGTACACAGAAATTCCACGAAAGCAACAGTGTTCTTTTGGAGGTATAAGAGAAGTAAAGGGAAGGGAGGTACTTAAAGAAGTTAGACATGATGTGGATGTCAAGGAGTATAGAAAGTCAGATCTAGAATCTATAATTGAAAAAGGGAAAAATTAAAATAATGAGGATAATTTTAAAGAAGTTTTGGAAACAAAAAACTGATCGGAAAGGGAGAGTTCAACGGATTCCGAGGAAAGGGGAGAAGTAAATCTAGAGGGGGTTTTAAAAGATAGGGGAGAAGATGAATATTTAATGAAAGGTTTAGGTGAGGAGAAATTTTTGTTGGGAATAAAAATAGAAAGTGATAGCGGAAAGAATTCCATGGGAGAGAGTGAGGAAAGTTCAAAAAATGGGGTGAGTATCATGGATAAATATATGAGTACGAAAGACGTAGATCTTATGAGGAACTTAGTGGGGACACTTGTACTTTTTGGAAAATTTGGGGGGTAATGGATTTGACATCACTAATGGGAGTGATTGCATTTAGGAAAGTGTGTCTGTAAAAGGGTTAGCATCTGGGTGTGTGTTGCAGATTGGTGATGGGGCTGGCTATTTGAACTGACAGAGGGAAATTGGATTTAGTGTGGATGGAAAAGAGATGAGGTGGATAAAATCTTTTCTCGAATTTATGAAAAGCGGCATGCAAAATAATATGTGTGGTGTAATTATTATTTCAGTTCATCTAATACACTTTTTTAAATACGAGGGTATTCACTTAAAGTTTTTTGAGGAGAAAAGAAAGAAGAAAAAGAGAAGAAAAAAAAATGTGTGTTTATTGGGAGTTGAAAAGAAAGAAGACTAGAAAATAAGAGGAGTGTTGAAATTTATGTACTTTCTAGGTCTGTATTGGAAAAATAAATAGAGTGTTGAAAAAAGGTAATTAATAGTTCAATTCTATAGTTTAGTTAGAATGTAAAGAGAAAGAGAGGACCAAAGGTAGGCCATGGCTGCTGCGTCATTTAGAAAGAGGCAGAATGAATTATAAGATATTCTACTAGTTGTAGCAAAATAGGCAGAATGAATTAGAAGATGTTTTACTAGTTTTAGCAAAATACTGCCTCTGGCCAGATTTGACCATGGTCTGCAAAACACTGTGTAGTCGCACACCTTATCCATTAAGGCACTAACGAAACAATACACATGAAATGTTTCACGCATAATTTTCTATTGATCCAAATGACTAATTCGCAACAGACTAACAAAAACGCGCATTAATCAATTAATTCATGGAAGCGAATCGAAGCCGTACAAATACAACTGATCGGATGGCCACCATTACAACCGCCACCCACAATAAGATTTCGGCGGCATTTGAGGATAGCGTCACGTGGCGCCACATTAATTGATACCGGAGAAGATGGGAAGAGGAACTATGGCTCTCGATTTGGCAAATATCACCTTGTAGGCCCTATTGTACAATGGTCGTACAATAAGTACATCGACTATCGTACCTTCTTGTACTAAACAGTGTTCCTATTGGACTAGGGTTTAGTAGTAGGTAGTCGTGAGTAGGCAGACTAAGACTTAGTGATATTTGGGTACCTCTCTCTAAGAGAGCTTGTAACTATAAAGGTCATCTTTGACCAACCATAACTTACAGCTCGGGTGAGCAAATTCAGTGATTCTTTTTGCTACGGAATCAAGGGAGTCCAAGCTACACAAAGGTGTAGTCGGTCAGAGTCATTGCGTGATAGGGTGGCACTTATTGAGTTGGAAAGTCAAAGTGGGGAATATTGTCCAAAACACATTTTTAAGCTTTTCATTCTGTGGTGGAACCGAGCACACGGAAGGTCTTCTCTTCACATCGGTGAAGGTATATTGGGATTATAATTGTCAAGGGGTCATTCATTTGGGTTTATATCAACTTGGAGTCGGCACTAATTAGATTAGCTTCTTTTGGATCTGCGAATTTTGTGGGCAATGGAGCCCATGGAATTTCAAAAAGCGTGAGAGTGGGGATAAGACATTAGAGTAAGGGGAACTTTTAGTGGTTGACCTGAGACGTTGATGTTTTAATTCGGTGGGTGATATCGGTGCAGGCATGCTTGGACTTTGTGAAATAGAAGAAGTGCAGTCTGGATAACTGTAAAAAAAAGTCTTACTGAAAGATTTCCTTCTCTAAGGCGTTCAATATCAATCAAGTTGGTCCGATGAGCTAACGACACGTAGCGAGCGGCATCAATGATAAGAGGAGGACTAATTAATGCTTCTATGCGTTTGTAATCAGCTAACACCGTAAGTCGATGATCGTTATAGACTGTCACGTTTTCCAAAATATATCCCAATGGTCTATCAAATGATTGCAAAAAATGCACCATACGAAGTAATTCAAAGTGCGAGGGTCAGCTAAGCCTAGACCTTTGCCTGCTCGTGACATTCGTTGATACTCCCAACTGGCAAAGAGAAGATTGATTGGTTCCACATCGAGAAGGTGTTGGTTACCTATCAAACAAATATCTTGAGGTAAGGTTGTACTCATGTGAGCAAAGGCAGATTTAGGGAAAAGATGTGGATATTGTCCGTGTAAAAGATTAGAGTGATGTGTTTGGGCTTTTCGAGCTAAAGGGTTAGTGTCAACTGTGTAGAACTGCTTGATAAGTAATGTGTTGCAAAGGCATGAGAGTAGAGAGGTACCTATGCCTGCAAATAGGTCTAAAATGACTAGACCATCTTGATGAGGTTTGACCTGAATTGGTTTCCAATTAATGGGAAGAAAACCGGAAGGATCTACATAAATAAGAGGAAGAGGTGGAACCCTCGATAAAGGAATCTGAAGTGTGTGTTTGTAGATGTGATCAAACTCGCGAGAATCAATTATAAAACCTGGATTATCGAAAAGTTCAGGCAAAGAAGGACTGTCGGGCAGAATTTCCTCTGCGGAAAGAGATTGAAAATTTTCAAATCCCACTGAATTTCCAGAATAAGCAGGGACAAATTGGGATGCGTGAGTCATAATGGGTATTGGTTGGCGTGTTGAAATTAGAGGGAGAAAGATTTTCTTTTCCGGATAACTGGTAGGACGGTAAGAAAAATTCTGATCGTACATATCAACGCCGCCTCCTACTCTAAAAATCACATCTTGCCCCACTAAACACTCGTAATCAATATATTTGGTGACCAATGCGTGAGCACAAACTTCCGCAAAATCAGATTCTGTACCATTTTGAAACCTAAAACAGAGTGGATCTTTTGTAATACGCAAAACTGGTTCGGTTGTTTCCGGTGAGGTGAGTAAACATGTGGAAGTGGACTGAAGTTTATCAGCTGTCAGACCTAGTTTCAGTGCAAAAGATGACCCCAAAATAACTAGTTTTGCACCGGTGTCCATAAGTGGTAATTACGGTATGACACCATTGACTGAAAATGCACCGTTCCCATTATCTAGAAAACTAATGTGTGGGTCAAGTGAACTACACTCGTTGGTAGAGATAGGCCTAAGAGCGTCAAGATTACAATTCATTTGTAAAGCCTGTAATGCTGCAAATGGGATGGATGTGACCGTAGTTTTTAGGTTGGGTGAATCGGAAATCATAGTAGACAAAATACATAATTTTTCTTTAACCTAATGGATGTCCTGAATAGAGCGGTCAAGAATTGTGAGTGCTTCAGCCGTGATGGTGGAAGCTGTTTTGGGCAAATTGGTTGTGGTTTCTTTAGAAAATGATAATGGTAGATGTGTTCTAGACAGTTTACCCTCGTGATTGTGACCAATGTCCACTTGTCAAACGTGGTTGCCCGCTTTTGAATGGTTGAATATCGTAAAACTCGACCAGCTAGCGTGGGAAGGTGGACAACTGTACGAGCCATACCAGTTAGGTGAGTCGGCGGTTTCATTTGAGCCATAAGGGCTGCAAATTGGTCTTTGATCATAACGACCATTTGAGTTTGCATTTCCTCTCTTTCTTTTTCTCTCCAAGACACTTTAAGTGGAGAGTTTTTTTTTAGCTATTTAACAGGTTGGACTTCTTTAACAGATCTAGCTTGTATGCCACCATTTCGAATCTGATTTTGATATGAAAATTTAGGGTTTTTCATGTGACAACGATTCACAAAGTGGCTCGTCTGTATGCAGTGTGTACAAGTCGCAGATTTATCAAGGCACATCTGAGCATCATTCCCAATCTTGCCACATCGGAAACAAATCCGATTGGATGGTTGATTTGGATGGGTCCCCATGGCTAGGACCCTTGGTGGCCGATTATTTGGCCCCAAGTTACGAGGATTTGGGGAATTGAAAGGGTTAGGTTCTTTTTGAGGGGTTTTTGGTCGATCGTGGGCCTCCCACCAACAATTCGTCATCTCGTATTCTACGGCGTATTGAGTTGCCTGGTCGAACGTAAATTTGAGACCATATGTTTGGGTAAGATGGTTTTGAATAAATTTCTTTAACTGGAAAGGAAACTGTCCAACAAACTTCTGGACAGCTTCGGCATTTGATATCAAATCGGGTAACGTTTCCCGCAAGGTCTCCATGCGGGCTCGTAAAGCGGGGGCAGTTTCGCTCGGTTTACGCTCAAAATTCATTAATTCCTTAACTTGGTCAGGATTTTGCATGCGATACTCCTCTTATAACAATTTAGACATTATGGGGAGAGGGTCTGGAAACGGAATAGTCATCTTGTGTCGTGCGGGGACGGCGGCTCGGGCTGAATGGCAAATTGGTGGGGAACCTCCGCCTCAGCCGGGTAAAAAACATTGCCAAGCGCATCTAAGACCTTGGGAATAGCAGCTTGATTTGGAATTTGTGCTTGACCTATGACCTCATGCGTACCAGCGAATTGTGGAGAATATTTAGTCATCGCAAGTATGACATCATACTTGCGGGAATATAAGGTAAGGGCAGACCCCCGAAGGTAACGCCCGAGAAAGGAGGAAACGACCCGCATGTCAAATCTATCTTGATAACGGAAAGCTAGATCTCGCATTTCAGTGTCGAATTGCATTCGAAAATGAGATAAACTCATAGTATCCTTCATTCCGGAAAAGCAAAATTAGAGTTTACCAAGAGTGCCTTCCGATGTGGAGGCCATCAAAAGAGACGAGTTGGTCGGATTGAAAGCCTGAATCGGTGCTAACGGAGACCTAAAAGAAAGGAAATCTGAATCGGGTTCCCTTTCTTTATCAACCTCTTCCACAAATAGCGTGGAAAGTATGAATGACAAAGATGAGACTGTGGTTAAATTTGAACGAGTAGAGGACGCTATAGATTCAATTAAAAGACTTAATGTCAAAGGAACCGAATTTGATAAATTTGATTGATCGAAATTTGATGACCAGAAAGTTCCACCACTACGTGTAGTATCCGTATAAGTGGTCAAGATTATCCTAATCAGTGGGCATAAATATGACTGAGATAACAACTAATCCGCTAATGGATACGCCCTATACGAGGTGCTACAAATGCCAAACCATACCACATACGTAGGCAACAATCTCAAAGAGTCTCTAACAAGGCCACGATGGCAAGATGTAGTTCAAGAGGTCACTTTTACCAAAACCTCTACACTGCAAGCGAGTGGGCAAGGCTAAAAGGCCAGATCTATAAAGGCGAAAAATTGCTAAAAAAACACCCGGAGGTGCAGATCTAAAGCTTAACATGCAGAAAATAGTTCTATCCAAGGCCACCAACGACCAGATCTAACAATAAAATTCCATGCCAAACAGACAACAAGAGAAAACACAAGGCCACTCACGGCCAGATGAAAAGCATGGAAAGCGTGGATAGTGCAAATGCTCAATACAATTAGGTCCAGATGGACCCAATCCACTCACGTACCCTCTAAACAATCGACAACTATCCTGACACACGCCGGCACCCGTAAGGCATCGTGAACTTACAAACCACTCTTAGCGATCTGGTGATTACCAAGGGTGAACTGCAGTTGTTTGCTCCAACCGGAGTTTTGCAGAGCTCCCAAAAATGAATCAGCTCCACTATCTCCACTCCAAATTGTCGAGTAGACACCACATCTCAATTGCCAACTTAGTTAGTTGCCTGTTAGGGCACGCGTATCAACACTATGCCACGCTTTGCCCGACTATAAAACAATGGTAATTTTATGTGATAATTCGTGCAACCTATATATATATATATATATATATATATATATATATATATATATATATATATATATATATATATCTTAAGGGTTTTTTTTTTTTGTAAGTTTTTATTTGTTTAAGTTTGCTAGGTGTTATTTTGAGTTAATTCGGAAGGAAGAAAGAAGAGAAAACGATACCGGACAGTTCAGCAATCTCAGATTCAACAACTCAAAAACAAACTAGACAACAAATAAAATGAAAATAAAGCATAGCAAAAATCTAAACATACAGACAAATTAACAAAAACTAGACAGAACAACCAATTGACACAAGGAATAAAGAAACTTAGAAAAACTGACAATTTCAAATTATGGAGAAAAACTGAAAATGTCAAATTGCAAAAAATAGAAGAAAAAGAGACAATTTCAAATTGCAAAAAATAGAAGAGAAAGAGACAATTTCAAGAGCACAGGAATATTAAGCCAACGGATAGCCACTAGGCTCCTTGGTCAGTTTATACTCCTTATAAGATTTCAATAAATAAATATTTAACCTAAATATCACAACACATAGACTGAAACAAAACAAATAAAAAAAGTCAACCCTAATCCACTATCACCAAACAACCACAAAGCAAACCCAAAACAGTCCAATCACAATCTAGGGTTCACCAACAACTTGAGATAGAAAACTGAGCCTCTATCCACTTGATATGAAGAGAGAAGAAGTGAACGGAAATCGGTTAGGCTTCGGCGTGAGCCGCGTAGACTAAATTAGAAGGCAGATTACAAAGAAAGGTGAGAGCGAGCTAGGCAGCATAATGTTTAATGACCACAAAAATAGTCACTAAACCTGTCCTGACAATTTCACAAGAAAATAATAAAAGTTTAGGTTAAATCTTCCAAAAAGAGAACTCGTGTGCTCTTGAAATTGAGAGCACAGAATTCACCTAAAATTCGCTAAGTACAAAGTTTATAGCTGAGAGTCTACCTTACTACGAATGCATGCGTTTTATGTAGGTGTTTTCTCCTAGTTTGGATTCTGACCAATAGGCGAGTATAATCGTATGCCTTACGTTACAAAATCTACAACTTGCGGATAAAAACCCTTCCTACGCTACATGTGAATGCGTGCGACCTCCAAGGGTCCACGACTTGAAATTAACCAATTGCGTCGCCGTGTGCAGACTGAATCCGAATTGTCCGTTCCTTTGCATCCTTTGTGGCCGTGGATTCACATTCGTGTCAAAGGTGGTACGTGTAAATTATGTTGATCGACATTTCACGTCACCAGTTGTAAAGACGAAAACTCAAAGTGGTTCGTGGAAATTCCGGCCGGCAAATTAAGTTCGTTCGTGGAATTCCGGCGACTGTCGATTTCGCGTATGGAATCCAAATCGTCCGCGGGTTTCACGCCTTCTGTCTAGAATTTGTACGGCCATGTCGTCACTGAAACGTACCCACGTTTAAAATAGTGTGGCGTCCCATTCGAATGACCATTTCCATGTGCTTAAAAATAATTAATTGCGCCGACGTAATACGGCATGATAATGCTGCTTACGAGATAGAGAGACAGGTGGTAGGTTTTGGTAGATATACCAAAATATACTTGACGACCTACGATGTGATCCTGGTACCTGCCGTCCATCAAGTCTGAAACAGACGGTAGCTTTATCCTATAGTCTAGGATCGGTGCTGAAACATATAGGGTTTGACAAATATATAAACTGTGAAGCGTGAACTAATTCATTAAAGTGAAACTATAGACGTCGCGCATGGATACAAGTTTCTAAAGTACGGAGTATAGAAAGGTTCCAAAATGGATACCGGGCATTTTATTTTGAAAGCTAAATATATATCGCGCAACAATTTATGACGGCTACGATTAAAACCCGATTTTGATTGGACAGTTGTGAAAGATGCCGAGATCGCGGAATAAGATTTTGGTGGTTTTCGGTCATCGCCACATCGATTGACACGTGGCACGACCGCATTGGATAACAACATCTTCGAGGATTACAAGAATGAATCTAGATATGAAATGTGTCAACTGGTTTGCCATGTCGTACAATTGCCAAATAGAAGGTATACCTCCACTTGTACCTTTCTATGCGACACAGTATTTTGATTGGTGCCGTACTTCAGTAGATAAAGTCTTAGCGAGAGATAGGACTTAAGAAAATATGGAAGATATGACCCTCTCTCCAAGAGAGCTTTTGTACAAAAGGTAAATTTTGACCCTCCAAAACTTACTTCTCAATGGAGAAAATTCAAAGATTCTTCCTGCTATCAACTTAGGGGAGTCTTACCTTCACATGAGTGGAGGTGGTCAAAGCTTTTGACTGCCAAGGTGGTGGTTTTTTTTGTTGAAACACAAAGGGGTCAAGGTTATCATAGAGGCTTTGAAGGAGCTGCTTACTTAAAGGGCCAATGGAGGTCTCAGAGTTCCAGGTTATGGGCCCACCCTCTAGGGTGCCCATCTTTAATGGAACAATCTTTATATAGTGCGAGAGCATTATGAGAGGAGATCTATGTGAGAAAAGGATTTGGGGAATAGTGAGTGGACAGGTGAGGCGTCCACCCAGTCTTGGCATCCCTCCAGGGTTTAAAGGAAGTAGATTCACCATAGATGCAGATGCATCTCCAACAGAGGACACAAAAGAAGGGGATGTGGTGGACAAAGGAAAGGAGAAAGAGACAATCACACCGATAGCAACCGATTTGGCATTCATGTCACCTATTCCGAGGAATAAGGAGAATAATACTGATACCTGGGACAAGAACAATATGGTGGCAAAACACTTCATCCTCCGCCATCTTACTCAAGGGCTTGCATCTCCTCATTTGCAGGCAGAGAGGGCATAAAGATGTACCAAAGTGGTACGATTCAGCAATAACAGTTGGCTGATCATAAAATTAACGCATATGTATTCAAAGGGGGGAAGATGTTCGATTTTTGTAATGAGCTCGCAACACTTTTCATGGAGCTAGAGACTGCTCGATAGGTTGAAACTAAGAAGATGAAGGTTAATTGCTTGTTCATGAAGTTCCCAGATGAGTTCGAGAATATAGTCAACCGTATGCATGACTTGCCAATCTCAAGGTGGATATGGAATTCAGTGGTAGGGATGATTCTCGTTTGGGAGAACACCATTGAGATCCAAATGGGAGGAAAAAGTGGGCAAGCCTTGGCAGCTAATATCGACTGGAAGAATTATGATTCTAGGAAACCGGTCGGAGATTATGGATGGGGGAGGCAGTAAAACCAGACCGAGGAGTTTGGACCAAGGGCTCCCAAGGGTTTGTGTCATTTTTGTAAGAAACCAGTGCACTATATGGCAGAGTGCACTAAGCTAATCGACTTCGCTTAAAGGAGGGGCAAATCGGTGGACCTCCAAAGGGAAATAAAAAGGCTCTTGTGACTATGGTACACCAAGCGTAATCCAAGGACGATGAGGGTGAGTTCTTGCTGGATGAAGAGTTGGAAGCGATGACCGAGGTCGAAATACCACGAAAGCAGAAAAGTGCTTTTGGAGGTTTCAAAGGTGAAGGAGGTTGGATTGTGGTTTCCCGTGCCTCCATGCACATGTGTTAGGATAAACACTTGTTCACTTAGATGAGAAAGATTCCCACCATAGAGATAAAGAATGGGGATGGGAGGGTAGTCACTACTACTGTGGTAGGATCATTATATATGAAAGTCTTAGTGGAGGGAAAGACATCCTTAATGGCATTCTCTGATGTGTTTTTTATTCCTGATCTAAACAAAAACCTCATCTAGACATATGTGTTAGACGATAAGGGTTTTGAGACTAGCACTAGGAAGGGAACCTTTACTGCTAGTTTTGAGGAGGAAGTTTATTTCACCGCTGAAAAAGGTAGCCAACGAATGTTTAGGCTGAACTTAAGCAATGAAAAAAAGAAACTTTACTATGTTGGTGATCATGATATTATGTTGTGGCATAAGAGGCTTGGACATTTGCATTTAGAAAAGTTGAAAGAAATGAAATAGATGGGAATAGTGGAAGGAATTTAGTTCGGAGAAAGTGAAAACCTAAGTGACTGTAGTGGTTGGGCTCAAGGTAAAGCACACAGATTACCCTTCCCAAATAAAGTCATTTATGAAGGGGAATAAGTGTTAGACTTGGTACACAGTGATATTTGGGGAAGTCCTCACTTGGTGGTAAAAGTTTTATGATGACAATCACTAACAATTGGTCTCATTACTCTAAAGTGTGTTTTTTTTTTTTAATCAGAGGCCCCACATGTTTGTATGGAATATAAGGCATGGTGTGAGAAACTTCATGAAACCCCTATTAAGAGAGTAAAAAGTGATTATGGGGGAGAGTATACCTCCAATCAGTTTGAGGATTTTTTGAGAGAAGATGGAGTGCAACACCAAATGACAATTGCTGAAAATCTTGACCACAATGGTGTAGCCCAGAGGTTAAATAGAACACTAAGTGATAGTGGTAGAAGTATGCTCTCAGATAAAAAAATAGGAAAGAGATTTTGGGCCGAAGCTATGAACTGTGCAAATTACCTCAAGAATAGATTTCTTACCTTGGCAGTAAAAAGCCAAACTCCTTATGAGAGATGGACCGACCGAAAACCAGATGTTTCACACTTAAAGGTTTTTGGTAGTCAAGTATTCAGCCTAGACACAGATCAGTCAAATTGGAAGCTGGATCCGAAAGGAAAACCAGTATATCTGCTAAGATATGATGAAGATGTAAAAGGATATAGAGTCTATGATCTCAAAAGAGAAGATATAATCATAGTACAACATCTAGTATTCATGGATAAAGGGAAATCCATAGATCCCTTTAAGCAAACAAAGACAGTCAAAATCAGATTTGAGTCATAAAATTCTGATGACTTTGAGCTTCCTAACTATCTAGGTTTTTGACAAGGTGATGATCTTGCAGGTACAAATCAAACCGAGGAGGATTCAGCCGTGGAATCCCAAGTGCCAAGTCTAACCGAAGAGGAAGACGTGGTGGAAATAGACAAGGGATTAAGGGATAGGGGAGAAGTCGAAACTATGTGAAAGAATCCACAAGAGCAATCCATTCCAGCATTAAAGTTTGAGGATGGAAGAAAAAACAGCAAAAGGCTGCAAGAGAAACAAGTTAACAACAAGGCAACCAAACTGTCTCATCGTGATGAACCCCAAACTTATGGTGAGGCGATGAAATGGCCTGAGAGGAACCAGTGGAAGACAACCATTAATGAGGAGATGGCTTCGATTATGACAGCCAAGACGTGGGAATCGGTGAACTATCCCCCTGATAGGAAACTAATCGGGTGTAAATGGGTATTCAAATTCAAACTTAACCTGGATAACACCATTGAGCGCTACAAGGCTCGGTTAGTGGCGAAGGGATTTACCAAGAAAGAGGGAATTGACTACAAGGAGACTTTTGCTCTGATCGTCAGGTTTCACTCTATTCGAATACTTCTCAGTATGGCGGCAGCAGAAGACATGGAAGTGCATCAGATGGACATCAAGACGGCCTTCCTACATGGAGAGTTCGAAGAGGAAATTTTCATGCGAGAAGCCGAAGGATTTGTGGAGCAAGGGGAGGAGAGAAAGGTATGCCGAT
>JBBHKE010002130.1:0-112995 GCA_037447655.1 Zygnema cylindricum | reverse complement strand
CGGAGTTTGTTTTTCATCTTTTTGTGACCGCGAACAATAAACGATGTTTATTACAAATATATTTGTTAGCACAAACTCAAATTTGTGTAAGAAATATGGTTTAGGGTTTTTTTTAACTATTTCTGTGAGCGTTAACAATGTAAAGAGTTTCTTACCACTATTGTTGTTAGCAAAAACACAAACTTGAGTTACAAACATGGTTTGGAGTTTATTTTCCCTCTTTTTGTGGCAACGAACAATAAACGATGTTTTTTTACAAATAAAATTGTTAGCACAAACTCAAATTTGTGTTAGAAACATGGTTTAGGGAATTTTTTTAACTATTTTTGTGAGCGTTAATAATGTAAAGAGTTTCTTACCACTATTGTTGTAAGCGAAATCACAAACTTGAGTTACAAACATGGTTTGGAGTTTGTTTTACATCTTTTTGTTTCCGCGACCAATAAACGATGTTTTTTACAAATATATATGTTAGCACAAACTAATATTTGTGTTAGAAACATGGTTTAAGGTTTTTTTTTAACTATTTTTGTGAGCGTTAACAATGTAAAGAGTTTTTTACCACTATTGTTGTCATCAAAAACACAAACTTGAGTTACAAACATGGTTTGAGTTTATTTTCCCTCTTTTTGTGGCAACGAACAATAAACGATGTTTTTTACAAATATATATGTTAGCACAAACTCAAATTTTTGTTAGAAACATGGTTTAGCGTTTTTTTTAACTATTTTTATGAGCGTTAACAATGTAAAGAGTTTCTTACCACTATTGTTGTAAGCGAAATCACAAACTTGAGTTACAAACATGGTTAGGAGTTTGTTTTATATCTTTTTGTGTCCGCGAACAATAAACGATGTTTTTTACAAATATATATGTTAGCACAAAATCAAATTTGTGTTAGAAACATGGTTTAAGGTTTTTTTTAACTATTTTTGTGAGCGTTAACAATGTAAAGAGTTTTTTACCACTATTGTTGTCATCAAAAACACAAACTTGAGTTAGAAACATGGTTTGAGTTTATTTTCCCTCTTTTTGTGGAAACGAACAATAAACAATGTTTTTTACAAATATATATGTAAGCACAAACTCAAATTTTTGTTAGAAACATGGTTTAGCATTATTTTTAACTATTTTTGTGAGGGTTAACAATGTAAAGAGTTTCTTACCACTATTGTTGTTAGCGAAAACTCAAACTAGAGTTTCAAACATGGTTTGGAGTTTGTTTTACATCTTTTTGTGACAGCGAACAATAAAAGATGTTTATTACAAATATATTTGTTAGCACAAACTCAAATTTGTGTTAGAAACATGGTTTAGGGTTTTTTCTAACTATTTTGTGAGCGTTAACAATGTAAAGAGTTTCTTACCACTATTGTTGTTAGCAAAAACACAAACTTGAGTTACAAACATGGTTTGGAGTTTGTTTTACATCTTTTTGTGACCGCGAACAATAAACGATGTTTATTACAAATATATTTGTTAGCACAAACTCAAATTTGTGTTAGAAACATTGTTTAGGGTTTTTTTTAACTATTTTTGTGAGCGTTAACAATGTAAAGAGTTTCTTACCACTATTGTTGTTAGCAAAAACACAAACTTGAGTTACAAACATGGTTCGGAGTTTGTTTTACATCTTTTTGTGACCACAAACAATAAACGATGTTTTTTACAAATATATTTGTTAGCACAAACTCAAATTTAAGTTAGAAACATGGTTTAGGGTTTTTTTTAACTATTTTTGTGAGCGTTAACAATGTATACCACTATTGTTGTTAGCGAAACCTCAAACTTGAGTTAATAACATGGTTTTGAGTTTATTTTCCCTCTTTTTGAAGCGACGAACAATAAACGATGTTTATTACAAACATATTTGTTAGCACAAACTCAAATTTGTGTTAGAAACATGGTTTAGTGTTTTTTTAACTATTTTTGTGAGCGTTAACAATGTAAAGAGTTTCTTACCACTATTGTTGTTAGCGAAAACTCAAACTTGAGTTACAAACATGGTTTTGAGTTTATTTTCCCTCTTTTTGAGGCGACGAACAATAAACGATGTTTATTACAAATATATTTGTTAGCACAAACTCAAATTTGTGTTAGAAACATGGTTTAGGGTTTTTTTTAACTATTTTTGTGAGCGTTAACAATGTAAAGAGTTTCTTACCACTATTGTTGTTAGCGAAAACTCAAACTTGAGTTACAAACATGGTTTTGAGTTTATTTTCCCTCTTTTTGAGGCGACGAACAATAAACGATGTTTATTACAAATATATTTGTTAGCACAAACTCAAATTTGTGTTAGAAACATGGTTTAGGGTTTTTTTTAACTATTTTTGTGAGCGTTAACAATGTAAAGAGTTTCTTACCACTATTGTTGTTATCAAAAACACAAACTTGAGTTACAAACATGGTTTTGAGTTTATTTTCCCTCTTTTTGTGGCAACGAACAATAAACGATGTTTTTTACAAATATATATGTTAGCACAAACTCAAATTTGTGTTAGAAACATGGTTTAGGGTTTTTTTTAACTATTTTTGTGAGCGTTAACAATGTAAAGAGTTTCTTACCACTATTGTTGTTAGCGAAAACACAAACTTGAGTTACAAACATGGTTCGGAGTTTGTTTTACATCTTTTTGTGACCGCGAACAATAAACGATGTTTTTTACAAAAATATATGCTAGCACAAAATCAAATTTGTGTTAGAAACATGGTTTAGGGTTTTTTTTAACTATTTTTGTGAGCGTTACCAATGTAAAGAGTTTTTTACCACTATTGTTGTCATCAAAAACACAAACTTGAGTTACAAACATGGTTTGAGTTTTTTTTCCCTCTTTTTGTGGCAACGAACAATAAACGATGTTTTTTACAAATATATATGTTAGCACAATCTCAAATTTTTGTTAGAAACATGGTTTAGCATTTTTTTTAACTATTTTTATGAGCGTTAACAATGTAAAGAGTTTCTTACCTCTATTGTTGTTAGCAAAAACTCAAACTTGAGTTACAAACATGGATTTGAGTTTTTTTCCCTCTTTTTTAGGCAACGAACAATAAACGATGTTCATTACAAATACAATTGTTAGCACAAACTCAAATTTGTGTTAGAAACATGGTTTAGTGTTTTGTTTAACTATTTTTGTGAGCGTTAACATTTTAAAGAGTTTCTTACCACTATTTTTGTTAGCGAAAACACAAACTTGAGTTACAAACATGGTTAGGAGTTTGTTTTACATATTTTTGCGACCACGAACAATAAACGATGTTTATTACAAATATATATGATAGCACAAACTCAAATTTGTGTTAGAAACATGGTTCAGGGTTTTTTTTAACTATTTTTGTGAGCTTTATCAATTTAAAGAGTTTCTTACCACTATTGTTGTTAGCGAAAATGTTGTTCTACAGCCACCAGTGCAGGTGGAAGAGCAGCAGTAGTAGTAGAAGTAGACATGATACACTCTCATAAGCTATCAAGAATCCTACCAAACAACTATTCTTAAGTGCTCACCAATTTTTAAACAAGCATCCAAACCTCACAAAATTCCATCAGAATATAGAGTAGCATAAACACTGATAACTCCCAAAGTTAAAGCACAATTGACTCGACAACACTCAAGATATAATACTCCGAAGTTTCCCAAAAACTGTGTGCAGTTTTACTACTTGGAAGTCTGGATCCATCATGTGTTCTGAGTCCTAAGTCTTATACTTGTGTTGTACTGGCAATACCAATGTACCTGAGAGGTACGTTAAGGTGCCAAGCTAATACTAAGATACCACTGAGCTACCACTGAGCTACCACTAAGCTACCATTAAGCTACCACTGAGCTACCCACTAAGTTACCACTGGGTTCCCACTAAGTTGACTAGAATCTTATCTATCGCAGTTGCTCTATCCCGTACAAAATCACATTAAGAATATCAGACGTTGCGTTGTCCGTACAGACCATATTAAATATAATCGTGGTTGCCTTGTCTTGTCTGTGTTGCAGCTTTGCTGCTGCGCTGCTTTGCTGCTAAGTTGCTCTGCTGTATAGCAGCTGCTCTGCTGTATAGCAGCTGCTCTGCTGTATAGCAGCTACTTTGCTGTATAGCAGCTGCTCTGCTATATAGCAGCTGCTTTGCTCTATAGCAGCTGCGCTGCTCTGTTGTATAACAGCTACGCTGCTGTATCCGTATAGCAGCTGCGCTGCTTTGTCTGTAAAGGAGCTGCCCTGCATTGAGGCTGAAAGCTTTCCAAAAAGACAACACTCCCCTAAAGCTTTAGACTGAGTATCCTGGCGCAGCTGCGGTGATAAACTAGCGCAGCATCACAGCATAGCAATGTAGCAATTAGCAAGTCATCCAGTCCCACTACCTCACAATGGTGGATTTATCGCAGAGTGGCAGTATAGTAGTGTAGCAATTCAACTATTCACTTAATCCCACTACGTCCTTATAATACTTCAGCTTACGAGCAGGAAGGTTTTTAGTGAGCATATCAACAATCATTTTTGCATCTGGCAAATAACATAATTTAAGCTCTATTGAGAACACTTTTTGTCTTACAAAGTGTAATCGTACATCCATGTGCTTGCTTTTGAAGTGATGGCTTGGGTTAGAAGCAATGGCAATGGCAGCCTGGTTATCACACCAGATCACCTGTGGACCAACTTGCATGTATCCTAGTTCTTGGAATATGGATTTTACCCATAAGAGTTCTTTGAGGGCCGAGCTTGCTGCCATATATTGTGACTCCATTGTCGACTCTGCCGTAACCTTTAGAAATTTGATGCTCCAGCAGCAAGTACCGTTCCCAATTTGTAGAACAAATCCCGTGGTGGATTTTTGGCTTGGCATGTCGCCATAGCTTGCATCACTCCATGTTTGCAGCTTGACTTCTCCTCACCCAGTGAGTTTGAGATCTTTAGTTCCTGCCAAATATCTTAAGACTCTCCTTGCTGCATCAAGATCAGATTTTCTCGGATTTTCTAGACTCCTGCTCAGTACCCCGACTACTGCAGCAATGTCAAGACGGGTACAGTTCATGAAATATATTAAGCTTCCCACTATCTGTCTATAAGGTATTATTATCCTAGGATCATTCTCCCCTGACTCTAAATTCTCGCTAACAATGACACCTGATTCTGTCTCTTCTCCCTCTAACTTTTGTCGAAACTCCATTGGAGTTAAACATCCTTTTGCCCCCCGCATTCCGTACTCATCTAACATGTTTCCAATAGCCTCTTTTTGAATCAATTTTATTTTTTCTTATTTCTGTCCCTCTTTACCTGGATACCCAAAATATATTTTGCCTCACCGAGGTCTTTCATCTCGAACCGTGAGTTTAGCGCAGTTTTGATTTTGTTAATTTTAGCCATTGATTTGCTAATTAATAGCAAATCATCTACATATACTGCTATATACACTATCCCATTTTCACCCTTTAGAACGTAGACAGAGTGATCAGAACTTATCTTTTGAAATCCTAGACTAGTCAAGAATTCATCAAGCTTTATATTCCACTGTCTGGGGGCCTGTTTTAGGCCGTACAAAGATTTTAGCAACTTGCATACTAAGTGCTATTTTCTTGGTTCCACATACTTTTGAGGCTGCTGCATGTAAATGGTCTCTTCTAATTCTCCATGCAAAAAGGCCGTTTTTACATCCATGTGATGGATTTCCATATTTTCTATAGCAGCTAGGGACAGCAAAATCCTAATTGTTGGAAATCTTACAACCGGAGAAAATGTTTATTCAAAATCGATTCCTTCCTTTTGATTGTATCCCTTCGCCACAGGTTTGGCCTTATAGCGTTCAATGGTGTTATCAGGATTTAACTTCACCTTGAATACCCATTTGCTGCCAATCGCTTTTCGGTCCGGAGGAAGGTCCACAAGCTCCCATGTTTGAGCCTCCATGATCGACTTCATTTCGTCGTTTGCTGCCTCAATCTTGTGATTCCGCTCTGGTGATGAGAAGGCCTCTTGGATGGTCAAGGGCTCCCTAGGACTGCCGAGTAGGCAAAGTGAGAGCTTGCTTGCAGGCGGCTGCTTGATCTTCTCCCCCCTGGAAATTCTGAGGCTCAGATCGTCGGATGCCGCGCATTGCGCTGATTGCGCTGATTGCGCTAGTTGGGATCCGTGTCTTGCTGATTGCGCTAGTTGCGATCCGTGTGTTCCTCATTGCGCTGTTGGTCCGTCTGGACCTGAACTTGGTGAGGAACTTGGAGAGAGTCTGACTCCGGAGTCATTACCGGAGTTTGTGGAATCTCCGGAACAATTTCTTGCATGCAATCTAAGATGACATACTCCTGTACTTTTTGTTGCTTTTGCTGCTCTGTCATTTGAAATAAATCTATGGAGTCTAGTTCATCTTTAACAATGATGTTTCTAGCTACAACTATTTTCTGCCTTTCAAACACAAAGACTCTATAACCTTTTGAGTGATCGTCATATCCTAACAGAATACCCGGTAATCCCTTTGGTTCCATTTTCCATCTATTTGTAGACGTATCCAATATAAAGCATTGACTACCAAAGACTTTGAAATGGCTAACATCTGGTTTGCTACCTGTCCAGATTTTGTAAGGAGTTGTTTCTACTGATCTTGATCCTATCCTATTTTTAATATAAACTGCACAATTTAGAGCCTCAGCCCAGAATTTCGGATCCACATTTTTGTCTGCGAGCATCGACCTAGAGCTTTCCGTGAGAGTTCTATTCAGTCTTTTTGACACCCCATTTTGTTCCGGTGAATATGGAACAGTCAATAGATGACTAATGCATTCCTCGAGTAAAAAGGTTTCAAATTCTTTCGATGTATATTCACCACCATTGTCCGATCTGAGCTGCAAAATAGATGAATTATGAAGTTTTTCAGCCCATGCTTTATACTGTTTGAAGTGACCAAACACTTCGTTCTTGTCATTCATGAAATAAACTTTTGTAAACCTGGAGAAATCATCTGTGAAGGTGACCATATATTTCATCCCTCCGGCAGATGGTACACTGGCCGGACCAAAGACATCCGAATGAATTTGTTGTAAAAGTTTCGTTGACCGATGCTCAGACTCCTTAGGAAATGGCAATTTGTGGATTTTGCCTAAAGCGCAACCATCGCAAGTTTTGACCGGCCCATCTGTGATTGATACACCCTCTATTTTTCCAGCAATGACCATTTTCCTCAAACTATCATAATTAACATGGCCTAATCTTTTATGCCACAACTCATCTGAGTGCAAAACACCGGAGTACAAAACATCATTCTCCTTGGTATTAGCCATATCCATGTAATACATCTTCCTACTATCTCTAGTACTTGTAACCGCAACCTTGCCATTTTTGCTAACAACCTGCCGACCATTTTTCAAATTAACCTCAAAGCCTTTGCTCTCTACCAACGACGTAAAAAACAGATTTTTCTTAAATTCAGGCACAAATAAGACATTGTGAAGAGTCCTTTCGATTGCTTTTCCTTCTACATTAACTAGTAAGGACACATCACCCACAGCACGAGTTTGGACACTCATTCCACAAGCATAATAAATATTTTTCTCCGGCGTTGCTTTCAGATTTTTGAAGATGGTCTTGTTCTAGCACATGTGGGCTGACGCTCCTGTATCCATTATCCATCCAGGGTCTTTTGCGCCCTCCATTGCAACCGCCATAGCGAATAGATCCGTATCGTCCTCCGTAGAAACTATCAAAGTCTCGTCTTGGAGAGACGAAGAAGCCGAAAATAGTGCATTTCCACGAGGCGAAGTCATCGTGAAGCCTTTGTAAAACTATCTTTGTTGCCATCCTGGCCTGTATAAACCCGTATCGTTCGCTTTTTTAAGCTTAGGACAAAATTTGTATCCATGACCTCTCTCACTACAATAAAAGCATGCATTGTTGGATTGTCTAATTCCACTTTGATTAAAATGTCTGAACTGATTAAACTGATTCGTTTGTTGATTAATCTCTCATTTTCTCTCAAAATCTGAATTAAAAGCCTCTACTTGCTCAACATTGAGAATATTAGATGTAGCTTCCTCCTCTAGTAAAATATTGATGGCTAACTGTAAAGTCCAGCTAGCTTTATCTTTCTGTTTGAGCATGTCAGATGCTCATTTCATACTACGAGGGAGACCCCTCATGAGCAATGCCGCCTGTTGAAAAGGAGGAAACACCCCACCTGCACAAGCATGTGCATCTACAAGGATACGAAATTTGTTAGAATATTCAGCCATTGTACCGCCAGTGTACTTATAGTCCCAAATTTTTCCAGCCAATAGAAGCTCTTCCTAGACATTGGCCTTTTCATAATCACTTTTAAGAGATTTCCAGATATCAATTGCTTTTTTCATTTTTATCCGAGACATAGCTAAGTCCTCAGATATACAAAATTTCAGAATAGAACGAGCTTGCGTATTTTTCTTAGACCATGACGGATCAAATTCATCCAGCGAACCATACTATATATCCAAAACATTGACATTTTCAAAATGTGTTTCCACCATATCCGCCCAGTAAACATACTTATCCCCGGAAAAGATAGGAATTCTTGATGACAGGCCCATAACCTGTTGTTTTACAACCACTAGTGCAGGTGGAGGAGCAGCAGTAGTAGTAGAAGTAGACATGATACACTCTCAGAAGCTATCAAGAATCCTACCAAACAGCTGTTCTTAAGTGCTCACCACTTCTCATACAAGCATTCAAAACCTCACAAAACTCTATCAGAATATAGAGTAGAATAAACACTGATAACTCCCAAAGTTATAGCACAATTGACCCGACAACACTCAAGATATAATACTCAGAAGTTTCCCAAAAACTGTCTTGTACTACTTGGAAGTCTAGATACATAATATGTTATGAGTCCTAAGTCTTATACTTGTGTTGAACTGGCAACACCAGTGTACTTGAGAGGTACATCAAACCACCAAGCTACCACTAATCTGTCAAGCTACCATTGAGCTATCACTAAGGTACCACTGAGCTATCAGTAAGCTAACTGGAATCGTATCTATCGCAGTTACGCTATCCTGTACAGAATCACATTAAGAATATCAGACATTGCGTTGTCCGTACGAACAATATCAAATATAATCGTGGTTGCCTTGTCCTGTCTGTGTTCCAGCTTCGCTGCTGCGCTGCTGTGCTGTATAGCAGCTGCGCTGCTGTATAGCAGCTGCGCTGCTCTGTTGTATAGCAGTTGCGTTGCTCTGTCTGTATAGGAGCTGCGCTGCTTTGTCTGTAAAGCAACTGCGATGCTCTGAGACTGAAAGCTTTCCAAAAAGACAACAATTTGTTCAAATACTTGTCGCCTGGCTTAGTGACAATTGTCTGGGTACGTCCATCCGGCTGTTGCAAAACATCTGTTAGCGAGTCATTTAATTATTCTCTTATGAATCTCGTCCGTTGACTTGATTCATATCAATCGTAGTAGCGTAGTCCAATTCCTGATCAAATTCAAATATCTTTAGCTTTGTTGCAACTACGTTGTCCTATACCAAAAATAGCTGCAGCTGCGTTTGTCTTGTTGTGTACCAGCTGTGTTATCCTGTACCAAAATATCAGCAGTTGCGTTTGTCCTGTTGCGTCGCAGGCTGCGCTAGTCCGTACATACCATATCAGAAATAACCGCAGCTGCGCTTGTTCCATCTAGGTCGGAGCTGCGTTGTTCTAATGCTGATGTCGGTACCATTCAAAAACCTGCACTGTGCTTCAAGTGACAACGCGTGTCCCTATAGATCTATTTTTTCGCCGTCCTATAAATTTGTTGAGACTTAAAGCTTTCCAAAAACAACCCTCCCCTAGAGCTTTAGTTTTAATATGCCAGCGCAGCTTCACTATCAAACTAGCGCAATATCGCAGCATAACAACGTAGCAGTTTAACAAGTCACCTAGTCCCACTGCATCCGTGTTATTGGACAGCCGCAGCATGGCAGTATAGTAGTGCAGCAACTCATCTATTCACTTAATTCCACCTCCATAGACATGACAATCTATTAGAATTCGAAACTTTTTACCATATTTGGCCATTGTGCCCACTTGTATTTTAAGTCCCTAATTTTGCCAACCAAAAATAATTCTTCTTCGAAATCAGCCTTTTCGTCATCATCTTTGAGAGACTTTTAGATATTGATCGCCTTTTTCATTTTTATTCGTGACATAGCCAATTTTTTTGAGATACCTAATTTTAGAATAGATTGAGCTTGCAAATTTTTCTTCGACCAAGAGGGATCCAATTCCGCCAGTGAACCATCCAAAATATCTTAAAGATTAACATTTCCAAAGTGAGTTTCCACCATATCCGCAAAATAAACATATTTTTCCCCTAAGAAGATATAAATTCTTGATGTCAGGCCCATAACCTGTTCTTTTACAATCATCGAAGCAGAGGAAACAACAGCAGCTTTTGTAAGCATATCAGCAACCATTTTTGCATCTGGCAAATAACATAATTTAATCACTCTAGAAAACACTTTTTCCCTTACAAAGCGTAATCTTACATCCTTGTGATTGCTTTTGAAGTGGTGACTCTGGTTAGAAGCAATAGCAATGGCAACGTGGGTATCACACCAGATTACTTGTGGACCAACCTGCATGTATTCAATTCTTGTAACATGGATTTCACCCATAGGAGTTCTTTGAGGGCCGAGCTCGCCGCCATATATTCTGACTCTATCGTGAATCATTTCGTGACCATTTGAAGCTTGCTACTCCAACAGCAAGTCCCGTTCCCAATTTGCCGAACAAATCCCGTGGTGGATTTTCGGCTTGGCATGTCGCCATAGCTTGCATCACTCTATGTTTGCAGCTTCACTTCTCCTCCGCCGAGTGTGAGTTTGAGGTCTTTTGTTCCAGCTAAGTATCTTAAAACTCTTGTTGCTGCATCACGGTCAAGATTTCTTTAGATTCTCCAGACTTCTGCTCAGTACCCCAACTGCTGCAACAATATCCGGACGGGTACAGTTCATGAAATATATTAAACTTCCCACCATCTGTCTGTAAGGTATCAGTGTCGTAAGATCATCCTCCCCTAACTCAAAGATTTACCTGACAATAACACCCGGTTCTGTTTTTCCCCCCTTTAACTTATGCCGACACTCCATTGGTGTTACACATCCTTTTGCCCCCCGCATTTCATATTCATCTAACATGTTTCCAATAGCCTCTTTTTGAGTCAATTTTATTAATCTATTTTTCCTTTCCGTGTCCACCTGAATACCAAAAATATATTTTGCCTCACCGACGTCTTTCATCTGAAATCGTGATTTTAAAGCATTTTAAAATTTGTTAATTTCAATCATTAATTTGCTAACTAATAGTAAATCATCTACGTATATCGCTATATATAGTATTCCATTTTCACCCTTTGAAACATAAACAGAGTGATCAAAACTTATCTTTCTAAAACATAGGCCAGTTAAGAATTCATCAAGTTTTAGATTCGATTGCCTCGAGGCTTGTTTTAGACCATACAAAGATTTTAGAAGTTTACATCCTAAGTGCTATTTTCCTGGTTCTGCATACATTTCAGGCTGCTGCATGTAAATGGTCTCCTCTAGTTCTCTATGGAAAAATGTCGTCTTTACATCCATTTGATGTATTTCCCTATCTTCTATAGCGGCTAGAGATAGCAAAATCCTAACTGTCGGAAACCTTAAAACAGGAGAAAATGTTTTTTCAAAGTCAATTCCCTCCTTTTGATTATACCGCTTTGCCACAAGTCTAGCCTTGTATCGTTCAATGGTATTATGTGGATTTAAATTCACCTTGAATATCAATGTGCTGCCGATTGCTTTTCGATCCGGAGGAAGGTCCACAAGCTCCCATGTCTGAGCCTCCATGATCGACTTCATTTCATCGTTTGCCGCCTCGATCCAATGATTCCACTCCGGTGATAAGAAGGCTTCCCGGATGGTCGGAGGCTCCCCTGAGGTTGCCGAGTAGGCAAAGTGAGAACTTGCTTGCAGGTGGCTACTAGATCTCATTCCCCCTGGAAATTGTGAGGCTGAAATTATCCGATTCCGTGCGTTGTGCTTGTTGTGCTGGTTGCGATCCAGTGGTAGTGACTGTTGTTGGTCCGCTTCAAAACGAACTTGTTGTGAAACCGAATTATGTTCCGACTCCCGTGTTACCACTGGTGACTTTTGCATCTGTGGGACAATATTATGGATGCTATCTAAAATGACATATTCCTGTACTTTTTGCTGCTTCTGATGCTCTGTCATTTTAAACATTTCTATTGATTCTAGTTCATCTTTGACAACAATGTTCCTTTGCTACAATGATTTTTTGTCATTTAAAGACAAAGACTCTATAGCCTTTAGAGTGATCATCATATCCTAACAATATGCCCGGCAATCCCTTAGGTTCCATTTTTTATATACCATTAGAAGTATCCAAAATAAAGCATTAACTTCCAAAGAATTTGAAATGACTGACATCCGGTTTTCTACCCATCTAGATCTCATAAAGAGTTGTTTCTACCGATCTTGAACATATCTTATTTATGATATAAACAGCACAATTTAATGCTTCAGCCCAAAATTTCGGATCTACGTCCTTATCCGCAAGCATGGATCTAGAGCTTTCTGTGATAGTTCTATTTAGTCTTTGTGAGACCCCATTCTGTTCCGAAGAGTATGGGACAGTCAGTTTTTTAATGATACCTTCCTTGAGTAAGAAGTTTTCAAACTCTTTTACGTATATTCCCCGCCATTGTCCGATCTGAGCTCCAGAATTCGCAAACCGTGTACTTTCTCCGCCCACGCTTTGTAGTGTTGAAAATGAGTGAAGACTTCACTTTTTTCCTTCATAAAGTAGACCTTTGTAAACCTTAAAAAATCACCTGTAAATGTAACCATATATTTTACCCCCCCGGCAAATGTTACATTTGCTAGGCCGAAAACATCTGAATGAATGAGTTGCAAAAGTTTAGTAGACTTATGTTCAGACTCTTGGGGAAACAGTAATCTATGTATTTTACCTAATGCACATGCATCATACGTTTTATGTGACTGGTTTGAAAAAAGTGACTCCTTCTATTTTACCAGCATTGACCATCTTTTTCAAACTGTCATAGTTCACATGGCCTAACCTTTTATGCCACAGCTCATCTGAGGATAATGCACCGGAATACAAAACATCATTTTCTTTATTATCGGGCATATCCATTTGATACATTTTGCTGGCATCTCTTGTTCACGTAACTGCAATTTTCCCATTTTTGCTAACAACCAGGCTGCCATGTTTCAGATTGACCTCAAATTCTTTACTTTCTACCAAAGAAGTTGAGAACAATTTTTTCTTAAAATCTGAGACAAAGAGAACATTATGAAGAATTCTCTCAACTGCCTTCACCTCTACATCAACTAGCAATGAGACTTTACCTACAGCCCGCGTTTGCACACTTATTCCACATGCATAGTAGATATTTTCTCTTGTGTTGATTTCAAATTTTTGAAAATTGCCTTAATCCAGCACATGTGGGCCGATGCTCCCGTGTCCATTATCCATCCATTGTCTTTCGCGCCCTCCATTGCTGCGGCCATAACAAATAGATCATCATCCTCCTTGTCAGAGAGTGAAAGAGACTCGTCGTGATGAGATGAAGACGCCGAGAATAGTGCATTTCCTCGTTGTGATGATCTCGTGAAGCCTTGATGAAATTGGCTCTGCTGCCATCTAGGCCTGTACAGACGAGTTTCATTAGCTTTCTTAAGCTTAGGACAGAATTTATATCCATGACCTTTTTTATTACAATATAAACAAGCAGTGAAAGATTGTCTATTTCCTCTTAGATTAAACTGTCTAAACTGATTTAGATTCTGATTAAACTCATTTTTCTGCTGATTAAACTGAGCTTTTTTGTCAAATTTTGTGCTAAATGCCTCTACTTGTTTGTCACCATTAAGAATTTTAGAATCTGCTTCCTCTTCCAATATCAAATAAATAGCTAATTGTAGGTTCCAGCTTACTTTATCTTTTTGTTTCAGCCTATCAGACGCTGCTCTCATAGTATTAGGAAGACTCCTCATTAGCAAAGCAGCCTTCTGAAACTGAGGAAACGATCCACCTAGACAAGCTGGAAAATCTATTAGTATTCGAAATTTATTACAATATTCTGCCATTGTGCCACTCGTGTATTTGAAGTCCCAAATCCGTCCAGCCAAAAATATTTCATTCGAACATTAGCCTTTTCAAAATCATCCTTCAGAGATTTCTAGATATCGATCGCCTTTTTGATTTTTATCCGTGACATAGCCAATTTTTATGAAATACAGAACTTCAAAATTGACCAAGCTTGCTAATTTTTCTTTGACTAAGACGGATCCGATTTTGCTAGTGAACCATCTAAAACATCCAAAAGATTAACATTTTCGAAGTGTGTTTCCTCCATATCCGCCCAATATGCGTATTTTTCTCCCGAGAAAATAGGAATTCTTGATGACACGCCCATAAATTGTTGTTCTACGACCACAGGAGCTGGTGGAGCGTCAGCATTAGTAGTGGAAGTAGACATAATCTCACTCACAGAAGCTTATCAAGAATCCTATCAAACAGCTATTTTCTACAGCTCACCAAATCTGAGAAAGTAAAACAAACTGCAACAAAATATACCACAGTATAAAATATCCCAAAGACCAACAAATCCCAAAGTTTCAGCTTAATTGATCCAACATACACCAAGATATGCAACTCTGAAGTTTCCCAAAAATAGTTTGCAGATTACAAAATCTGGAATTTTGGATACATAAAATGTTCTACGTCCTAAGTCTTATACTCTTCACTCAGTTGTACTACTACATAGTGCTGTACCGCCGATACAAGTGTTCCTAAAAGATACGTCCAAAAGAACTAAACTGCCACTAAGGTCTAAGTGCTTCTAATCACGCTAAAACTAATCTATCAGTGTGTAATCAATATTACTGAGAATCCTATACAGGTGATTTGTTCAAATACTTGTCGCCTAGCTTAGTGACAATTGTCTGAGTACGTCCATCAGCTGTTGCAGAACATCTGTAAGCGAGTCACTTAATTATTCTCTTATGAATCTCGTCCGTTGACTTGATTCATATCAACCGTAGCAGCGCAGTCCAATTCCTGATCACAGTCAAATATCTACAGCTTCGTAGCAGCTACGCTGTCCCATACCAAAATTAGTGGTAGCTGCGTTTATCTTGTTGTGTAACATGTGCGTTGTCTTGTACCAAAATAACAGCAGTTGCGTTTGTCTTGTTACATCGTAGGCTGCGTTTGTCCATACATACCATATCAAAAGTAACAGCAGCAACGCTTGTTACATCTGCGTCGCAACTTCTTTGTTCTAATGCTGATGTCGGTATCATTCAAAAACCTGCACTGTGTTTCAAGTGACAACGCATGTCCCTATAGATCTATTTTTTCGCTGTCCTATAAATTTGCTAACACTTAAAGCTTTCCAAAAACAACAAGCGCTAACAGTTTGTGTAAATTAGGTAACAATTCTTGTTGTTGCTAACAGTTTGTGTAAATTAGATAACAATTTCTGTTAGCGTAAACAGTTTGTGTAATTTAGAAAACAATTCCTATTGGCGCTATCAGTTTGTGTAATTTGGATAACAATTCCTGTTAGCGCTAACAGTTTGTGTAGTTTAGATAACAATTTTTGTTAGCGCTAATAGTTTGTGTAAGTTAGGTAACTATTCTTGTTAGCGCTAACAGTTTGTGTACATTAGAAAACAATTCTTGTTAGCGCTTACATTTTGTGTAAGCTAGGTAACAAATCCTGTTAGCGCTAACTGTTTGTGGAAGTTAGGTTACTATTCTTGTTAGTGCTAAAAGTTTGTGTAGTTTAGATAACAATTCTTGTTATCGCTAACTGTTTGTGTATGTTAGGTAACAACATCTGTTAGTGCTAACTGTTTGTGTAAGTTAGGGAACAATTCCTGTTTGCGCTAATAGTTTGTGTAATTTATATAACAATTCTTGTTAACGCAAACAGTTTGTGTAATTTAGATAACAGTTTCTCTTAGCGCTAAGAGACTGTCTAAGTTAGGTTATAATTGTTGTTAGCCCTAACAGTTTGTGTAATTTAGATAACAATTCCTCTTAGCGCTAACAGTTTGTGTAAATTATGTAACAACTTCTGTTAGGCTAACAGTATGTGTAGTTTAGAAAACAATTCATGTTAGCACTAACAGTTTGTGTAAGTTAGGTAACAATATTTGTTAGAGCTAAGATTTTTTGTAAGTTAAGTTATAATTCCTGTTAGTGCTAACAATTTGTGTTGTTTAGATAACAATTTTGTTAGCGCTAACAGTTTGTGTAAGTTAGGAAACAATTCATGTTAGCGCTATCAGTTTGTGTAATTTAGAAAACAATTCTTGTTAGGGCAAACAGTTTGTGTAATTTAGATAACAGTTTCTCTTAGC
Organism: Zygnema cylindricum; assembly: GCA_037447655.1. Taxonomy (NCBI): domain Eukaryota; kingdom Viridiplantae; phylum Streptophyta; class Zygnematophyceae; order Zygnematales; family Zygnemataceae; genus Zygnema; species Zygnema cylindricum. Next base: position 96,602 of record JBBHKE010002130.1, on the reverse strand, counting down.
GCTAAGAGACTGTGTAAGTTAGGTAAAAATTCTTGTAAGGCTAAGAGTTTGTGTAAATTAGGTTACAGTTCTTGTTAGCGTTAACAAATTTGTGTAGGTTAGGTAACAATTCCTGTTTGCAATAACAGTTTGTGTGGTATAGATAACTATTCTTATAAGCGCTAACAGTTTGTGTAGTTTAGATAACTATTCTTGTTAACGTTAACAATTTGTGTAGTTTAGATAACAATTCCTGTTAGCGCTAAAAGTTTTGTAAATTAGGTTACAATTCTTGTTATTTCTAAGAGTTTGTGTAGTTTAAATAACCATTTCTGTTAGCGTTAACAGTTTGTAAGTTAGGTGACAATTCTTGTTAGCCCTAACAGTTTGTGTAAGTTAGGTAACAATTCTTGTTAGCGTTAACAGTTTGTGTAAGTTAGGTTACAATTCTTGTTAGTGCTAACAACTTGTGTAGTTTAGATAACAATTCCTATTACCGCTAACAGTTTGTGTAGTTTAGATAACAATTTATGTAAGCACCTAACAGTTTGTAAGTTAGGCTACAATTCGTGTTAGCGCTAACAGTTTGTGTAAGTTAGGTAACAATTATTGTTATTGCTAACAGCTTCTGTAGTTTAGATAACAATTCATGTTACCGCTAACAATTTGTCTAGTTTAGATAAGAATTCTTGTTAACGCTAACAGTTTGTGTAGTTTAGATAACAATTCTTGTTAGCTCTAACAGTTTGTGTAGTTTAGTTAACAATTCCTATTAGCGCTAACAGTTGTGTAAGTTAGGTTAGAATTTGTTGTTCTATGACAAAAGGGTTAGTTAGAGCTGCAGGAGTAGAAGTAGAAGTAGACATAGCTTAAGTAGAAGCTTTTTAGAAAGTCCCCACAAAACACTGTAATTCACTACTCTAATACCTCACATTTTTACTGAACTATACCACACTATAGATTATGACACACGGATTTTATTAACACAAAACTCAGCACATAAAAACCTCAGCATACGTACCGTTAACCCCCAAAGTTACAGCCAAATTGACCAAGTAGACCATAAGATACAGGACCTGCAAGTTTCCCAAAAACTGCCTTTTAGTTTCCTTATCTCAAAACTGGATACAACAATATATCTAAGTCCTAATTTTTATACTCTGAGAGAGCATCTACTGCCCATTAGCCAATTAGATGTCATTACCCTGAATAGTAGTATTATACGATGGTACGACAAGGTACACTAGTGTACTTCCAAAAACCAAATTCAACTAGCCTAAAAGTGAATAGTGAAACACTATTTCCTAAAGCGCTACGCTTCAAAAAACAATCTCTTCACGTATTTACAATCTGATGTCGTACACATAATGTTGCTTGCTTAGTCAGCAACCTCAAATACTTCTAACTTGCTCTGGTAAACTAGTACAACTATCAGGGATGCTTACAAAGCTCCTCCTCATCTGTGGTCCCTCTCAAAATTCCCACCGTTAATCTGATACGAATCAACATCTGGTGATTGTCATTTCCACTTGTGTTCCCAAATGTCCGGTTTAATTTCCGTCCGCCTGATCCCACGAATTCAGTCGTCCGATAGATGACATGTGGCCATGATCATTCGGCATTTGTTGTACTGTCTAAAAAGTCGACGCGTGTATATGTGATCGTACTGATACTCTTGAGAAAACATTTTACTATCACACTATTGAAGGTAAGTATTACACTTCAAACTACACCAAAATATTCGAAGTACTTAGGCTTCCCTCACAGCTCTATATACTGAAGTTAAAGCTTTCAAAACCAACACTCCCCTAAAGCTTTAGACTCAGTTACTCACTTAGACCAATAGCCTTTCTGCAAAATTGTAATTTAAGTGCAGGAAGAGCTTTAGTTAGCATATCTGCAACCATGTTTTCATCCGGCAAATCGCACATTTTAATAACCTTTGCAAGCACATTTTCACGGACAAAATAGAGTCTGATACTCAAATACTTGCTCTTAAAGTGGTGGCTGGGGTTAGAGGCTATGGCAATTGCTGCCTGGTTGTCGCACCAGATGACTTGAGGACCAGATTGCATATGTCCCAATTCTTGCAAAAGTGCTTTTACCCACAGGAGTTCCTTGAGGGTTGAACTTGCTGCCATATATTCGGACTCCATAGTTGATTGGGCGATGACCTTCTAAAGTTTGCTGCTCGAGCAGGAGGTACCATTTCCAATCTTTAAAACAAATCCAGTGGTGGATTTTCTGCTGTGCATGTCTCCTTAACCTGCATCGCTCCACGTTTTCAGCTTGACTCTCTTTCGAGGATAAGTTTAAGATTCTAAGTTCCTGCCAAATACCTCAGGACTCTTTTTGCACCTTCCTAGTTTGACCTTTTTGGATTCTGCAGACTCCTACTTCATGCTCCAACCGGTGCTACCACATCTGGCCTAATACAGTTCATAAAAAAAAAAGACTTTCAACTACCTGCCTATATGGTTTTGAGGCCATGAAATCCTTCTCCTATGACTCTAGCATCTTATCAACTAGAATGCTTGACTTTGAGTCAGCTCCCTCTAATTTGTGTATGTAATCCATAGGAGTGACACATCCTTTAGCCTCTTTCATATCAAACTTTTCAAGCATGGAACTTATAGCCTCTCTTTGAGTTAACATGATTTGCCTCTTACTTCTATCTCTCTCTACTTGTATTCCTAAAATAAATTTGGCCTCACATAGGTCTTTCATCTCAAACGTTGATTTCAGGGCACTTTTGATCCTATTTATTTCATCTATGGATTTGCTGATAAACAGCAAATCATCTACATAAACAGCAATATACAGTATTCCATCCTCCCATTGTAAAACACAAACAGAATGGTGTTAACTATTTCTTTTGAAACCTAGTTTGGTGAGGAACTCATCTAACTTTAGGTTCCACTTTCTGAGGGCTTGTTTCAGCCCATACAAGGATTTCATCTGTTTACATACTAGGTTTTCTTTTCCTTTTTCTACATACATTTTTGTTTGCTGCATATAAATAGTTTCTTCCAGCTCCCTATGAAGGAAAGTTGTTTAACGTCCATCTCATGGACTTCCATGTTTTCAATGGCAGCTAAACAGAGTTAGATTCTGACAGTTGGGAACCTTACCACTGAAGAGAAAGTTTCCTCAAAGTCGATTCTTTCCTTTTGATTTTAACCTTTGGCCAAATTTATAGCCTTATACCAGTCAATCGTGCCATCAAGGTTTAATTTCATTTTAAAAACCAATTTACTTCCAATGGCTTTCTGGTCCAGAGGTAGATCAACCAGCTCCCATGTTTGAGCTTCCATTAGGGACTTCATTTTATCGTTTGCCGCTTCAATCCGGTGAGTCCTTTCTCGAGAAGAGAAGGCTTCGCAGATGGTCTGAGGTTCTTTTGGGTTAGTAGAGTAGGCAAAGTGGGAACTTGATTGGAGGCGACTGCTAGTTCTCCTTCCCCTCGGAAATTATGAGGCGGAGACCGATTGAAGTCTTCCGTTTCTTTGCTGTCTTGCAGCTGGTTGTGATTGATCTTGTAGCTGTTCCCCTTGCTCCATTTGTTGTTGAAGAGGAACTTGAGTTTCCGAAATCACCGCATCTGCAAAAGGTTGTTGAATTGGTAGGTAGAACACTGTTTTCTGTGTGTCGAAAATAACATATTCTTTAGATTTTTCTGCAACCTGATATTCTGTCATAAAAAAAAAATCTGCTGATTCTGCCTCATCTTTTATAATAATGTACCTAGACACTACTATCTTTTGTTTTTCTAAAACATAAACTCTATAACCTTTTGAATTATCATCATACCCCATAAAAATACCTGGTAGACCTTTTGGTTCCATTTTCCAGGTATTTCGGGATGTGTTTAGAATAAAGCATTTGCTGCCAAATACTCTGAAATGACTGACGTTTGGTTTTCTACCTGTCCATAGTTTAAAAGATGTAGTAGTGACTCAACAAGATGCAATCCTGTTTTTGATATAAACTGCACAATTTGCGGCCTCAGCCCAGAATTTCAAATCTATATTCTTTTCAGCTAGCATAGATCTAGCACATTCTGTTATTGTCCTATTTAATCTCTCAAAAACACTATTTTGCTGAGGAGTGTAATGAACTATTAGCTAAAGACCAATCCCCCTATCTAACAGAAAGTTTTCAAATTCTTTTGACATATACTCTCCTCCATTATCTGATCTGAGTTCCAGAATCGGAAATCCATGCAGTTTCTCCACCCAAGCTTTGTAATGTTTGAAGTGGCCGAACACTTCACTCTTTTCTTTCATGAAGTACACTTTTGTGAACCGAGTAAAATCGTCTGTAAAAGCAACCATGAACCCAACCCTCCCAGCATAAGGCACCTGTGCTGGTCCCAGAACATCCGAATGAATAAGTTATAAAACTTTTGTAGATCTGTGATCTGATAGCTGGGGAAAAGGCAACTTATGAATCTTGCCTAAAGAGCAGCCATCACATGTTTTTACTCCCTAATTTGTTAGTGAAACACCTTCTATTTTACAAGCTTTATCCATTTTTGTTAAGCTATCATTGTTGACATGGCCTAGTTTTTTACGCCATAATTCATTCTCATATTGTACACTAGAATAGAAAACATCATTTTCTTTAGAATCTCTCCTATCGATACGATACATTTTGCTTCTATCTCTAGTTCCTGTGACTGCTATTTTGCCAAGCTTGCTTACAACCTGCCTACCTCCTTTAAGGGAGACCTCAAAACCTTTACTCTCAACCAAAGATGTAGAAAAAAGGTTTTTTTTTGAAATCATGAACAAATAACACATTATGAAGTGTTCTTTCTACTGGTTTCCCTCCTACGTGACTTGTTCCAATACATATTTGCTGATGCTCCGGTGTCCATTATCCACCCAGTGTCCTTGGAGCCTTCCATTGCCGCTACCATTGCAAGTAACTCCCAATTGTCCTGCTCAATGAAGCTCAAGGACTCATCCTCCTCAGTAACAGATGATGAAAATAACGAGTTGTTCTATAACTGCTGACCAGAAAAGCTTTGGTTAAATTGACTCTGCTGCCATCCTGGCCTATATAATCTTGTCTCATTTGCCTTCTTGATTTTAGGATAGTACCTATAACCATGACCTCTTTCTGAACACTAAAAGCAAGTAGTAAAAGACTGTCTATTCTAACCTTCATTAAACAGTTTAATTTGACCCTGATTACGATTAAACTGATTCCTTTGTGAATTAATCTGATTTCTTTTTTGATTAAACTGCTCTTTCCTGTCAAAATTAATGTTGAATGCTTCTACGCTCTTTTCACCACTAAGCATCTTTGACGTAGACTCTTCGTCAAGTATAATATAAATAACTAACTGAAGTTTCCAGCTAGACTTGTCATTCTTTATCATTTCATCAGATGCATCCTTCATACTACTAAGAAAACCCCTAATTATCAGTGCAGCTTGCTGGAATTCAAGGAAAGAACCTCCAGCACAAGCATGAGCATAAATGAAAGTTCAAAATCTGTGGGTTTACCTGGCCATTGTTGCCCCCAAGTATTTGTTGTCCCATTTTTTTCCAGCCAATAGAAGTTCTTTCGAACATTCGCTTTCTTATAAGAAGTCTTTCAAGACTTCCATATGTCGATCACCTTTTTCATTTTGATCCTCTACATGACCATGTTTTCCAAAAGGCAGAGTTTGAGAGTATTTCGAGCCTTTGAATTCTTCTTCGCCCATGTTGGATCTGCCTCATCAAGCGATCCATCCAAAATGTCCAGCAGACCTGCATTTTCAAAATGTGACTCAACCATATCCGCCCAGTAAGCATACTTCTGACCTTAAGAATAAAAATTATTGAAGACAGGCCCATAACGTGTTGTTTTGTGACAACTTTCGCAGGTGGAGCTGCAGCAGTAGTAGCAGAAGAAGACATAGCTTAAGCAGAAGCTTTTCAAGATATCCCCAAAAACACTGTAATTCACCACTCTAATACCTCACAGTTTTACTGAACTCTACCACACTATAGATCCTAAATCACAAGTCCAATTAACATAAAACTCAAGCATCAAAATCTCAACATACATACAGTTAACTCCCAAAGTTACAATCAAATTGACCGAGTAGACCATAAGATACTAGACTTGGAAGTTTCCCAAAAACTGCTCTTTGGTTTCCTTATCTCAAAATTGGATACAAGAATATTTCTAAGTCCTAATCTTTATACTTAGAGAGAGCATCTACTGCCCATTAGCCAATCACATGTCACTACCTTGAATAGTTGTACTGTACCATAGTACCACAAGGTACACAAGTGTACTTCTAAAAACCAAATTCAACTAGCCTAAAAGTGAATAGTGAAACACTATTTCCTAAAGCGCTACACTTCAAAAAACAATCTCTTCACGTATTTAGAATCTGATGTCGTACACATAATGTTGCTTGCTTAGTCACCAACCTCAAATACTTTCAACTTGCTGTGGTAAACTTGTACGACTATTTGGGATGCTTACAAAGCTCCTCGTCGTCTGTGGTCCCCCTTAGAATTCCCGTCGTTAATCTGATACCAATCAACGTCTGTTGTTTGTCATTTCCACTTGTGTTCCCAGATGTCCGATTTAATTTCTGTCCGCCTGATCTGACGAATTCAGTCGTCCGATAGATGACATGTGGCCATGATCATTCGGCATTTCCTACACTGTCTAAAAAGTCGACGCGTGTATATGTTACCGTAGTGATACTCTTGAGAAAACATTTTACTATCACACTATTGAAGATAAGTATTACACTTCAAACTACACCAAAATATTCTAAATACTTAGGCTTCCCTCACTGCTCTATATACTGAAGTTAAAGCTTTAAAAAACAACACAATTCTTGTTAGTGCTAAAAGTTTGTGTAATTTAGGACACAATTCTTGTTAACGCTAACAGTTTCTGTAAGTTAGGTAACATTTCATGTTAGCGTTAACAGTTTGTGTAGTTTAGATAACAATTCCTATTAAAGCAAACAGTTTGTGTAGTTTAGATAACAATTCCTGTTAGCGCTAACAGTTTGTGTAGTTTAGATAACAATTCCTGTTAGCGCTGACAGTTTGTGTAGTTTAGATAACAACTATTGTTAGCGCTAACAGTTTGTGTAGTTTAGATAACAATTCTTGTTAGCGCTAACAGTTTGTGTAAGTTAGGTAACATTTCATGTTAGCGTTAACAGTTTGTGTAGTTTAGATAACAATTCTTGTTAGCGCTAACAGTTTGTGTAAGTTAGGTAACATTTCATGTTAGCGTTAACAGTTTGTGTAAGTTAGGTAACATTTCATGTTACCGTTAACAGTTTGTGTAGTTTAGATAACAATTCCTGTTAGAGCTAATAGTTTGTGTAGTTTTGATAACAATTCGTGTTAGCGCTGACAGGTTGTGTAGTTTAGATAACAATTCGTGTAGGCGTTAACAGTTTGTGTAGTTTATATAACAAATCTTATTAGCGCTAACAGTGTGTGTAAGCTAGGTTACAATTTTTGTCAGCGCTAACAGTTTATGTAAGTTAGGTTACAATTCTTGTTAGCACTTACACTTTGTGTAAATTAGGTAACAATTCCTGTTAGCGCTAACAGTTTGTGTAGTTTAGATAACAATTCCTGTTAGCGCTAACAGTTTGTGTAGTTTAGATAAAAATTATTGTTAGCGCTAACATTTTGTGTAGTTTAGGTTACAATTCGTGTTAGCGCTAATAGTTTGTGTAAGTTAGGTAACAATTCGTGTTAACGCTAACAGTGTGTGTAGTTTAGATAACAATTCCTGTTAACGCTATGAGTTTGTGTAGTTTAGATAACAATTCCAGTTACCACTAAACTTTGTGTAGTTTGGATAAGAATTCTTGTTAGCGCTAACAGTTTGTGTAGTTTAGATATCAATCCTTGTTAGCGCTAACAATTTGTGTAAGTTAGGTTACAATTCTTGTAAGAGCTAACACCTTTTGTAATTTAGGTAATAATTTATGTTGGCGCTAATAGTTTGTGTAGTTTAGATAAAAAATCTTCTAAGCGCTTACAATGTGTGTAAGTTAGGTTACAATTCTTGTTAGCGCTTACAGTTTGTGTAATATGGGTAACAATTCCTTTTAGCGCTAACAGTTTATGTAAGTTAGGTTACAACTCTTCTTAGCGCTAACAGTTTGTGTAAGTTAGGTAACAATTCCTGTTAGCGCTAACAGTTTCTGTAGTTTAGATAACAATTCGTGTTAACGTTAACAGTTTGTGAAGTTTGGATAACAATTCTTGTTAGCGCTAACAGTTTGAGTTAGTTAGGCTACAACTCTTGTAAGCGCTAGCAGTTTGTGTAAGTTAGGTAACAATTCCTGTTAACACTAACAGTTTGTGTAGTTTAGATAACAATTCTTGTTAGCGCTAACAGTTTGTGTAGTTTAGATAACAATTCTTGTTAGCGGTAACAATTTGTGTAGTTTAGATATCAATCCTTATTAGCGCTAATAGTTTGTGTAAGGTAGGTTACACTTCTTGTTAGCGTTAATAGTTTGTGAAAGTTAGGGTAAAATTTTGTTTAGCGCTAACAGTTTGTGTAAGTTAGGTTACAATTCTTGTTAGCGCTAACAGTTTGTGTAATTTAGGTCACAATTCCTGTTAGCGCTAAGATTTTGTGTAATTGAGATAACAATTCTTTGTAGCGCTAACAGTTTGTGTAATTTAGGTAACTATTCCTGTTAGCGCTAACAGTTTGTGTAGTTTAGATAACTATTCCTTTAAGCGCTAACAGTTTGTGAATTTTAGATAACAATTCATGTTAGCGCTAAAAGTTTGTGTTAGTTAGGTTACAATTCTTGTTAGGGCTAACAGTTTTTGTAATATAGGTAACAATTCCTATTAGCGCTAATAGTTTGTGTAGTTTTGTTGTTTTTGAAAACTTAGTTTCGTGCGTACACGACTTTTTGTACGCTTGAGACGTTTCGTGCGTATGTTATTAACGTGGAGGTTTGAATGGATTCACGGATTGGGGGAGCCGGATAAAACTAAAGTCAAGTAATAGAGTTATTGAGTGGCGTAACTATATAGTTAGAAATGGACGGCGGATCGCGATCCGATCCAATTTGAAATGTACGAAACGTGGAAATATGCGCTGCCGGTACGGCGCATCTATTTGAGACAAATTTACTTTAAATAAGACAACTCAGCTGCTACGAAGGTGCGGTTATTTTTTGATATGTCCTGGTATGTGACAACGCAGCTGCGACGAAGCTGACAACGCAGGTGCTGTTGATATGAATGGAGTCGGAGGACGAGATTCATACGAATATCACAAGTGACTAAGCAAGTTGACGTTTAGGAGATGTCGGTGTAAATATTTGGTTGAACAGTGGTTTTTCCTTTTGTTAATTAGTTTATTAGTATAGATTAATTCATTTTGACATACATCGAATTATTCGGTTATACTTGTAGTAATTTAGGTAGGTGGTAGATAATGTAAGGCTGGTATGCATCCGTACATACAGTAGTGAACTCTTTGAGTATAACTTGTAGGACTTAGATTATTGTGATATCGCAGTCAAGTTTATCAAAGCAATGGCAAACTGTTTTTTGCATCTTTGACCTGTTGGTGTGATCACTCTGTCTAATTCTTTCATTTGAAACTTTTTGGAGTTATTCTATGATATAGAATCTATACGTGTGTGTAGTTTCATTCTATTCTGTAGTTTGTGTAAGATTCTATGAGCAGTCTAAGCGGTTAGTTTGTGAAGTAGTTAGCTATTTTTTCGGAAACTCTGGAGCTTATATCTTATATATACCTTGGTGGATTTGGCTGTTACTTTAAGAGTTTACAGCGTATACGGTGTACTCCATATTGGTGCATTTTGAGGTGATTCAACTTATTGTGGAGTAGTCTATACTGTCTCAAACACAACTTTTTTTCAGGTAGTCAATGGGTGTTTCCGTGAGTAATCCATGGCTGAAATAGGCTATGGACAACAAGTTTAGATAACAATTCCTGTTAGCGCTAACAGTTTGTGTAATTTAGGTTACAATTCCTGTTAGCGCTAACAAGTTGTGTAGTTAAGATAACAATTCTTGTTAGTGTAAGCTAGGTAACTATTCCTATTATCGCTAACTGTTTCTGTAGTTTACATTACAATTTTTGTTAGCATTAACAGTTTGTGTAGTTTAAATAACAATTTTTTTTAGCGCTAACAGTTTGTGTAAGTTAGGTTACACTTCTTGTTAGCGCTAACAGTTTGTGTAATTAGGTAACAATTCCTGTTTGCGCTAACAATTGTTGTCCATAAAGTATTTCAGCCATGGACTACACTCGGAAGCCCCACATACTACCCCTCAAACAGCTGTGTTTCAGACAAAACATATTACTCCACAATAAATAAAACCTTTTCAAACTGCACCAATAGGCAGTATACTATAGAAAATGTAAGCTCCCAAAGTAACAACAAAATCCACTGAGGAATCTAGAAGGTATAAGCTCCAGAGTTCCACAACAAGAGCTGACAGCTTCACAAACTAACCACTTAGACCTCTCACAGAATCTTACACAAACTACAGAATAGAATGAAACTACACGCACGTATAGATTCTATATCATAGAATAACTTCACAAAGTTTCACGCGAAAACTCTAAACAGGGTGATCACACCAACAGGTCAAAGATGCAAAAAACAGTTTGCCATTGCTTTGATAAACTTGACTGTGATAATAAAAATATTCTAAGTCCTACAAGTTATACTCAGAGAGTTCACTACTGAATGTACAGAGGCATAACAGCCGTACAATATCTACCATCTACCTAAACTATTGGTAGTGTACCCGAATAATTTGAGGCATGTCAGACTGAGCAAATCTACACTAATAAACTAATTAGCAAAAAAAAAAACCTCTGTTGGACAAGATATTTACATCGATATCTTTGCAACCTTCGTACGTCAAACAACACAAGCTACCACTAAGCTACCACTAAGAAACTATTACTGTACAATCATCCTTACTTAGAATCTATACTATTCATTTTATCCACAGCTGCCTAAGTTGCGTTATCCGCACGGATCATATGAAAATAGCAGCAAATGTGTTGTGTTATCTGCGCCGCAGCTGCTCTGTACTATCGGAGCATATTTATCCAAAGTAACCACAACTACGTTGTCCTCTCTGTGTCGCAGCTGCGCCGTACCGGCGGCGCCTATTTCAACATTTCGATTATTGTACATCGGATCGCTTAGCGATCCGCGGTCCATTTCTCAATGCTTGTTCAGCCACTCAATGAGTCCTTTAATTCAATTTAGGTATATCGATAAGTTCGCTCCCCCAACCCATGAATCTATTAAAACCTCCATATTAATTGCAATAAGTAATTACGCACAAATTTTTATGTTCGCACGAAACTGACTTTTCAACACAACACTCTCCCAAAAAATTTAGTTTCGTGCACCCGAAAAATATGCAACGTGTATTGCTATGCTGCGCTAGTTCGACATCGCAGCCAAGTATAAATATGAAATGCAGCGTGTACTGCTATGCTGCGCTAGTTCAACATCGTAGCCAAGTATAAATATGAAATACAGCGTGTACTGCTATGCTGCGCTAGTTCAACATCGCAACCAAGTATGAATATGAAATGCAGCGTGTACTGCTACGCTGCGCTAGTTCGACATCGCAGCCAAGTATGAATATGAAAACCAGCGTGTACTGCTATGATGCGCTAGTTTTCCCATATTTTCCCTTTTACAGCCACATCTAGTGAGAACTAAAGCTTTCAAATTCAACACTCCGCTAAAGCTTTAGACTCAGTACTCAACTCTGTTTGCAAGTCTTTCTACTCTAATGGGGGTACATGCAAAAGTAAGGATGTAAAAATATTTAGAGATTGAAGAATCTCTTTCACAACTTCCACTATTCATCATGCAAAGACTTAGAAAAAAGAACACATCACCACTTCTTCCGCTGCCTGCTACCATTTCCCAACCTCTACCTTCTTAAAAATTTTGTCTTGTACCAGTTCCCCCTATGACATAAACACCAAACTCATCTTCATTAATGCTATAACATTTCTCTTGTAAATCCGAATTCCCAGTCGTATTCGTCACTGAGCCATGTTATCAAAAATTGTGGAAAAATCTGTCTTCTACTCACTTTTATCAAACAATTGCCGCACATTCTCACCTGTTACATACATCCACGCCTTCCTTTTCTTTTGATGTGTGTTACTAACGCTGTTGCACAAAATTCCTTTAAAATTTCTTGAAAGGTCGTTTAAGTCTCCCCTTCTTTTTGTCACACATTTTCTCAACGTTGCTAGATGCGTTCTTCGGTATGATCGATTTTGTAACATTTTTCTTCTCCAATTGTCTTTCCTTGTTTTCTTATGACTTCCTGATCTGTTCATACACTTTGTAATTTTTCCATGGTTTCCTTTCCCTTTACCTCTATAAAGTGAAATTTTTCTCAGTTGGTCTTTTTCCATAGATCTGCCACTTCTCTTAACTATATTTATTTTCAACATATTCATTCTGATCCTCTTTTTAAGTAGCTTCTCTTTCCTCTTCCTAGTATTCTTTCCTATTTTCCATATTCCTCCAAAGTTATGACTTTTTCCGCTCTCATGAACTGTCTTCCTTAGCCTTATTTTCTTAACATTTTTTGTCGGTTTTTCTTTGAGTTCAATAATTTTTAAACCCACAATGTTTTACACTTCTGATGTAAATTCCCCATTTTGTGTCAATTCACTCTTTCCTATCTCATCATCTTCTTTTTCCCTTTCTCTAAGTTATGTTTTTATTTTAGTGTTCTCTTTTTCTAAAGAATTTTCTTCAATCAATTTTAAGTTTACTTCTTTAACTCCCCTTTCTTCAAGAATCTCTTCTCCCTCTACGTCACAATCATATACCATTTTATCACAAGAAAAAGTAACACAAACCAAGTCTTTTTCACACTCTTCTTTTTCTTCACTGTTTTCGGTGATAATAATTTTTCCAGTTTCTTCCGCTTCCATGTGCCTTTCACTTCCTTCGACTCCTCTTATTATGGTTGCCTCTTCCATTAGTAAGTATGTGTCACTCACCATTCTGTCATAAGAAATATTCATAGTAACTAGATCCTTTTCTGTCACCTCTTTCTCCTCATTCCGAACAACACAGAAGGTCGGTAAATAAATAAATTCGTCAACACACGGTGCATGCCTTTTATCATCTGTCAAGTCTTGACCCTCACTCACGAAAGCACTTGATTCTCTTCTTGTTGGGGATCGGTCTAGATTGTTGTCCCATCCATCTTTGAAATTCCTTGTAACACATACACTTTTATAGGATGGACATACCTTGAAGATATGTCCTAAATCATTATACTAAAAACAATTGTTAGGCTGATCTCCGAACTCACTATTACATTTACTTTTCTGAAACTGAGACTTAGATTCCTTTATATTCCTTTCACTTGATAAAACCTTTCTATTAGCTTCTTCATCTAGAACAACCCGTCTAGCTACAGCTAAACTCCAATCCTGTTTATCAATTAAAGTCAATCGATATAGTGCACTCTTATAATCTTTAGGTAGACTTCTCATTAACAAGATAGCTTGTTGAGCATCTGTAAAGTTTCCTCCTGCCAAATCATTTTCTATAAATAATACTTGTAAGTCAATACATTGTTTCTCCATACTACCTCCTACATACTTGTGTTCAACTATTTTGGTAACACTGCTAAGCCAATGATGTAAAGACATCTTTGCATACATACATTCTAAGCTCTTCCATAATTCAACTGCCCTTTTAAAACTTAGGTATGACATTACCAAATCCTCATTCAAGGAGTTCTTGATAACAATTAGACACATTTGATTTTTCCTTTTCCATCCGTTTGATGTTTCGGCCAAGGTACCATCCACCACATCCATTAGCTCCATGGTCTCAAAGTAGCTCTCGAGCGCACACTTCCACTAGTGATATTTTGATCCATCAAATATAGGTAGCCATGGGTGTGGGCCCATAACCTGTTGTCCATAGCCTATTTCAGCCATGAACTACAGTTAGAAGCCCCACAAACTACCCCTCAAACAGTTGTGTTGCAGACAACACAGATTATTCCACAATAAATAGAACCTCCTCAAACTACACAAATAGGTAGTATACAACAGACACTCTAAGCTTCCAAAGTTACAGCCAGATCCACCAAGGAATCGAGAACATATAAGCTCTAGGGTTTCACAAAAATAGCTAACAGCTTCACAAACTAACCACTTAGACCTCTCACAGAATCTTACATAAACTACAGAATAGAATGACACTGCACGCACATATAGATTCTATATCATAGAATAACTTCACAAAGTTTCACACGAAAACTCTAAAAAGGGTGATCACACCAACAGGTCAAAGATGCAGAAAACAGTTTGCCATTGCTTTGATAAACTTGACTGTGATAATAAAAATATTCTAAGTCCTACAAGTTATACTCAGAGAGTTCACTACTGAATGTACGGAGGCATACCAGCCGTACAGCATCTACCATCTACCTAAACTATTGTGAGTATACCCGAATAATTCGAGGTATGTTAGACTGAGCAAATATACACTAATAAACTAATTAGCAAAAAGACAAACCTCTGTTGGACAAAATATTTACACCGACATCTTCGCAACCTTCGTACATTAAACAAAACAAGCTACCACTAAGGTACCACTAAGAAACTATTCCTGTACAATCATCGTTTCTCAGAATCTATGCTAGTCATTTTATCCGCAGCTGCGTAAGTTGCGTTATCCGTACAGATCATATAAAAATAGCAGCAACAGAGTTTTCTTATCTGCGCCACAGCTGCTTCGTACCGGCGGCGCATATTTATCCAAAGTAACCACAGTTGCGTTGTCCTGTCTGTGTCGCAGCTGCGCCGAACCAGCGGCACTTATTTCAACATTTTGATTATTGTACATCGAATCGCTTCGCGATCCACCGTCCATTTCTCAATGCTTGTTCAGCCACTCAAAGAGTCCTTTAATTCAATTAAGGTATATCCATACGTTCCCTCTCCCAACACATGAATCAATTTTGTGCAATTCAAATAAAAATTCTTGTAAGCGCTAACAATTTGTGTAAGTTAGGAAACAATTCTTGTTAGCGCTAACAGTTTGTGTAATTTAGATAACAAGCTAGTTAGCGCTAACAATTTCTATAAAATAGGTAACAATTATAGTTAGCACTAACAGTTTGTGTAGGTTAGGTACGAGTTATTGTTAGCGCTAAAAATTTGTGTAATTCAGGTAAAAATTCTTGTTAGCGCTAACCGTTTGTGTAAATTAAGTAACAATTACTATAAGCGCAAACAGTTTGTGTAGTTTAGATAACAATTCTTGTTAGCGCTAATAGTTGTTTATGATAGGTTACAATTCTTGTTAGCGCTAATGGTTTCTGTAAGTTAGGTTACTATTTCTGTTAACGCTTACAGTTTGTGTAATTTAGGTAACAATTTCTGTTAGCGCTAACTATTTGTGTAAGTTAGGTAACAATTCATGTTAGCGCTAACATTTTGTGTTGTTTAGAGAACAATTCTTGTTAGCGCTAATAGTTTGTGTAAATAACGAAACAATTCTTGTTAGCGCTAACAGTTTGTGTAAGCTAGGTAACAATTCCTGTATGCGCTAATAGTTTGTGTAAGTTTGGTAAAAAATCTTGTTAGCGCTAACAGGTTGTATAAGTTGGGTAACAATTCATGTTAGCGCTAAAAGTTTGTGTAAGTTAGGTTACAATTCTTGTTAACGCTAACATTTTGTGTAATTTAGATAACAATTTTTGTGAGCGCTAACAGTTTCTGTAAGTTAGGTTACATTTCTTGTTAGGGCTAACAAATTGTGTAAGTTAGGTAAAAACCCTGTTAGTGCTAACAGTTAGTGCAATTTAGATAACAATTCTTGGTAGTGATAACAATTTGTGTAAGTTAGGTAACAATTCCTCTTAGTGGTAACAGTTTGTGTTATTTAGATAAAAAAAATTGTTAGCGTTAACACTTAATATAAAATAGGTAACAATTCTTGTCAGCACTAACATTTTGTGTAAGTTAGGTTAGAATTTTGTTTGCGCTAGCAGTTTGTGTAATTTAGGTTACAATTCACATTAGCGCTAACCGTTTGTGTAAGTTAAGTAACAATTATTGTTAGCGCTAACAATTTGTGTAAGTTAAGCTACAATTTCGTAAGTGCTAACAGTTTGTGTAGTATAGATAACAATTCCTGTTAGCGCTAACAGTTTGTGTAAGTTAGGTTACAATTCTTGTAAGCACTAACAGTTTCTGTAAGTAAGGTTATAATTCTTGTTAGCTTTGTGTAAGTTAGGTAACAATTCTTGTTAGCGTTAACAGTTTGTGTAAGTTAGGTAACAATTCATGTTAGCGCTAACAGTTTGTGTAGTTTAGGTTACAATTCTAGTTTGCGCTAACAAGTTGTGTATTTTAGATAACAATTCTTGTTAGCGCTAATAGTTTGTGTAATTTAGGTTACAATTCTTATTAGCTCTTACAATTTGTGTAGTTTAGATAACAATCTTGTTAGGCTAAAAGTTTGTATAAGTTAGGTTACAATTCTTTTAGCGCTAACAGTTTGTGTAATATAGGTAACAATTTTTGTTAGCGCTAATAGTTGTGTAAGTTAGATAACAATTTCTGTTAACGCTAATTGTTTGTGTAAGTTAGGTTACAATACTTGTAAGCACTAACAGTTTCTGTTAGTAAGGTTACAATTCATGTTAGCGCTCACAGTTTGTGTAAGCTAGGTAACAATTCCTGTTAGCGCTAACAGTTTTTGTAGTTTAGATAACAATTCCAGTTAGCGCTAATAGTTTGTGTAATTAAGGTGACAATTCTTGTTAGCGCTAACAGTTTTTGTAATCAAGGTGACAATTCTTGTTAACGGTAACAACTTCTGTAAGTTAGGTAGCAATTCTTATTAGCGCTAACTATTTGTGTAAGTTAGGTAACAATTCATGTAAGCGCTAAGAGTTTGTGTAAGTTTGGTAACAAATCTTGTTAGCGGTAACAGTTGTGTAAGTTAGATAACAATTACTGTTTGTGGTAATAGTGGGTGTAGTATAGATAACAATTCTTGTTAACGCTAACAGTTTGTGTAGTTTAGATAAGAATTCCTGTTAGCGCTAATAAATGTATAAGTTAGGTTACAATTCTTGTTAGCGCTAAAAGTTTGTGTAGTTTAGGTTACAATTCTAGTTTGCGCTAACAAGTTATGTAATTTAGGTTACAATTCTTATTAGCTCTAACAGTTTGTGTAGTTTAGATAACAATCTTGTTAGCGGTAAAAGTTTGTGTAAGTTAGGTTACAATTCTTTTAGCGCTAACAGTTTGTGAAATATTGATAACAATTCCTGTTAGCGCTAACAGTTGTGTAAGTTTGATAACAATTACTGTAAGGGGTAATAGTGGGTGTAGTTTAGATAAGAATTCCTCTTAGCGCTAACAATTTGTGTAAGTAAGGTTACAATTCTTGTAAGCGCTAACAGTTTGTGTAGTTTAGATAACCATTTTTGTTAGCGCTAATTGTTTGTGTAAGTTAGGTTCCAATTCTTGTTAGCGCTAACAGTTTATGTAAGTTAGGTAACAATTCCTGTTAGCGCTAACAGTTTGTGTAGTTTAGATAACAATTCCTGTTAAGGCTAACAGTTTGTGTATTTTAGATAACGATTCCTATTAGCGCTAATAGTTTGTGCAAGTTAGGTTACAATTCTTGTTAACGCTTACAGTTTGTGTAAGTTAGGTAACAATTCCTGTTAGCGCTAACAGTTTGTGTAGTGTATATAATAATTTCTGTTAACGCTAACAGTTTGTGTAGTTTAGAAAACAGTTCTTGTTAGCGCTAACAAGTTTTGTAGTTTAGATAACAAATCTTGTTAGCGCTAACTGTTGTCCATAGCCTATTTCAGCCATGGACTACACTCGGAAGCCTCATAGACTACCCCTCAAACAGCTGTATTTCAGACATCACAGATTACTCCAATATTAACAGAATCACCTCAAACTTCGCCAATATGCAGTATACCATATAAACTGTAATCTCCCAAAGTTACAGCCAAATCCACCTAGGAATCTAGAAGATATAAGCTCCAGAGTTTCACAAAAACAGCTGACAGCTTCACAAACTAACCACTTTGACTGCTCACAGAATCTTACAGAAATACTGGAATACAATGAAACTCCACACACATATAGATTCTATATCATAGAATATCTCCACAAAGTTTCACATGAAATCACCAAACAGAGTGATCACACCAACAGGTCAAAGATGCAGAAAACAGTTTGCCATTGCTTTGATAAACTTGACTGTGATCCTCAAAATATTCTAAGTCCTACAAATTATACTCAGAGAGTTCACTACTAAATGTACGGAGGCATACCAGCCGTACGGTATCTACTATCTACCTAAACTATTTTAAGTATACCCGAATAGTTCGAGGTATGTTAGACTGAACAACTCTACACTAATAAACTAATTAGCAAAAAGACAAACCTATGTTGTACATAATATTCACACTAACATCTCCACAATCATCGTACGTCAAAAATCAAGCTACCACTAAGTACCCACTAAACAAATATCATTACTCACAATCTATACTAGTTATATTATCCGCAGCTGCATCAGCTGCTTTGTCCGTGCGGATCGTATCAAGGTAGCCGCAACTGCGTTGACTCGTATGCGACGCAGCTGCTCCGTACCGGCGACGCAGCTGCTCCGTACCGGCGGCGCATATTCATCCAAAATAACCGCATTTGCGTTGTCCTGTTTGTGTCGCAACTGCGCCGTATCGGCGGTGCCTGTTTCAACATTTCGTTTATTCCACATCGGATCGCTTCGCGATCCCCCGTCCATTTGTCAATGCTTGTACCCGCCACTTAGTGAGTCTTTTACATCACTTAAATTATATCTGTTCGTTCGCTCCCCCAATCTAAGAATCCATTTGAACCTCCACATTAAATTCCATAGCGCACGAAATGTCGCATACGCACGAAACAAACTTTTCAAAACAACACTTCCCCAAAATTTAGTTTCGTGCACCTATAAAAATATGCATCGTGTAATGCTACGTTGCTACGCTGCGCAAGTTCGACATCGCAGCGCAGTATGAATACAATATGCAGCGTGTACTGCTCTGCTGCTACGCTGCACTAGTTCGACATCGCAGCACTAGCAGCTGCTCCTTTCACCTTTAACTTCCTCCTCATAGCCTCATCTACTGAGAACTAAAGCTTTCAATTTCAACACTCCCCTAAAGCTTTAGACTCAGTAGTTCATGCAGATATTTCTACCCTAATGGAAATACAAACAAAATGAAGAATGTAGAATATTTAGAGATTAAAAATTCTCTATCAACCTCCACTACTAATGATTCAAAAAAAAGTTAGCTAAAACAATACATCACCACTGTTTTGCTGACGTCGCCACGTCTCATTTGTCTTGCTGAAAACCACCACCTTGCAGAATTTGTCTTGTAACAGCTCCCCGTTAATCATAAATGCGAAATTGTCATTTTCACTAACGTTATAACACCACTTGTTGTGCTGCATTGCTTCATTTGTTGCTGCGTTGCGAAGCGACCTGCTTTCGCTAATTCTCCACTGCCTCCGCTGCGTTCCTACCATGTCTTCCAAACTTTTCTGTCTTGACAACTGCCTCTTTGCCGAGTTAATCATTTAATATTCAAACACTCTCTGTCTTCCACGAATAACTTTATCAACCATTTTCTTAATTTCTATGAATTTTACAGGCTAACAGAATTGAATATCGTCCCGTAACCGCTCCCCCTATGCCATAAGCGTCAAATTTTCCTTCAAAAATGATATAACACCTCTCTAGTAACTCTGAATTCCACCCGTAATCGTCACTTACTCATATGATCAGTATTTGTCAAAAATATCTATCTTTTACCCATTTTCATCAAACAATTGTTGTACCTTCCCCCTATCAAATACTTCCACGTCATCTGTTGCGTTGCTATGCTGCGTCACTGCTTTGCGACGTGAACTGCTTCCGATGATTCACCAGTGCTTCCGCTACCTCCTTCGTTTTCAAAAATACATAAATAACACTTTTTGTTTCTTTTCAAGTAACTCAACAAGAAGTAACATTAAATCTAACATCCTACCAAAAATATTAAATGTCAAAAGGAGCTAAGACATGCCTGTAATATAAGTTTTTCCAAAATTAAGATTTCTCTAAATTCACGTTCTCTAGAAAATCATTTCTCCCGTTCTCTTCTCTTAATCACTTTTTGAGCATGCTTTCTTCTGTTCTTGATCCTTTGAATATGACATCTTCTCTTTGTTTTCTTCATTATTTTTTGTCTTTTCTGAAAATTTTCATTTCTGTCACAGTTTTCTACTCGTTTAATGTCAAAAACATTAATTTTCTGTTTTACCTCTATGTTTTTCTTCGTAGATTTGCTATTCCCATTAACTTCATTCATTTCTAAAATTTTAATTTTGATTCTTCTTCTTTTCAGCTGCACTTTTATCCTTCTATTTTCTTTTCCTATATTTCTAACGTTTGCATTGCTATTACATTTTTCACTCCCACAAACTTCTTTTCTCGATCCAATTTTTTGAACAGTTTTTCTTTGTTCTTCTCCTAGTTCACCAATTTCCACATCCACCTTATTTCTAGTTTTTGCTTCTAAGTGTCCATCTCTTCCTTCAACTCCTCTTGCTTCAGTTAACAAACTTTCTTGTAGGCAATTTTCACTCACCGATATGTCATCTGATAAGGTCACAAAAATCGTGTCCTTCTCTCTTTCGTCATTTTTCCTTACTTCAATAAACTCTTCCACCTGTAACTCTTTTGTACTCACCAATCTGTCGTCGGGAAAAGGGACAGACACCAAATCCTTTTCTGTCACCTCCTTCTCTTCATTCCGAACAACATAGAAGGTCGGTAGGTAAATAAATTTGTCAACACACTGTGTATGCCTTTTGTCATCGGTTGAGTCTTTTCTCTCACTCACGAATGAACTTGATTCTCTTATTGTTGATGGTCGAACTAGATTGTTGTCCCATCCATCTCTGAAATTCCCTGTAACACATACACTTTTATAGGATGGACATACCCTGAAGGTATGTCCCAAATCATTACAATAAAAGCAATTCTTTTGCCGATCTCCGAACTCGCTATCCTTTTTAATTTTTTGAAACTAGGACTTAGATTCCTTTATATTCCTCTTACTTGATAAAACCTTTCTATTAGCTTCTTCATCTAAAACAACACGCCTTGCTACAATGAAGCTCCATTCCCTTTTATCAATTGAAGTCAATCGATCTAAAGCACTCTTATATTCTTTAGGTAGACTTCTCATTAATAAAATAGCTTGTTGGGCATCTGTAAAGTTTCCTCCTGCCAAATCATTTTCTGCAAATAATACTTGTAAGTCAATACAGTGTTTCTCTATACTTCCTCTTACATACTTGAATTCAACTATTTCGGTAACATTGCTAAGCCAATGATATAAAGACGTCTTTGCATACATACATTCTAAGCACTTCTATAATTCAGATGCCTTTTTAAAACTTAAGTATGACATTGCCAAATCCTCAGTCAAGGAGTTCATGATAACCCTTAGACACTCATGATTTTTCTTTTTCTATCCATTTGATGTTTCGGCCAAGGTACCGTCCACCACATCCATTAGCTCTATCATCTCGAAGTAGCTCTCGAGTGAATCCTTCCAGTAGTGATATTTTGATCCATCAAATATGGGTAGCCATGGGTGTGGGCCCATAACCTGTTGTCCATAGCCTATTTCAGCCATGGACTACACTCGGAAGCCCCACAGACTACCCCTCAAACAGCTGTATTTCAGACAGCACAGATTACTCCAATATTAACAGAATCACCTCAAACTGCAACAATATGCAGTATACCATATAAACTGTAATCTCTCAAAGTTACAGCCAAATCCACCAAGGAATCTAGAAGATATAAGCTCCAGAGTTTCACAAAAACAGCTGACAGCTTCACAAACTAACCACTTTGACTGCTCACAAAATCTTACAGAAATACTGGAATACAACGAAACTCCACACACATATAGATTCTATATCATAGAACATCTCCACAAAGTTTCACATGAAAGCACAAAACAGAGTAATCACACCAACAGGTCAAAGATGCAGAAAACAGTTTGCCATTGCTTTGATAAACTTGACTGTGATCCTCAAAATATTCTAAGTCCTACAAGTTATACTCAGAGAGTTCACTACTAAATGTAGGGAGGCATACCGGCCGTACGGTATCTACTATCTACCTAAACTATTTTAAGTATACCCGAATAGTTCGAGGTATGTCAGACTGAACAACTCTACACTAATAAACTAATTAGCAAAAAGACAAACCTATGTTGTACATAATATTCACACCGACATCTCCACAATCTTCGTACGTCAAAAATCAAGCTACCACTAAGTACCCACTAAACAAATATCATTACTCACAATCTATACTAGTTATATTATCCGCAGCTGCGTCAGCTGCTTTGTCCGTGCGGATCGTATCAAGGTAACCGCAACTGCGTTGACTCGTATGCGACGCAGCTGCTCCGTACCGGCGACGCAGCTGCTCCGTACCGGCGGCGCATATTCATCCAAAATAACCGCATTTGCGTTGTCCTGTTTGTGTCGCAACTGCGCCGTATCGGCGGTGCCTGTTTCAACATTTCGTTTATTCCACATCGGATCGCTTCGCGATCCCCCGTCCATTTGTCAATGCTTGTACCCGCCACTTAGTGAGTCTTTTACATCACTTAAATTATATCTGTTCGTAATATGAGATTTGGACACATTCACCCACTTTGACTTTCCCTTATAAATGCAGCCACCCTGGCAGACAAAAACTCTGACCGACTACACCCCTGTGTAGCTTGGACTCCCTTGAGTCCGCAGCAAAAAGAATCACTGAAAATGGTCAAGTAAATTGATAGATATGGTTGGCCAAAGTTTGCCATTTATACAAAGTGCTCTCTGGGAGAGGCAGCTGCCTACCCAAAATTTTCTAAGTCCTATTCCCTCTCTAAAACTCTATCTACTGAAGTACGGCACCAATCAAATTATTGTATTGTACAGAAAAGTACAGGTGCCGGTGTACTTTCTGTACGGCCATTGTACGACATGGCCAAAATGTCGACACGTGTCAAATCAAGATTAGTTCCTGTAATCTCCGGAATTCCCGTATCCCAATGTTATTACGCCACGTGTCATCTAACGTGGCAAAGAAAGTAAAACGCCAAAAGTACATTTCCGTGATCGTGGCGCCTATCGCGGCTGTCCGATCAAAAACCGGCTATAATCATAGCCGCTGAAATTCGACGCGTGGTATTCGTTTCGCTATCGTAACAAATGCGCGGTATTTGTTTCGCTATCGAAAGAAATGCGCGGTATCAGTTCTGTCCACATACCGTACTTCGTACTAAATCAAACTGTATCTATGTACAAAGTATCTATTAGCCGTTAAACGGATTTATCTACATATAAAAATTTATATATTTATCAAACCCTATATATCGTAATATCTGTCCTAGACTTAACGGCTAGAGCTAACGGCTAGAGCTAACGGCTAATGCGGATTGATGGACGCCAGGTACGAGGATCAATTCCTGTGTCCCTCAACTAGCTTTTGGTAAGACTTAATTCACCCCCTGTCTTCTCTAGAGAGCCTAGGCAGCCATGGCTCTAGCTCCCTATCCAGCCTTCAGTGACTACAACAAGTGTGGGGGCTTGGATAGGGGAGTTAGAGGCAAACCGCCTCAGCTCTTTTTCTATCCTAATACAGACCTAGAAAATACTCAAATATCAACACTCCCCTTATTTTCTAGTCTATTTTCTTTCAACTTCCACAAACAAGTAAACAAACACCCCCTCCCCCTTTTTTTTCTTTTCTTTTTCCTTTTTCCTTTTCCTTTCATAAAACTTAAGTATTTAACACAGTGCATTAAATGAACTGAAATGATAATTGCATCACACATTTTATTTAACATCCCTTTTTCCATAAATCCGAGCAAAGATTTTATCCACTTCATCATTCTTTCATCCACACACAAACCGATTTCCCTCTTGCGATCCAAACAGCCAGCCCTTTTTCCAATCTGCAACATACACCCAGATGCTAACCCTTTTACAGGCACATCTTCACAAGTGACGTCACACCAAGTAGTGATGTCAAATCCATCCACCCCCAAATATTCCCAAAAAACACTAGTCCCCACTAAGTTCCTTATAAGATCTACATCTTTCGTACTCATATTTTTATCCATGATAATTACCCCATTTTCTGAACTTCCCTCACTCTCTCCCATGGAATTCTTTCCACTAATACTTTCTAATTTAATTCCCAATAAATATTTCTTTTCTCCCCTATCCTTTGAAACCTCTTCGAGTTTCACTTCTCCCCTTTCCTCGGAATCCGTTGAAGTCTCCCTTTCTGACCAGTTTTCTGGTTCCCTATTATCTATAAAATTATCCTGATTAATTTTATCTTTCCTGTTTTCACTTATGGATCCTAGAACTGAATTTCTCATTTCTAAGTCATACACTCTACACTCCTCGACATCCTCAAGTACCTCCTCTCTCTTTACTTCTGTTATACCTCTAAAAGCACACTGTTGTCTTCGTGCAATTACTGTGTGCTTTTCTTTCTTCCCCATACTACTAATCCGGAGAAACTCTAAAATATCTTCATCCTCTTTCTCCTCTTCCCCTTCTTCCTCCTCATCCACATTCCAACTTCTAAGTTTTTCCAAACAACGGCATTCCTCCATATAATGACCCGGTTCCCTACAAAAAAAGCAAGCCCCCTTTTTCAAAGCTCCCCTTTCTTTTCCTCTCCCTCTCTTTCCACCAAAGTTCCGATAAGGTTTACCTTTGTCTTTCTTTCTCTCATCAAGCTTCCGCTCGTCACCACCGTTCCTCTCATCACGCTTCCGCTCGTCACCCGCCGTTCCTCTCATCACGCTTCCACCAATCACCACCTGCTGAAAATGCATTGACCCTGTCCTTTCCCCTACGAAGCTCCAAAGTGCTTTCCTTCACAAGAATTATCCCCATGGTAAAGCTCCAAGTCCATGAGGAGCCATCCATTGCCTGCATACGACAAATGATGTTTTCGTACTCATCTGAGAGTTTCATAAGTAGTGTATTAATCTTACTCTCCTCAGATTCTACATATCCCGCACTAGTAAGCTCAACTAATAACGCGGCAATATCATTGCAAAACTCTATCATGCTATCGCCTTTATAAACGTAGGCATCTATTTCTTGTTTTACTAATTGCTGCCTCTGAATAGTCCCACTCTTATAAATCTGACTTAATGCTTCCCATATCTTTGAAGCTTTGGTTAGACTTAAAAGAGTGATAGCTATCGACTTAGACACATATCTAAGTATGAGATGTTTTGCTATAGTGTTTTTGTATTCCCATATTTTTGTGCCATTTTCTTCAGTTTTAATCCCTACAGGGGGTACCATAGCTGAGAGCCTAGCTCCCCTCACCATAGGTGTCCCTTTTTCCTTCTCCCCTATTTCCCTATCCACGGAAAGATTTTTCCCTTCACCTTTTGTTGCATTTGAGCTCCGGTTGATATTCTGGGCAACCTCAGATGATTCTCCATAGTAAGCTCCTCCAAAGCCAGATGGCGGACATCTCACTTGTCTCGAAACAATTCCCCATAAGTGTTTCTCAAAAAGCAATCCCGCCATTGTAAACTCCCAATAGGTAAAGTCTCTTCCATCGAACATAGGCACCCTAGATGGTGGGCACATAACCTGAAACTTTGAGACCTCCATTGGCCCTCAGAGTATGTAGATCCATTAGAAGCTAATCTAGATAGTGCCGACTCCAAGTTAATATAAACCCAAATGACTGACCGCTTGTTAGTCAAAATCCCAATATAGATTTACCCTTGTGAAATTACACTTTCTGTGTCCTCAGTTCCACCACAGAATGCAAAGTTAGAATATGAGATTTGGACACATTCACCCACTTTGACTTTCCCTTATAAATGCAGCCACCCTGGCAGACAAAAACTCTGACCGACTACACCCCTGTGTAGCCTGGACTCCCGTGAGTCCGCAGCAAAAAGAATCACTGAAAATGGTCAAGTAAATTGATAGATATGGCTGGCCAAAGTTTGCCATTTATACAAAGTGCTCTCTGGGAGAGGCAGCTGCCTACCCAAAATTTTCTAAGTCCTATTCCCTCTCTAAAACTCTATCTACTGAAGTACGGCACCTATCAAATTACTGTATCGTACAGAAAAGTACAGGTGCCGGTGTACTTTCTGTACGGCCATTGTACGACATGGCCAAAATGTCGACACGTGTCAAATCAGGATTAGTTCCTGTAATCTCCGGAATTCCCGTAATCGAATGTTATTACGCCACGTGTTATCTGAAGTGGCAAAGACCGTAAAACGCCAAAAGTACATTTCCGTGATCGCGGCGCCTATCGCGGCCGTCCGATCAAAAACCGGCTATAATCCTAGCCGCTGAAATTCGACGCGTGGTATTCGTTTCGCTATCGAAACAAATGCGCGGTATTTGTTTCGCTATCGAAACAAATGCGCGGTATCCGTTCTGTCCACATACTGTACTTCGTACTAAATCAAACTGTATCTATGTACAAAGTATCTATTAGCCATTAAACGGATTTATCTACATATAAAGATTTATATATTTATCAAACCCTATATATCGTAATATCTGTCCTAGACTTAACGGCTAGAGCTAACGGCTAATGCGGATTGACAGACGCCAGGTACCAAGATTAATTCCTGGGTCCCTCGACTAGCTTTTGGTAAGACTTAATTCACCCCTTGTCTTCTCTAGAGAGCCTAGGCAGCCATGGCTCTAGCTCCCTCTCCAGCCTTCAGTGACTACAACAAGTGTGGGGGCTTGGATAGGGGAGTTAGAGGCAGACCGCCTCAGCTCTTTTTCTATCCTAATACAGACCTAGAAAATACTCAAATATCAACACTCCCCTTATTTTCTAGTCTATTTTCTTTCAACTTCCACAAACAAGTAAACAAACACCCCCTCCCCCTTTTTTTTCTTTTCTTTTTCCTTTTTCTTTTTCCTTTCATAAAACTAAAGTATTTAACACAGTGCATTAAATGAACTGAAATGATAATTGCATCACACATTTTATTTAACATCCCTTTTTCCATAAATCCGAGCAAAGATTTTATCCACTTCATCATTCTTTCATCCACACACAAACCGATTTCCCTCTTGCGATCTAAACAGCCAGCCCCATTTCCAATGTGCAACATACACCCAGATGCTAACCCTTTTACAGGCACATCTTCACAAGTGACGTCACACCAAGTAGTGATGTCAAATCCATCCACCCCCAAATATTCCCAAAAAACACTAGTCCCCACTAAGTTCCTCATAAGATCTACATCTTTCGTACTCATATTTTTATCCATGATAATTACCCCATTTTCTGAACTTCCCTCACTCTCTCCCATGGAATTCTTTCCACTATTACTTTCTAATTTAATTCCCAATAAATATTTCTTCTCTCCCCTATCCTTTGAAACCTCTTCGAGTTTCACTTCTCCCCTTTCCTCGGAATCCGTTGAAGTCTCCCTTTCCGACCAGTTTTCTGGTTCCCTATTATCTATAAAATTATCCTGATTAATTTTATCTTTCCCGTTTTCACTTATGGATCCTAGAACTGACTTTCTCATTTCTAAGTCATACACTCTACACTCCTCGACATCCTCAAGTACCTCCTCTCTCTTTACTTCCCTTATACCTCCAAAAGCACACTGTTGCCTTCGTGCAATTACTGTGTGCTTTTCTTTCTTCCCCATACTACTAATCCGGAGAAGCTCTAAAATATCTTCATCCTCTTTCTCCTCTTCCCCTTCTTCCTCCTCATCCACATTCCAACTTCTAAGTTTTTCCAAACAAGGGCATTCCTCCATATAATGACCCGGTTCCCTACAAAAGAAGCAAGCCCCCTTTTTCAAAGCTCCCCTTTCTTTTCCTCTCCTCTCTTTCCACCAAAGTTCCGATAAGGTTTACCTTTGTCTTTCTTTCTCTCATCACGCTTCCGCTCGTCACCACCGTTCCTCTCATCACGCTTCCGCTCGTCACCGCCGTTCCTCTCATCACGCTTCCACCAATCACCACCTGCTGAAAATGCATTGACCCTGTCCTTTCCCCTACGAAGCTCCAAAGTGCTTTCCTTCACAAGAATTATCCCCATGGTAAAGCTCCAAGTCCATGAGGAGCCATCCATTGCCTGCATACGACAAATGATGTTTTCGTACTCATCTGGGAGTTTCATAATTAGTGTATTAATCTTACTCTCCTCAGATTCTACATATCCCGCACTAGTAAGCTCAACTAATAACGCAGCAATATCATTGCAAAACTCTATCATGCTACCGCCTTTATAAACGTAGGCATCTATTTCTTGTTTTACTAATTGCTGCCTCTGAATAGTCTCACTCTTATAAATTTGACTTAATGCTTCCCATATCTTTGAAGCTTTGGTTAGACTTAAAAGAGTGATAGCTATCGACTTAGACACATATCTAAGTATGAGATGTTTTGCTATAGTGTTTTTGTATTCCCATATTTTTGTGTCATTTTCTTCAGTTTTAATCCCTACATGGGGTACCATAGCTGAGAGCCTAGCTCCCCTCACCATTGGTGTCCCTTTTTCCTTCTCCCCTATTTCCCTATCCACGGAAAGATTTTTCCCTTCACCTTCTGTTGCATCTGTGCTACGGTTGATATTCTGGGCAGCCTCAGATGAATCTCCATAGTAAGCTTCTCGAAAGCCAGATGGCGGACATCTCACTTGTCCCGAAACAATTTCCCATAAGTGTTTCTCAAAAAGCAATCCTGCCATTGTAAACTCCCAATAGGTGAAGTCTCTTCCATCGAACATAGGCACCCTAGATGGTGGGCCCATAATCTGAAACTCTGAGACCTCCATTAGCCCTCAGAGTATGCAGATCCAAAAGAAGCTAATCTAGATAGTGCCGACTCCAAGTTAATATAAACCCAAATGACTGACCCCTTGTTAGTCACAATCCCAATATAGATTCACCCTTGTGAAATAACACTTTCTATGTGCTCAGTTCCACCACAGAATGCAAAGTTAGAATATGAGATTTGGACACATTCACCCACTTTGACTTTCCATAATAAATGCAGCCACCCTGGCAGACAAAAACTCTGACCAACTACACCCCTATGTAGCCTGGACTCCCCTGAGTCCGCAGCAAAAAGAATCACTAAAATGGTCAAGTAAATTGATAGATATGGCTGGCCAAAGTTTGCCATTTATACAGAGTGCTCTCTGGGAGAGGCAGCTGCCTACCCGAAATTTTCTAAGTCGTATTCCCTCTCTAAAACTCTATCTACTGAAGTACGGCACCAATAAAATTACTGTATCGTACAAAAAAGTACAGGTGCCGGTGTACTTTCTGTACGGCCATTGTACGACATGGCCAAAATGTCGACATGTGTCAAATCAGGATTAGTTCCTGTAATCTCAGGAATTCCCGTAATCGAATGTTATTACGCCACGTGTTATCTGACATGGCAAAGACCGTAAAACGCCAAAAGTACATTTCCGTGATCGCGGCGCCTATCGCGGCCGTTCGATCAAAAACCGGCTATAATCCTAGCCGCTGAAATTCGACGATTGGTATTCGTTTCGCTATCGAAACAAATGCGCGGTATTTGTTTCGCTATCGAAACAAATGCGCGGTATCCGTTCTGTCCACATACCGTACTTCGTACTAAATCAAACTGTATGTATGTACAAAGTATCTATTAGCCGTTAAACGGATTTATCTACATATAAAGATTTATATATTTATCAAACCCTATATATCGTAATATCTGTCCTAGACTTAACAGCTAGAGCTAACGGCTAATGCGGATTGACGGACGCAAGGTACTAGGATCAATTCTTGGGTCCCTCAACTAGCTTTTGGTAAGACTTAATTCACCCGCTATCTTCTCTAGAGAGCCTAGGCAGCCATGGCTCTAGCTCCTTATCCAGCCTTCAGTGACTACAACAAGTGTGGGGGCTTGGATAGGGGAGTTAGAGGCAGACCGCCTCAGCTCTTTTTCTATCCTAATACAGACCTAGAAAATACTCAAACATCAACACTCCGTACCGGCGGCGCATATTCATCCAAAATAACCGCAGTTGCGTTGTCCTATTTGCGTCGCAACTACGCCGTATCGGCGGTGCCTGTTTCAACATTTCGTTTATTCCACATCGGATCGCTTCGCGATCCGCCGTCCATTTGTCAATGCTTGTACCCGCCACTCAGTGAGTCTTTTACATGACTTAAATTATATCCGTTCGTTCGCTCCCCCAATCTATGAATCCATTCGAACCTCCACATTAAATTCCATAGCGCACGAACTGTCGTGTATGCACGAAACAAACTTTTCAAAACAACACTAACAGTTAATGTATGTTAGGTAACAATTTGTGTTAGCTCTAACAGTGTGTGTAGTTTAGATAACAATTCCTGTTAACGCTAACAGTTTGTGAAGTCTAGATAACAATTCTTGTTAACGCTGATAAGTTGTGTAGTTTAGATAACAATTCTTGTGAGCGCTAACAGGTTGTGTAAGTTAGGTTACAATTCTTGTTAGCGCTATAAGTTTGTGTAATATAGGTAACAACTCCTGTTAGCGCTGACAGTTTGTGTAGTTTAGATAACAATTCATGTTAACGCTAAAAGTTTGTGTAGTTTAGATAACAATTGTTGTTAGCGCTAACACTTGTTGTCTTGAGGCAACTTATGGCTCGGAAGAAGAAGAAGAGGCACCGGCAATTGCCATAATAATCAATAAACAAAGAGGAAACTCTCACGAAAAACCCACAAAGACCAACTTCACAATGATGCCCCAAGCAAACCAGACACACCCTAGTTCTGAACATTTGCCACGATGTAAACTATACAACAAAGAAATCACATGCAGAATTTCACAAGGTTTGTACCAAAGATCTCAATGATCTTGTAATTCAAAGACACCCAAAAAAGTGCTTTGCAGTTTTTCATAGACAGAATTCCTAACTCCAAAATATTCTAAGTCCTATATATACAAGTGAACCTGCAGCTGATCTACACCGCTGGTTGACCGGTACACTAAACCTAGTCAAACAAAAACTCGCTGTAAACCGTACACAATATTTACAACAAACCTTAAACTTACAGCCGCTAAATTTAAATAGTACTCGGTCAAAGTTCGCCCGCTGAAATGAGAGCGCAATCAATATTCTTCTTCCAAAAAATGACAACGGACTCCGTCCGCCGACCGCGCATTCTTTCATCGCGGAAGATGAACCTCCACGTGTAAACTCGGTCCCCAAACAAACTGTACTTTCCATTATCCGAAACACACAATCTTGACTTCCCCACGAACCGACACGTGTGCTTGGAGTGTACTCAGCCCGTGTACTCCTTCGAACTTATATACCACAATAAAAACCTTTCTACGATAAATCAGCCTGCACAAAAAATGACTATGTACGAAATCTCTTTCTCACACACGAGATATTGAGAGGACTAAAGGTTTCCAAAAACAACAACAATTTCTGTAATTTAGGTAACAATTCCTGTTACAGCTAACAATTTGTGTAGTTTAGATAACAATTCTTGTTAGCGCTAACATTTTGTGTAAGTTAGGTTTCAACTCTTGTTAGCGCTAACAGTTTGTGTAAGTTAGGTAACAATTCGTGTTAGCGCTTACAAGTTGTGTAGTTTAGATAACAATTCTTGTTATCGCTAACAGTTTGTGTAAGTTAGGTTACAATTCTTGTTTGCGCTAATAGTTTGTGTAAAATAGGTAACAGTTCCTGTTAGCGCCAACACTTTCTGTAGTTTAGATAATAATTCATATTAACGCTAACTGTTTGTGTAGTTTAGATAACAATTCCTGTTAGCCCTAACAGTTTGTGTAGTTTAGAAAACAATTCTTGTTAACTCTATTAGTTTGTGTAGTTTAGATAACAATTCTTGTTAGCGCTAACAGTTTGTGTAAGTTAGGTAACAATTCATATTAGCGCTAACACTTTGTGTAGTTTAGATAACAATTCTTGTTAGCGCTAACAAATGTGTTAGTTAGGTTATAATTTTTGTTAGCCCAAACAGTTTGTGTAATTTAGGTGACAATTCCTGTTAACGCTAACAATTTGTGTAGTTAAAATAACAATTCCTGTTAAAGCTAACAGTTGTGTTAGTTAGGTTACAATTCTTGTTAGCGCTAACAGTTTGTGTAATTTGGGTAACAATTCATGTTAGGGCTAAGAGTTTGTGTAGATTAGATAACAATTCTTGTTAGCGCTAAGAAGTTGTGTAGTTTAGATAATAATTCTTGTTAGCGCTAACAGTTTGTATAAGTTAGGTTTCAATTTTTGTTAGCACTAACAATTTATGTAATATAGGTTACAATTCTTGTTAGCGCTAACAGTGTGTGTAAGTTAGGTAAAAATTCATGTAAGCGCTAACAGTTTGTGTAGTTTAGATAAAATTTCCTGTTAACACTAACAGTTTTTGTAGTTTAGATAACAATTCGTGTTAGCTCTAACAGTTGTGTAAGTTAGGTTACAATTCTTGTTAGAGCTAACAGTTTGTAGAATTTAGGTAACAATTCTTGTTAGCGCTAACAAGTTGTGTAGTTTATATAACAATTCTGTTGATATTTGAATAATTTCTAGGTTTGTATTAGGATAGGAAAAGAGCAGAGGCAGTATGCCTCTTACTCCCCTCTCCCAGCCCCCACACTTGTTGTAGTCACTGAAGGCTGGATAGGGGATATATAGCCATGGCTTCCTAGGTCCTCTAGAGAACACATAGAATAGAGTGGATAGACTTACCAAAATGATAGTTGACAGACCCAGGATTCGAACCTAAAACCTTTTGTCCATCAAGGTATCCGTTAATCGGTAGCTTTATCCAATTAGTCTATGACGCCAACTATTAACTGATAAGTTTGATAAAGATATAAATGTTTCCAAGTAGATCAATTCATTTAACTAGAAGAATTGATTCCTAGTACATAGAAACAGTTCAAATATAGTACGGTCTTATGTACATTACGAAAAGGATACCGCGCATTTATTTAGACTGCGAAACAAATACCGCACGCCCATTTTCAATGGTTAGAATTAAGTCGGTTTTGATCGGACGCCGGAGATAGGCGCCGCGATCACGGAAAATGTATTTTTGTCGTTTTACTGTCATTGCCACCTCGAGTGACACGTGGTGCGAAAACATTAGATTACGGCAACTCCGGAGATTACGGGAACAAATCCCGATTTGACACGTGTCGACAATTTGGCCCTGTTATACGATGGCCGTACAGAAAGTGCATCGGTACTCGTACTTTTCTGTACGACACAGTAATTTGGTTGGTGTCGTACGTCAATAGATAGAGTTTTAGATAGGGAATAAGACTTAGAAAATTTAGTAGGTAGCAGCCTCTCTCCGAGAGAGCTCCTATACAAAAGGTCATCTTTGACCATTCATAACTATCAATTTACTTGACCATTTTCAG
Source organism: Zygnema cylindricum (assembly GCA_037447655.1). NCBI lineage: Eukaryota > Viridiplantae > Streptophyta > Zygnematophyceae > Zygnematales > Zygnemataceae > Zygnema > Zygnema cylindricum. The sequence goes on along the minus strand of JBBHKE010002130.1, from coordinate 63,053 downwards.
TGATTCTTTTTGCTGCAGAATTAGGCAAGTCCAAGCTATACAGGGGTGTAATCCGCTAGAGTTATTGCCTGCCAGGGTGGCTGAATTTCTAAGGGAAAGTCAAAGTGGGTGAATGTATCCAAAACTCATATTCTAACTTTGCATTCTGTGGTGGAACTGAGATCACAGAAAGTCTTATTTCACATGGGTGAAGCTATAATGGGTTTTTAAATGTCAAGGGGTCAGTCATTTGGGTTTATATCAACTTGGGGTCGGCGCTATCTAGATTAGCTTCTTTTGGATCAGCGATTTCTATGGGCAATGAAGCACACAGAGTTTCAAATTCTTGTTAGCGTTAACAGTTTGTGTTGTTTAGATAACAACTCTTATTAGCGCTAAAAATTTGTGTAAATGAGATAACAATTCTTGTTAGCGCTAAAAATTTGTGTAAGTTAGGTTAAAATTCTTGTTAGCTCTAATTGTTTTTGTAAGTTAGGTAACAATTCCTGTTAGCGCTAACAGTTTGTGTAGTTAAGATAACAATTCCTGTTAGCGTGTTTGTGTAAGTTAGGTTACAATTCTTGTTAGCCCTTACAATTTGTGTAAGTTAGGTAACAATTCATGTTAGCGCTAACAGTTTGTGCAGTTTAGATAACAATACCTCTTAGCGCTAACAGTTGTGTAAGTTAGGTTACAATTCTTGTTAGCACTAAAATTTTGTGTAATTTAGGTAACAATTCTTGTTAGCGCTAACAAATTGTGTGAAACTCTGTGTCCTCCATTTGACTAACGAGTATAGGAAGCCTCTAGGTAGTTATTAAATAACCCACTTTCAATGGAAACCAGTGCTACCCAAGCAGACAAGCTGACAATTTGACTACACCACTATGTAGCGTGGACTCCCATGAGTCTGTAGGAAAAATAATCTTTGAAAACGCCCAACCAGGCGATAAGTTATAAGCCGACAAAAATTCCAACTTTATACAACTTCTTATAGAGAGAGAAGACCATCTACCAGATTTTTCTAAGTCCAAGCTCCCTCTCACAATCCCTATCTACTAACTATACGAACCAATCAGAATACTCTACAATACATAAAAGTATTACTGCCGATGTACTTTTTGTACGACCTTTGTACGACAAGGCCATTAAGCGGACGCTCCCCATTTTCCACTCGTCAGTACGTTCCTCGAAATTCCCGCGACCAAATGTTATCTCTCCACGTGGCGCCAGGTCATGCCACGTCACTAAGTGCCAAAATGACCATTATGGGATTTCGGCGATGATGTGCGCCGTTGGATTTGACTCTAAATGCAATCTCAGCCATTATAAATACTTGCGCTATATTTGTTTTGCTGTAAAAACAAAAATCCACAGTATCCGTTTCAAAGTAGTATTGTACTTCGTACTTTATAAACGTGTATCTATGCATGCCGTATAATGTTTAAGTTAAATTAATTTGTTCCCTCCTAAATAAATATATATCTATCACATACTATAGCATTTAGCATTAGTCAAAGTCTAATAGGATAAAGCTGACCGCTATCGGCCAACTTGACGAACGGCAGGTACCGGGATCAAATCCCGAGTCGGTCAGGTATAATTTTAGTAACCTACTAAAAATAACTGCTTGTTGAACTAAGGCAGCCATGGATCAACCATCCTCTCTATCTTTTATTGACTACAACAAGTATGGGGGCTAGAGAGAGGAGGTGGAGGCAGGCTGTTCGTCCTTTTCTTTTCCTTTTATACTAACATATTTAAACCTAGAAAATACTCTAGAAATCTATTAATTTCAACACTCCTCTTATTTTTTAGTCTAATTTTACCTTCAGTTTTAGTCCACATTTTTCTCTACAATATTTCAATTTAGGAGAGGGCACTGGTTTTGTCATCATATACTCCACCATTTCTTCATCAGATCTATATACTAGATTCACAATCTTATTGTCAACTTTTTCCCTCACAAAACTCAATCTTATATCCATATGTTTAGCTTTAAAATGATATTTTGGATTAGCTGCAATTGCAATGGCATCTTGATTATAACAAAACACTTCATGCACTCCCTCCTTCATATACCCCAGTTCTTGCAGCAAGGATTTGACCCACATCAACTCTTTCACAAATGGCCATGTACTCACTCTCCATAGTAGACTGAGAAACCACCTTTTGTTGCTTACTACTCCAACAGCATACACCTTCCCCAACATACAACACTTACCCTGAAGTGCATCTTTTCATAGGTGCGTCCCCATAACTGGCATAACTCCAAGTAGTGATGTCAGTGTGCTCCCCTCCCAAATGTTACCATAACTTTTTTGTTCCCACAAGATATCTCATGACTCTCTTGGCTCGCTCCCAGTCTCTCTTCCTAGGATCATTAAGACTCCTACTGAGTACTCCAACTCCTGCCGCTATGTCCGGCCTGGTACAGTTTATAAAATATATTAAACTTCCTACTACCTATCTATAAGGGATAAACTTCATAAACTCTCTCTCCTCTAGACTCATCTGATCATCTAATATCATCACTCCTCCTTCTACACTCCCATCACTTACTTTTTTCAAGTCCATGGGAGTGGTAGAACTGTTAGCATTTTCTATCTGGAATTTCTCAAACATATTACCTATTGTTTCCTTCTTAATAAGTCTGATAATCTTCTTCCCCCTATCTCTCTCCATTTGAATCCCCAAAATATATCTTGCCTCCCCTAAATCCTTCATATCAAATCTGCTTCTAAGATCCTTCTTTAACTTATTGATCTTTTCGAAAGATTTTCTCAACACAAACAGAGCATCCTCATAAATTGCAATAAAAATGATACCATTCTCATCTTCAAACATATAGATAGAATTATCAGAGCTGATACGGATATATCCCAGACCGGTAAGAAACTCATCTAGTTTCTTATTCCACTGTCGGGGAGCCTGCTTCAGACAATATAAGGACTTTATGAGCCTGTAGATTTTGCTGTCTTCTCCTTCTTCCACGAACCCCTCGGGTTCTCTCATGAAAATTTCTTCCTCTAACTCACCATTTAGAAAAGCAGTCTTAATGTCCATCTGGTGTATTTCCATGTCTTCCGCTACTACCAGACTGAGGAAAATCCTTACTGATGGGAACGGAACAATTGGAGCAAAGGTCTCCTCATAGTCAATCCCCTCCTTTTGGGTGAACCCTTTCGCTACCAATCGAGCCTTATATCTCTCAATGGTATTATCTGGCTTCAGTTCTAGTTTAAATACCCATTAACACCCAGTAGGTTTTTTGTCTCGAGGACAATCCACTAGTTCCGAAGTATTTTTTTCCATGATAGAAGCCATCTCATCATTTACAGCTCAATCCATCTTTCTTTCTTTGGACTATTCACTCCCTCCGAGTAAGAGTGAGGCTCATCTGGGTGAGATAGCTTAGTTACCTTATGAGCGGCAGATTTTTCCTGTATCCTTTTGCTGCTCCTCCTTCCTCTCCCAGCTGGCTGGAAAGCCCTCACTCTCATTCCCATCTCTTGTCCCGCCCTATTCCCCATCCGGCCGAGGCTCCCATCCCCATCTGGATCCCCTCCTGCACCCACTTCCTCCCCACCCCTAACCCCACCCACCCCATCTTAGAAAAGGGCCGGATATTCTAATCCAGAACGGTGCCGACTGAATTATATTTTGCTGCTGTATTTTATTCTTAATATCCCTCATCATATCCCACAGTATCTTTTCCTTAGCATCTAGCCAGTTTTGTTGTACAGACTGAACTTAGCTACCGAATACTTTAAGGTGTGAGATATCTATTTTCCTTCCAACCCATCTCTCATAGGGTGTTACTCCTTTTACAGCTGATGTAAGGACTCTATTCTTAATATAGTTAGCACTATTCATTGTTTCTGACCAAAATCTCTTTCCTATTTTCATGTCTGCTAACATACTGTATGCACTATCTCTTAGTGTCCGATTCAACCTATCTACTACCCCATTTTGTTCCGGGTTATATGGTACAGTTTTTTAGTGCTGCGCTCCCTCATCTCTCAGATATTCCTCAAACAAGTTAGAGGTATATTCCGTCCAATTATCACTCTTTATCCTCGTAATGGGGGCTTCATGCAACTTCTCACTCCATTATTTATATTCTTTGAGGTAAGTTGATGCTTCAGACTTTGTTTTCAGAAAGTAGACTCTAGAGTATATAGACGAATCATTGGTTATTGTCATCATAAACCTCTTTCCTCCAACCGAAGGTACTTTTGTAGGTCCTCAAATATTTGTGTGGACCAAATCTAACACTTTCCCACCTCTATATGTGGCGGCTTTGGGAAAAGGAAGTATGTGAGTCTTACCTTAAGCAGAGCCACAACAATCATCCATCATTTCATTATCCCCAAACAGAATGCCTTCTACTACCCCAAGTTTTTTCATTTCCCTCAACCTATCAAACTGCACATGCCCCAACCGCTTATGCCAAATTATCACCTTAGGAACACCAACATAGTTAGCATTTTTCTTTTAATTACTCGAGTTAAGCCTAAATATTCCTTGGCTACCCTTATCTGCCGTGAAGTAAACTTCATTCCCATACTTAGCTCTAAATACTCCCTTTCTAATGAAGGTATCAAACTCTTTGTCATCTAGCAGAGACGTAGAGACAAGATTTTTACTCAGCTGAGAAATGTAGAGTACATCTGAGAATGGAAGGATAGAAGTCTTACCCTCCACTAAGATATTTAGATCTACTGATCCCACTAGATCTGTAGTAACCACTCTCCCATCCCCATACTTTATCTCTATAGTTAGGATCTTTCTTAGCTTAGTGAAGAGTTCTTTATCACGACACATATGCATGGATGCACCTAAGTCAATAATCCATCCTTCTTGTGGAGCTTCCCGAATTTTTGTAAGGGCACACTTTTGTCCCCGAGGGATCTCCTTCTCCTCCAAACTCTCGTCAAGAAGAAGCTCCCCATCCTCATCAAAGGACTCATCCTCGGTTCCTCCTTTCACTTTTGTAACCACAAGTGCCTTTTTCTTCCCTCTGGAAGAACCCCCTCCACGGTTCTCTTGGAGCCTCAGCTCCGACAGGTTGACACAATCTGCGTTGAAGATTCACGACCTTTTGCAAAAATGACAAAGACCCTTAGGGGGCCTCGGTCCCCTAGAATGATCTCTTTCCCATTTGTAAGGTTTCTTTGGGTCGTTCTCCCATTGGTCCCTTCTTGCTGCTAGAGCTTGAATGCTCTTTCCTCCTCTCCTAATCTCCATTGTGTTTTCCTGCACAAGTATCATCCTGACCACTGTGTTCCATTTCCATGAACTATCACGCATATCTTGTACTCGATACACTATGTTCTCGCACTCATCTGGTAACTTTATGATAAGAGTGTTAACTTTCATTTTCATTGTACCTGTCCACCCGGCACTTTCCATCTCCATATACAAACAAGAAAGATCATTACAGTAATCTAACATCTTTCCTCCTTTGTAAGTGTAACTCACTAGCTTTTGCTCAGCCAATTACAGCTCATGAATAGTTCAAGATTTGTAAATCTCCACCAAACTCACCCACAACTCCTCGGCCTTGTAAATGTGAAGATGAGGGGTGGCGAAAGCTTGAGTTAGGTGCCTCAGAATGAAGTTCTTGGCAGCCATGTTTACATCCTCCCACATTTGAGTATCGTTCTCCGCGGTCTTCACGATTGCCGCTCCCAGTACTGTGGCAGTAGGAGTGAGGGATATCTCCTTCCCTTTCCTCTTTTTGGACACACTACTGTCCCCATCATATGCCTCCTCGGTTGAGGCAGCCGTTGTTGTAAGAAACCTTACTCCTCAAAATCTTGGTGGAGTTCCCGAAGGTGGACGTTTCACTTGTCCACTGACGATACCCCTGTATCGTTTTTTGCACAAAGCTCCTATCATCATGGCTTCCCAATAGATGAACATCGATCCAATGAAGGTGGGCACCCTAGAGGGTGGGCCCATAACCTACAATTCTTTGTCCTCCATTAGACTAGAGAATACAGGAAGCCTATAGATAGTTACTAATTAATTCACTTTCAATGGCAACCACTGCTACCCAAGCACATAAGCAGACATTGTGACAGCACCTTTATGCAGCTTGAACTCCCCTAAGTCCATAGGAAAAAGAATCTGTGAAAACGACCAACCAACGATAAGTTATGAGGCAAAAAAAATGGCAATTTGTACAAACTCTCATAGAGAAAGGTGACTGCCTACCAAAATTTTCCAAGTCCTGATTCCCTCAAATAACTCCTATCTACTGAAGTACTAAAGAATCAAAATACTGTACCGTACCCAAAAGTACTACTGCCGGTGTACCTTTTGTACAGCCTATGTACGACAAGGTTATTAAGCGGACGCGTGTCCACTTTTCACTCGTCCGTACGTTCCTCGGAATTCCCGCGACCGAATTTGATCTCTCTACGTGGCGCCAGGTCATGCCACATCACAAAACGCCAAATTGACCATTCCGAGATCCAGGTGATGATGTGTGCCGTCAGATATGAACCAAAATGCAATCTCAACCGTCATAAATACTTGCGTGGTATCTGTTTTAAAATAGTATTGTACTTTGTACTTTTACAAAACTGTATCTATGCATGCCGTATACAGTTGTTGTTAAATGAATTCGTTTACTCTTAAATAAATTTATATCTATCATACCCTATAGCATTTAGCATTGGTCCTAGTCTAATAGGATAAAGGTGACCGCTATCGGCCAACTTGACGAACTGCAGGTACCGGATCAAATCTCGGGTCTGTCATATAAATTTAAAGTAACCTACTAAAAATAACTGCCTATTGAACTAAGGCAATCATGGATTAACTACCCTCTCTATCCTTCAATGACTACAACAAGTATGGGGGCTAGAGAGAAGAGGTGGAGGCAGGCTGTCCGTTCTTTTCTTTTCCTTTTATACTAATATATTTAAACCTAGAAAATACTTTATAAATCTATTAATTTCAACAAATGACTGACCCTTTGATAATCAAAACCTCAATATACCTTCACCCTTATGAAATAACACTTTTTGTGTGCTCAGTTCCACCACAAAATACAAAGTTAGAATATAAGATTTGGTCACATTTACCCACTTTGAATTTCCCTTGTAAATGCAGATACCGAGGCAAGCAAAAACTCTGACCGACTACACCACTGTGTAGCTTAGACTCTCGTGAGTTCGCAACATCAAGAATCACTAAAAATGGTCAACTGAGTTTATAGTTATAGCTGGCCAAAGTTTGCCTTTTGTAGATGCCCTCTGGGAGAGAGGTGGCTACCTACATGAAATATTCTAAGTCCTAAACCCCTCTCTAAACCCTCTAGTACCGAGGTACGGACCAATCATATTTTTGTATTGTACATAAAGGTACAGGTGTCGCTGTACCATTTGTACGGCCATCGTACAACACATGTCCTATCCGGATTCGCTCTTATAATCCCTGGAATTCTTGCTTCCAAATCTTATCTCTCCACGTGGCGCCAGGTCATGCCACATCAAAAAAACGGTACCATACAATAACGTATAGGCGTCGGAGTACTTCGGAGTACTTTATGTACGGACAGTGTACGATATTGCCATAATGTGACATTTGTCACATCCGGATTTGTTGTGTTCTGTTTCGGAGATTCCGCAACCTGTACAATGTCGCCTTTGGTCATCCGGAGTGGTGACGTCCGCAAACCGCCAAATTATCCTTTAGCGAAGCCGACGCTAATCAAGGCTGTCCGATTTATTTCGGTATTTCATACGGACCGTCAAAACAAATGTCTGTACTATTTGTTTTGTCCAACACTTAAAAGTACAATAGTTTCTATGCCATATAAACCGTAATCCAGTTAAATGGAAACCCTACTAAATATTATTTAATTATCTACCAAGCCCATTACGTCTTAGCACTAGTGTTAGACTAAACGGATAAGGCTAACGGCTACTGGTTACTTGACGGGCTGTAGGTACCAAGATCAATTCCTGGGTCCGTCAAATACCTTCTTGGTAAGTCTACCAAATCTACACCCTTTGTCCATAGAGAGCTTAAGCACCCATGGCTCTAGCTCCTTGTCTAGCCTTCACTGACTACAACAAGTGTGAGGGCTTAGAGAAGGGAGTTAGAGGCAGACTACCTTTGCTATTTTTCCTATACCAAAATAGACCTAGAAAATACTCAAATATCAACACTCCCCTTATTTTATAGTATATTATCCTTTCAACTCCCACAAACAAATAAACAAACTTCCCTCCCCTTTTTTTCTTTTTCTTTTTACTTTTTCCTTTTCCTTTAATAAAACTTAAGAAAATACTCTCGTATTTAACACAATGCATTAGATGAATCGAAATAATAATTGCATCACACATTTTATTTAACATCCCACTTTTCATAAATCCGAGCAAAAATTTTATCCACCTCATCACTTTTCCATCCACACACAAACCAATTTTCCTCTTGCGATCCAAACAGCCAGTCCCATCTCCAATGTACAACATACACCCACATGCTAACCCTTTTACAAGCACACCTTCATAAATACCATCACTTCCTTTAGTGATGTCAAACTCATTACCCCCAAAATCTGAACTTTCCTCAGCTCCGACAGGTTGACACAATCTGCGTTGAAGATTCACGACCTTTTGCAAAAATGACAAAGACCCTTAGGGGGCCTCGGTCCCCTAGAATGATCTCTTTCCCATTTGTAAGGTTTCTTTGGGTCGTTCTCCCATTGGTCCCTTCTTGCTGCTAGAGCTTGAATGCTCTTTCCTCCTCTCCTAATCTCCATTGTGTTTTCCTGCACAAGTATCATCCTGACCACTGTGTTCCATTTCCATGAACTATCACGCATATCTTGTACTCGATACACTATGTTCTCGCACTCATCTGGTAACTTTATGATAAGAGTGTTTACTTTCATTTTCATTGTACCTGTCCACCCGGCACTTTCCATCTCCATATACAAACAAGAAAGATCATTACAGTAATCTAACATCTTTCCTCCTTTGTAAGTGTAACTCACTAGCTTTTGCTCAGCCAACTGGAGCTCCTGAATAGTTCCAGCTCTATAAATCTCCACCAAACTCACCCACAACTCCTCGGCCTTGTAAATGTGAAGATGAGGGGTGGCCAAAGCTTGAGTGAGGTGCCTCAGAATGAAGTTCTTGGCAGCCATGTTTACATCCTCCCACATTTGAGTATCGTTATCTGCGGTCTCCATGAACACTGCTCGCGGTATTGTGGCAATAGGAGTGAGGGGTGTCTCCTTCCCTTTCCCCTTGTATGACACACTGCTGTCCCTATACTCTGCCACCTCCGCTGAGGCAGTCGTTGCTGTAGTAAACCTTACTCCTCCAAATCCAGGTGGAGTTCCCGAAGGTGGACGTTTCACTTGTCCACTAACGATACCCCAGTATCGTTTTTCACACAAAGCTCCCATCATCATGGCTTCCCAATAGATAAACCCAAATCCATAGAAGGTAGGCACCCTAGAGGGTGGGCCCATAACCTGAAACTCTATGTCCTCCATTCGACTACAAAGTACAAGAAGCCTCTAGATAGTTGATACCTAACCCACTTTCAATGGCAACCACTGCTATCCAAGCAGACAAGCAATCAATCCGATTGCACCCCTTTGCAGCTTGGACTCCTCTGAGTTGGTAGGAAAAAGAATCTCTGAAAACGCCCAACCAGGCGATAAGTTATAAGCCGGCAAAAATGCCAATTTTATACAACTTCTCAAAGAGAGAGAAGACCATCTACCAGATTTTTCTAAGTCCTAGCTCCCTCTCACAACCCCTATCTACTAAATGTACGAACCAATCAGAATATTGTACACTACATAAAAGTACTACTGCTGATGTACTTTTTGTACGACCTTTGTCTGACAAGGCCATTAAGCGGACGCTCCCCATTTTCCACTCGTCAGTACGTTCCTCGAAATTCCCGCGACCGATTGTTATCTCTCCACGTGGCGCCAGGTCATGCCACTTCACTAAATGCCAAAATGACCATTCCAGGATTTTGGCGATGATGTGCGCCGTTGGATTTGACTCGAAATGCAATCTCAGCCGTTATAAATACTTGCGCAATATTTGTTTCGTTGTCAAAACAAAAATGCGCGGTATACGTTTCAAAGTAGTATCGTAATTCATACTTTATAAACCTGTATCTATGCATGCCGTATAAAGTTGAAGTTAAATGAATTTTTTCCCTCCTAAATAAATATATATCTATCACATACTATAGCATTTAGCATTGGTCATAGTCTAATAGGATAAAGCTGACAACTATTAGCCAACTTGACTAACAACGGGTATCGTGATCAAATCCCGGGTCCGTCAGGTATATTTTTAGTAACCTACTACAAATAACTGCCTGTTGAACTAAAGCAGCCATGGATCAACCACCCTCTCCATCCTTCACTAACTAGAACAAGTATGGGGGCTGGAGAGAGGAGGTGGAGGTAGGTTGTCCGTCCTTTACTTTTCCATTTATACTAACATATTTAAACCTAGAAAATACTCTAGATATTTATAAATTTCAATATTGTGTAGTTTAGATAACAATTCCTATAAGGGCTAACATTTGGTGTAAGTTAGGTAACAATTCATATTAACGCTAACAATTTGTGTAGATAAGATAACAGTTCCTGTTAACGCTAACAGTTTGTGTAGTTAAGATAACAATTCTTGTTAGCGCTAACAGTTTGTGTAAGTTAGGTTACAATTTTTGTTATCGCTAACAATTTGTGTAATATAGGTAATAATTCTTGTTAGCGTTAACAGTTTGTGTAAGTTAGGTTACAATTCCTGTAAGCGCTAGCAGTTTGTGTAGTTAAGATAAAAATTTCTGTTAACACTAACAGTTTGTGTTGTTATGATAACAACTCTTATTAGCGCTAACAATTTGTGTAATATAGGTAATAATTCTTGTTAGCCTTAACACTTTGTGTAAGTTAGGTTACAATTCTTGTTGGCGCTAAGAGTTTGTGTAATATAGGTAACAATTCTTGTTAGAGCTAATAGTTTGTGTAAGTTAGGTAAGAATTTTTGTTAGCGCTAACAGTTTGTGTAAGTTAGGTTACAATTCCTATTAGCGCTAACAGTTTTTGTAATTTAGGTAAGAATTCCTGTTAGCGCTAACAGTTTGTGTAGTTTAGATAACAATTCATGTTAGCGCGTTTGTGTAAGTTAGGTTACAATTCTTGTTAGCGCTAACACTTTGTGTAGTTTAGATAACAATTCCTGTTAGCGCGGCTGTGTAAGTTAGGTTACAATTCTTGTTAGCGCTAACAGTAGTTTAAGTTAGGTTACAATTCTTGCTAACGCTAAAAGTTTGTGTAGTTTAGATAACAATTCCTGTTAGCGTTAACACTTTGTGTAGTTTAGATAACAATTCTTGTTAGCCCAAACAATTTGTGTAAGTTAGTTTACAATTTTTGTTAGCGTTAATAGTTTGTGTATTATAGATAACAATTCCTTTTAGCGCTAACAGTTTGTGTAAGTTAGGTTACAATTCTTGTTAGCGCTAACTGTTTGTGTAGTTTAGATAATCATTCCCATTAGCACTAACATATTGTGTAAGTTACGTTACAATTCTTGTAAGCGCTAACAGTATGTGTAGTTTAGGTTACAATTTTTGTTAACACTAACAATTTGTGTAATAAAGGTAACAATTCCATTTAGCGTTAAGAGTTTGTGTAAGTTACGTTACAATTCTTGTAAGCGCTAACACTATGTGGAAGTTAGGTAACAATTCATGTTAGCGTTAACAATTTGTGTAATTAAGATAACAATACCGGGTAACGTTAACAGTTTGTGTAGTTTAGATAACAATTCTTGTTAGCGCTAACACTTTGTGTAAGTTAGGTTACAATTCTTGTTAGCAAACAGTTTGTGTAATTAAGGTAACAATTCCAGTTAGCGCTAACAGTTGGTTTAAGTTAGGTAACAATTATTGTTAGCGTTAATTGTTTGTGTAGTTTAGATAACAATCCTTGTTAGCGCTAACGGTTTGAGTTTTTTCGATAACAATTCCTGTTAGCGCTAAAAGTTTGTGTAGTTTAGATAACAATTCGTGTTATCGCTAACAGTTTGTGTAAGTTAGGTAACAATTCTTGTTAGCAAACTTTTTGTGTAAGTTAGGTAACAATTATTGTTAGCAAACAGTTTGTGTAAGTTAGGTAACAATTCTTGTTAGCGCTAACAGTTATGTAAGTTAGGTTACAATTCTTGTTAACGCTAATAGTTTGTGTAGTTTAGATAACAATTCGTGTTATCGCTAACAGTTTGTGTAATTTAGGTAACAATTCCTGTTAGTGCTAACAATTTGTGTAGTTTAGATAACAATTCTTGTTAGCAAACATTTTGTGTAAGTTAGGTAACAATTCTTGTTAGCAAACAGTTTGTTTAAGTTAGGTAACAATTCTTGTTAGCAAACAGTTTGTGTAAGTTAGGTAACAATTCTTGTTAGCGCTAACAGTTATGTAAGTTAGGTTACAATTCTTGTTAACGCTAATAGTTTGTGTAGTTTTGATAACAATTCCTGTTATCGCTAACAGTTTGTGTAATTTAGGTAACAATTCCTGTTAGTGCTAACAATTTGTGTAGTTTAGATAACAATTCGTGTTATTGCTAACAGTTTGTGTAAGTTAGGTAAAAATTCTTGTTAGCGCTAACTGTTTGTGTAGTTTAGATAACAATTCATGTTATCGGTAACAGTTTGTGTAAGTTAGGTAACAATTCTGGTTTCCAAATAGTTTGTGTAAGTTAGGTAACAATTCTTGTTAGCGCTAACAATTTGTGTAATATAGGTAACAATTCATATTAGCGCTAACAGTTTGTGTAAGTTAGGTTATAGTTCTTGTTAGCGCTAACAGATATGTAAGTTAGGTTACAATTCTTGTTAACGCTAATAGTTTGTGTAGTTTAGATAATAATTTTTGTTAGCGCTAACAAGTTGTGTAGTTTAAATAACAGTTCTTGTTAGCCCTAGCAGTTTGTGTAAGTTAGGTAACAATTCTTGTTAGCGCAAAAAGTTTGTGTAATATATGTAACAATTATTGTTAGCGTGAACTATTTGTGTAGTTTAGATAACAATCACTGTTAGCGCTAACAGTTTGAGTAGTTTAGATAACAATCCTTGTTAGCGCTTACAGTTTGTGTAGTTTAGATAACAATTTTTGTTAGTGTTGGCATGTTGTGTAGTTTATATAACAACTTTTGTTAGTGCTAACAGTTTGTGTAATTTAGGGAACAATTCTTGTTAGCGCTAACAGTTTGTGTAATTTAGGTAACAATTCATGTTAGTGCTAACAAATTGTGTAGTTTAGATAACAATTCCTCTTAGCGCTAACAGTTTGTGTAAGTTAGGTTACAGTTCTTGTTAGCGCTAACAGTTATGTAAGTTAGGTTACAATTCTTGTTAATGCTAACAGTTTGTGTAGTTTAGATAACAATTTTTGTTAGCGCTAACAAGTTGTGTAGTTTAAATAACAGTTCTTGTTAGCGCTAATAGTTTGTGTAAGTTAGGTTACAATTCTTGTTGGCGCTAAGAGTTTGTGTAATATAGGTAACAATTCCTGTTAGAGCTAATAGTTTGTGTAAGTTAGGTAAGAATTTTTGTTAGCGCTAACAGTTTGTGTAAGTTAGGTTACAATTCCTGTTAGCGCTAACAATTTGTGTAAGTTAAATAAAAATTCTTGTTAGCGCTAACAGTTTGTGTAAGTTAGGTTACAATTCTTGTAAGCGCTAACAGTTTGTGTAATATAGGTAATAGTTCCTGTTAGCAATAACAATTTGTGTAAGTTAGGTTAGAATTCTTGTTAGCGCTAACAGATTGTGTAAGTTAGTAAACAATTCATGTTAGCGCTAACAGTTTGTGTATTTTAGATAATAATTCTTGTAAACACCAACAGTTTGTGTAGTTTAACAGTTAGTGCTAGCAACAATTGTAACCTAACCTACACAAACTGTTAGCGCTAACAAGATTTGTTATCTAAAGTACACAAACTATTAGCGCTTACAAAAATTGTTATCTAAACTACAGAAACTGTTAGCGTTAACATGAATTGTTATCTAAATTACATAAACTGTTAGCGCTAACAGTATTTGTTATCTAAATTAGAAAAACTGTTGGCGCTAACAAGAATTGTAACCTAACTTACACAAACTGTTAACGCAAACAATAATTTTTCCCTAAATTACACAAACTGTTGCGCTAACAGGAATTGTTATCTAAACTACATAGACTGTTAGCATTAACAAGTATTGTTATCTAAACTAGATAAATTGTTAGCGCTAACAAGAATTGTAACCTAACTTACACAACCTGTTAGCTCTAACAGGAATTGTTACCTATTTTACACAAACTGTTAGATCTAAGAATAATTGTTACCTAACTTACACAAACTGTTACGGCTAACAAGAATTGTTATCTAAACTACACAATTTTTTAGCGCTAACAAAAATAGTTATTTAAACTACAGAAACTGTTAGCGCTAACAAAATTTGTAATCTAACTTACACAAACTGTTACCGCTAACAAGAATTGTTATCTAAACTACACAACTTGTTAGCACTAACAAGAATTGTTATCTAAACTACACAAAGTGTTATTGTTAACATGAATTGATATCTAAACTGCACAAACTGTTAGTGCTAACAAGAATTGTAACCTAACTTACACAACTGTTATCACTAACAATGATTGTAACCTAACTTACACAACTGTTATCGCTAACATGTATTGTTATCTAAACTACACAAACAGTTATCGTTAACAGGAATTGATATCTAGACTACACAAACTGTTAGCGCTAACCGGAATTGTTACCTAAATTACACAAATTGTTAGCGTTAACAAGAGTTGTTATCTAAACTACACAACTTGTTAGCGCTCACAGGAATTGTAACCTAACTTACACAACTGTTAGCGCTAACATGAATTATTATCTAAACTACACAAACTATTAGCGTTAACCGGAATTGTTATCTTAACTACACAAACTTTTAGCGTTAACAAGAATTGTAACCTAATTAAACAAAATGTTAGTGCTAACAGGAATTGTTATCTAAACTACACAAACTATTATCGCTAACAATAATTGTTATGTAAACTACATAAAGTGTTATCGTTAATATGTTTTGTTATCTAAACTACATAAACTGTTAGCCCTAACAGTGATTGTTATCTAAATTACAAAAACAGTTGGCTCTAACAAGAATTGTAACCTAACTTACACAATTTATTAACGGTAACAAAAATTGTTTCCTAAATTACACAAACTGTTTCGCTAACAAGAACTGTTATCTAAACTACACAGACTATTAGCGTTAACAAGAATTGTTATCTAAACTACACAACTTGTTAGCGCTAACAAATATTGTAATCCAACTTACACAAACTATTAGCGTTAACAGGAATTGATATCTAAAAAGCCCAAACTGTTAGGGCTAACAAGAATTTTAACCTTACTTACATAACTGTTAGCGCTAACAAGAATTGTAACCTAACTTACACAATTTTTTTCGCTAACATGTATTGTTATCTAAACTACACAAACTGTTATCGTAAACACGAATTGATATCTAGACTACACAAACTATTAGCGCTAACAGAAATTGTTACCTAAATTACACAAAATGTTAGCGTTAACAAGAATTGTTATCTAATTTACTCAAACTGTTACTGCTAACAGGAATTGTTACCTAAATCACAAAAACTGTTAACACTAATAGGAATTATTACCTAACTTACACAAATTGTTAGCGCTAACAAGAATTTTAACCTAACTTACACAAACTGTTAGCGCTAACAAGAATTGTTATCTAAACTACACAAACAATTAGCGCTAACAGTAATTGATACCTATATTACACAAACTTTTAGCCTTAACAAATATTGTAACCTAATTAAACAAGATGTTAGTGCTAACAGGAATTGTTATCTAAACTACACAAACTATTATCGCTAACAATAATTGTTATGTAAACTACATAAAGTGTTATCTTTAATATATTTTGTTATCTAAACTACATAAACTGTTAGCCCTAACAGTGATTGTTATCTAAATAACAAAAACTGTTGGCGCTAACAAGAATTGTAACCTAACTTACACAATTTGTTAACGTTAACAAAAATTGTTCCCTAAATTACAGAAACTGTTGCGCTAACACGAATTGTTATCTAAACTACACAGACTATTAGCATTAACAGGAATTGTTATCTAAACTACACAACTTGTTAGCGCCAACAAATATTGTAATCTAACTTACAAAAACTGTTAGCGTTAACAAGAATTGATATCTAAAAAGCACAAACTGTTACGGCTAACAAGAATTGTATCCTAACTTACACAAATTTTTTCGCTAACATGTATTGTTATCTAAACTACACAAACTCTTATCGTAAACACGAATTGATATCTAGACTACACAAACTCTTAGCGCTAACAGGAATTGTTACCTAAATTACACAAAATGTTAGCATTAACAAGAATTGTTATCTAATTTACTCAAACTGTTAGTGCTAACAGGAATTGTTACCTAAATCACAAAAACTGTTAACACTAACAGGAATTATTACCTAACTTACACAAATTGTTAGTGCTAACAAGAATTTTAACCTAACTTACACAAACTGTTAGCGCTAACAAGAATTGTTATCTAAACTACACAAACCGTTAGCGCTAATAGTAATAAATACCTATATTACACAAACTATTAGCGCTAACAAGAATTGTAACCTAACTTACACAACTGTTAGCGCTAACAGGAACTGTTATCTAAACTACACAAACTGTTAACGCTAATAGACACTGATACCTATATTTCACAAACTATTAGCGCTAACAAGAATTGTAACCAAACTTACACAAACTATTAGCACTATTAGGAATTTTTATCTAAACTACACAAACTGTTAGCCCTAACAGGATTTTTTGTCTAAACTACACAAACTGTTAACGTTAATAGGAATTGTTATCTAAACTACACAAACTGTTAGCGCTAACAGGAATTGATACCTAAATTACAATCACTGTTAGCGCTAACAAGAATTCTAAACTAAAAAACAAAAACTATTAGCGCTAACAGGAATTGTTATCTAAACTACACAAACTGTTAGCGCTAACAGGAATTGATACCTATATTACACAAACTATTAGCGCTAACAAGAATTGTAACCTAGTTTACACAACTATTAACGCTAACAAAAATTGTTATCTAAACTACACAAAGAGTTTGCGCTAACAATAATTGTAACCTAATTTACACAAACTGTTAGCGCTAACAAGAATTGTAACCTAACTTACACAAACTGTTAGCGCTAGTTGGAATTTTTATTTAATCTACACAAACCGTTAGCGCTAACATGAATTGTTATCTAAACTATGTTGGTTTTTGAAAAGTTTGTTTCGTGCGCATACGACGTTTTGTGGGTGCGCGTAATCTCGTGCGTATATAATTACTGAAAGTAATGTGGTGGTTCTAATGGTTTGCGAAATGGGGGAGTAGATGTACGAGGAAAATAAAGGGACGTGAAGAAGTAATTAAGTGGCGCGGAATGCCTTGGAAAATGGACGGCGGATCGCGAAACGATCCGATTTGAAATGTTTGAAATATTGAAAATGTGCGTGACTCGTACCGAACGTAATTTGTTAAGCGAAGGACGTGCTTACGGTACGGGCTAGATTTGGAGAGAATGACGTCGTTTCGTCAAGTGTACTTTGGAACCACGCGGCACGACATCGTCGGTGCCGATTACGATCTACGGACGGCGGAAAAATGCCGCCGTTATTTTTCAAGAAGTGGGACGCGAAATCGCGTCCATCACATTATTTATTGTTGAAATGTATGTATTTTCTAGGTCTGTATTGCAAAAAATAAATAGAGTAAGTCAACAAAGGCAGCCTGCTTCTTGCTCAAATCTCTTCGGTCCCCATACTTGTTGCAGTCACTGAAGACCAGAGAGAGAGCTAGAGCCATGGCCGTCTTAAGAGGATAGGCTAATTCGTCCTTTGTACCAAAATGATTCTGCCGAGTTCAGGAATTGATCCTGGTACGTACACATTATACTAGACGTTAACTTTGGCCAATACTTAGAGTAAACGATGGCATGTGTGGGGTACAATAGGTATTTATAAGTGTAGAAGTAAAGAGTTCTAACAAACTAACAAATAACCAAAAACTGCTCTTGACCAGATTTGAACCATGGTCTATGGTTATATTTGTAGAGGTAAGCCTTAACCAATAAGGCGTTATCGAAACAATACACGTGGCGTGTTTTATAAATACATAAACTTTAACGCATCAGCTAATTGACAGCAGACTATTTAAAAGGAGCAATTCCTGCATATACGCGAATCTGAACCGTGTAAAATATGTTTTGATCGGACGGCCGGTATTATAGCCGCCACGCGAAGTGAGATTTTGGCGGCATACGGAGATAGCGTCACGCGGTGCCACGTGGCGCCACATTATTTGATACCGGAGAAGATGGAAGGAGGAACCATGGCTTCCGATTTGACAGGTGTCACCTTCTAGACCTTGTCGTACAATGGTCGTACAATAAGTACATCGCCCATTGTACCTTCTTGTACTATATAGTGTTTCTATTGGACTAGGGTTTAGTAGTAGGTAGTCGTGAGTAGGCAGACCAAGACTTAGTGATATTTAGGTACCTCTCTCTAAGAGAGCTTGTAACTATAAAGGTCATCTTTGACCAGCCATAACTTAATGCTCGGGTGAGCAAATTCAGTGATTCTTTTTGCTCCGGACTCAGGGAAGTCCAAGCTACACAAGGGTGTAGTCGGTCATAGTCTTTGCGTGCCAGGGTGGCACTTATTCAGTGGGAAAGTCAAAGTGGGGAATATTGTCCAAAACAGATATTGAAGCTTTACATTTTGTGGTGGAACTGAGCACACAGAAGGTCTTATTTTCACAGGGGTGAAGGTATATTGGGGTTCTTATTGTCAAGGGATCATTTATTTGGGTTTATATCAACTTGGAGTCGGCACTATCTAGATTGGCTTCTTTTAGATCTGCGAATTTTGTGGGCAATGGAGCCCATAGAATTTCAGGTTATGGGCCCACCATCTAGGGTGTTTATGTTCGATGGAACAGACTTCACTTATTGGGAGTTTATTATGGAGGGTTTTCTTTTCGAGAAGCACTTATGGGGAATTGTTTCGGGACATGTGAGATGTCCGCCACCTGGCTTTGGAGGAGCTTACTGTGGAGAACCATCTGAGGCTGCCCAGAATATCAACCGGAGTTCAGATGCAATGAAAGGTGAAGGGAAAAATATTGTGATGGAAGGGGGAAAAGGGGAGAATGATAAAGGGACACTTATGGTGAGGGGAGCTATGCTCTTCGCCACAGCTCCACTTAGAGGGGTTATAAGTAAAACTGAAGAAAATGATAATAAAATTTGGGAGTATAAAAACACTATAGCAAAACATCTCATACTTAGATATGTGTCTAAGTCCATAGCTATCACTCTTTTAAGTCTTACTAAGTCTTCGGAAATATGGGAAACACTAAGGCAGATTTATAAGAGAGACTATTCAGAGGCAGCAGTTAGTAAATTAGGAAATAGAGGCCTATGTTTATAAAGGCGATAACATGATAGAGTTTTGCAATGATATTGCTGCGTTATATGTTGAGCTTGCTAGTGCGGGGTATGTAGAATCTGAGGAGAGAAAGATCAATACACTACTCATGAAACTCCCAGATGAGTACGAAAACATCATTTATCGTATGCAGGCAATGGATGGCTCCTCATGGACTTGGAGCTTTACCATGGGGATAATTCTTGTGAGGGAAAGCACTTTGGAGCTTCGGAGGGGAAGTGAGAGGGTAACTGCATTTACAGCTGGTGGTGATTGGCGGAAGCGTGAAGAGAGGAACGGCGGTGACGAGCGGAAGCGTGATGAGAGGAAGAAAGACGAAGGTAAAACCTTATCGGAACTTTGGTGGAAAGAGAGGGAGAGGAAAAGAAAAAGGAGCTTTGAAAAAGGGTGTTTGCTTCTTTTGTAGAGAACCGGGTCACTATATGGAGGAGTGTCCTTGTTTGGAAGAACTTAGAAGTTGGAATGTGAAAGAGGAGGAAGAAGGGGAAGAGGATGAAGAGGATGAAGAAATTTTGGAGCTTCTTCACATCGGTAGAATGGAGAAGAGAGAGAAGTACACAGAAATTAAACGAAAACAACGATGTGCTTTTGGAGGTATAAGGGAAGTAAAAGGAAGGGAGGTACTTGAGGGAGTTAGAAATGATGCGGATGTGAAAGAGTGTAAAAAGTATGACTTAGAAATGAAAAAGTCAAATCTAGGATACATAAATAAAAAAGGGAAAAATAAAAATAATGAGGATAATTTTATAAGTATTTTGGAAACAAAAAACTGGTTGGAAAGGGAGACTTCAACGGATTTGGAGGAAAGGGGAGAAGTAAAACTAGAGGGGATTTTAAAGGATAGGGGAGAAAATAAATATTTAATGAAAAGTTTAGGGGAGGAGAAATACTCTTTGGGAATCATTGTAGAAAGTGATAGTGGAAAGAATTCCATGGGAGAGAGTGAGGAAAGTTCAGAAAATGGGGTGAGTATCATGGATAAAAATATGAGCTCGGAAGATGTAATTTTTATGAGGAACTTAGTGGGGACTCTTGATATAACGATAAATATGGGGGGTAATGGTTTTGACATCACTAATGGGAGTGATGGCATTTATGGTGGTGTGCCTGTAAAAGGGTTAGCATCTGGGTGTGTGTCGCAGATTGGGGATTGGACTAGTTTTTTGAATTGCAAGAGGGAAATTGGATTCTCTATGGATGGAAAAGAGATGAGTGGGATAAAATCTTTGCTTGGATTTATGGAAAATTGTATGCTTAATAAAATATGTGATCAGCAAGATGGAATGTTTATTTCAGCTCATCTAATGGACCTTTTAAAATATGAGAGTGTTCACTTAAAGTTTTATGAGGAGAAAAGAAAGAGGAAAAAGAAAAGAAGGAAAAAAAAAAATATTATATATATATTTTTAGTGGGAGTTGAAAAGAAAGTAGACTAGAAAATAAGGGGAGTGTTGAAATGTATGTATTTTCTAGGTTTGTATTGCAAAAAATAAACAGAGTAAGTCAACAAAGGCAGCCTGCTTCTTGCTCAAATCTCTCCGGTCCCCAACTTGTTGCAGTCACTGAAGACGAGAGAGAGCTAGAGCCATGGCCGTCTAAAGAGGATAGGCTAATTCGTCGTTTGTACCAAAATGATTGTGCCGGGGTCAGGATTTGATCCTGGTACCTCCACACTATATTAGACGTTAGCTTTAGCCAATAGCTTAGAGTAAACGATGGCATATGTGGGGTACAATAGGTATTTATAAGTGTAGAAGTAGAGAGTTCTAACAAACTAACAAATAACCAAAAACTGCTCTTGACCAGATTTGAACCATGGTCTATGGTTATATTTGTAGAGGTAAGCCTTAACCAATAAGGCGTTATCGAAACAATACACGTGACGGGTTTTATAAATACATAAACATTAACGCAACAGCTAATTAACAGCAGACTAACCAAAAGGAGCAATTCATGCATGTACGCGAATCTGAACCGTGTAAAATTTGTTTTGATCGGATGGCCGGTGTTATAGCCGCCACGCGAAGTGAGCTTTTGGCGGCATAAGGAGATAGCGTCACGCGGTGCCACGTGGCGCCACATTATTTGATACCGGAGAAGATGGGAGGAGGAACCATGGCTTCCGATTTGACAGGTGTCACCTTATAGACCTTGTCGTACAATGGTTGTACAATAAGTACATCGCCCATTGTACCTTCTTGTACTATATATTGTTTGTATTGGACTAGGGTTTAGTAGTAGGTAGGCGTGAGTAGGCAGACCAAGACTTAGTGATATTTAGGTACCTCTCTCTAAGAGAGCTTGTAACTATAAAGGTCATCTTTGACCAGCCATAACTTAATGCTCGGGTGAGCAAATTCAGTGATTCTTTTTGCTACGGACTCAGCGGAGTCCAAGCTACACAAGAGTGTAGTCGGTCAGAGTCTTTTCGTGCCAAGGTGGCACTTATTCAGTGGGAAAGTCAAAGTGGGGATTATTGTCCAAAACACATATTGAAGCTTTGCATTTTGTGGTGGAACTGAGCACACAGAAGGTCTTTTTTTCACAAGGGTGAAGGCATATTGGGGTTCTTATTGTCAAGGGATCATTTATTTGGGTTTATATCAACTTGGAGTCGGCACTATCTAGATTAGCTTCTTTTGGATCTGCGAATTCTGTGGGCAATCGAGCCCATAGAATTTCACGTTATGGGCCCACCATCTAGGGTGCCTATGTTCGATGGAACAGACTTCACTTATTGGGAGTTTATTATGGAGGGATTGCTTTTCGAGAAGCACTTATGGGGAATTGTTTCGGGACATGTGAGATGTCCGCCACCAGGCTTTGGAGGAGCTTACTGAGGAGAACCATCTAAGGCTGCCCAGAATATCAACCGGAGTTTAGATGCAATGAAAGGTGAAGGGAAAAATATTGTGATGGAAGAGGGAAAAGGGGAGAATGATAAAGGGACACTTATGGTGAGGGGAGCTATGCTCTTCGCCACAGCTCCACTTAGAGGGGTTATAAGTAAAACTGAAGAAAATGATAATAAAATTTGGGAGTATAAAAACACTATAGCAAAACATCTCATACTTAGATATGTGTCTAAGTCCATAGCTATCACTCTTTTAAGTCTTACTAAGTCTTCGGAAATATGGGAAACACTAAGGCAGATTTATAAGAGTGAGACTATTCAGAGGCAGCAGTTAGTAAAACAGGAAATAGAGGCCTATGTTTATAAAGGCGGTAACATGATAGAGTTTTGCAATGATATTGCTGCGTTATATGTTGAGCTTGCTAGTGCGGGGTATGTAGAATCTGAGGAGAGAAAGATCAATACACTACTCATGAAACTCCCAGATGAGTACGAAAACATCATTTATCGTATGCAGGCAATGGATGGCTCCTCATGGACTTGGAGCTTTACCATGGGGATAATTCTTGTGAGGGAAAGCACTTTGGAGCTTCGGAGGGGAAGTGAGAGGGTAACTGCATTTACAGCTAGTGGTGATTGGAGGAAGCGTGAAGAGAGGAACGGCGGTGACGAGCGGAAGCGTGATGAGAGGAAGAAAGACGAAGGTAAACCTTATCGAAACTTTGGTGGAAAGAGAGGGAGAGGAAAAGAAAAAGGAGTTTTGAAAAAGGGTGTTTGCTTCTTTTGTAGAGAACCGGGTCACTATATGGAGGAGTGTCCTTGTTTGGAAGAACTTAGAAGTTGGAATGTGAAAGAGGAGGAAGAAGGGGAAGAGGATGAAGAGGATGAAGAAATTTTGGAGCTTCTTCACATCGGTAGAATGGAGAAAAGAGAGAAGTACACAGAAATTACACGAAAGCAACGATGTGCTTTTGGAGGTATAAGGGAAGTAAAAGGAAGGGAGGTACTTGAGGGAGTTAGAAATGATGAGGATGTGAAAGAGTGTAAAAAGTATGACTTAGAAATGAAAAAGTCAAATCTAGGATACATAAATGAAAAAGGGAAAAATAAAAATAATGAGGATAATTTTATAAGTATTTTGGAAACAAAAAACTGGTTGGAAAGGGAGACTTCAACGGATTTGGAGGAAATGGGAGAAGTAAAACTAGAGGGGATTTTAAAGGATAGGGGAGAAAATAAATATTTAATGAAAAGTTTAGAGGAGGAGAAATACTCTTTGGGAATCATTGTAGAAAGTGAGTGGAAAGAATTCCATGGGAGAGAGTGAGGAAAGTTCAGAAAATGGGGTGAGTATCATGGATAAAAATATGAGCTCGGAAGATGTAGTTTTTATGAGGAACTTAGTGGGGACTCTTGATATAACGATAAATATGGGGGGTAATGGTTTTGACATCACTAATGGGAGTGATGGCATTTATGGTGGTGTGCCTGTAAAAGGGTTAGCATCTGGGTGTGTGTCGCAGATTGGGGATGGGACTGGTTTTTTGAATTGCAAGAGGGAAATTGGATTCTCTATGGATGGAAAAGAGATGAGTGGGATAAAATCTTTGCTTGGATTTATGGAAAATTGTATGCTTAATAAAATATGTGATCAGCAAGATGGAATGTTTATTTCAGCTCATCTAATGGACCTTTTAAAATAGGAGAGTGTTCACTTAAAGTTTTATGAGGAGAAAAGAAAGAGGAAAAAGAAAAGAAGGAAAAAAAAAATATTATATATATATATATTTTTAGTGGGAGTTGAAAAGAAAGTAGACTAGAAAATAAGGGGAGTGTTGAAATGTATGTATTTTCTAGGTCTGTATTGCAAAAAATAAATAGAGTAAGTCAACAAAGGCAGCCTGCTTCTTGCTCAAATCTCTCCGGTCCCCATACTTGTTGCAGTCACTGAAGACCAGAGAGAGAGCTAGAGCCATGGCCGTCTAAAGAGGATAGGCTAATTCGTCGTTTGTACCAAAATGATTGTGTCGATTCATGATTTGATCCTAGTACCTACACACTATATTAGACGTTAGATTTAGACAATAGCTTAGAGTAAACGATGGCATGTGTGGGGTACAATAGGTATTTATAAGTGTAGAAGTAAAGAGTTCTAACAAACTAACAAATAACCAAAAACTGCTCTTGACCAGATTTGAACCATGGTCTATGGTTATATTTGTAGAGGTAAGCCTTAACCAATAAGGCGTTATCGAAACAATACACGTGACGGGTTTTATAAATACATAAACTTTACGCATCAGCTAATTGACAGTAGACTAACCAAAAGGAGTAATTCCTGCATGTACGCGAAGCTGAACCGTGTAAAATATGTTTTGATCGGACGGCCGGTAATATAGCCGCCACGCGAATTGAGCTTTTGGCGGCATACGGAGATAGCGTCACGCGGTGCCACGTGGCGCCACATTATTTGATACCGGAGAAGATGGAAGGAGGAACCATGGCTTCCGATTTGACAGGTGTCACCTTATAGACCTTGTCGTACAATGGTCGTACAATAAGTACATCGCCCATTGTACCTTCTTGTACTATATAGTGTTCCTATTGGACTAGAGTTTAGTAGTAGGTAGTCGTGAGTAGGTAGACCAAGACTTAGTGATATTTAGGTACCTCTCTCTAAGAGAGCTTGTAACTATAAAGGTCATCTTTGACGAGCCATAACTTAATGCTCGGGTGAGCAAATTCAGTGATTCTTTTTGCTCCGGACTCAGGGGAGTCCAAGCTACACAAGGGTGTAGCTGGTCAGAGTCTTTTCGTGCCAGGGTGGCACTTATTCAGTGGGAAAGTCAAAGTGGGGAATATTGTCCAAAACACATATTGAAGCTTTGCATTTTGTGGTGGAACTAAGCACACAGAAGGTCTTCTTTTCACAGGGGTGAAGGTATATTGGGGTTCTTATTGTCAAGGGATCATTTATTTGGGTTTATATCAACTTGGAGTCGGCACTATCTAGATTAGCTTCTTTTGGATCTGCGAATTCTGTGGGCAATGGAGCCCATAGAATTTCATTTATATTTTGGACGATTAGGATTCGTTTGACGAAATCCTTAAGGTTTGTAGCGGCGCCGTCAGTTTGGTCATTCCGGTGATGGACGCAAAATCGCGTCCATCACATGAAATTTATTATGGACAGCCCAGATTCTTTCGATGAAATTCGAAAGGTTTGTAAATATTTCCAACAATGTCTTGTCCTACGTGTATTAGGTCTTAGTGTAGATCTATTCATTCTGACACGTCACGAAGTATTCGGGTTACGTACGGCTGGTATGCCTCCGTACACTTAGTAGTAAGCTGTAGTGAATATTTGTAGGACTTAGTCATTTTAGCACTTAGGAACTTTTGGGACAAAAACTGTTTTGCTCCATTTTGGTAATTTCATCTGAGAATTGCTCTCAGTTTTATTGGCAGATTTATCTGAAATTTTGCATTTGTGTTCCTATTTGTTCTGGATATATTGTGGAAAATTTTCAGACCTATTGTGTTTCTGGTTTGCTTGGGAATTCATTCTGAAAATGGTCAGATTTATCAAAGTTCTGGCAGGCTGTTTTTCTGCAACTTTGACTGGGTGATGTAAAATTTATAGCTGGTTTATTTATATGAGAATTTGTGGGAATATTTAGTGGCCTAGGATCTAACTTCCTGTTTAGTTTCAGCTTGGTTTGGTAATTCTGTAAAATTCTGAGTGGAATCAAAATAGGCTGTTTTGGGGTAGTCTGTGGTGCTTCCGAGGGTACATTCATGGCTGAAAATGGCTATGAACAACAAACTACACAAACTGTTAGCGCTGACAAGAATTGTTATCGAAACTACACAAAAAGTTAGCGCTAACATGAATTGTTACCTTTATTACACAAACTGTTAGCGTTAAAAGGAATTGTAACCTAACTTACACAAATTGTTAGCTCTAACAGGAACTGTTACCTAACTTACAAAAAATGTTAGCGCTAACAAGAATTATAACCTAATTTGCACAAACTATTAGCTTTTACAATAATTGTTACCTAACTTACACAAACTGTTAGCGCTAACAAGAATTGTCACCTAACTTACAAAAACTATTAGTGCTAACAAGAATTTTATATCTAAACTACACAAACTGTTAACGCTAACATGAATTGTTACCTAACTTACAAAAACTGTTAGCGCTAACAAGAATTGTTACCTAACTTACAGAAACTTTTAGCGCTAACAGCAATTGTTATCTAAACGACACAAATTGTTAGCGCTTACATAAAATGTAACCTAACTTACACAAACTGTTAGCGCTATCTAGAATTGTTATCGATATTGTCCTAAGGTAACTCGTGCCTCGGAAGAAGAAGAAGCACAAGCACCGGCAGTTGCCATAATAATCAATATACAAAGAGGAAACTCTCACAAAAAACCCACAAAAGACCAACTTCACAATCAAGCCCCTAGCAAACCAGACACTCCCTAGTTTTGCAAATTTGCCACAATGTAAATTATACAACAAAGAAATCACATGCAAAATTTCACAAGGTTTTGCTTTAATATCACATTGATCTTGTAATTCAAAGACACCTAAAAATTGCTTTGCAGTTTTCCATACAAAGAATTCAAAACTCCAAAATATTCTAATTCCTTTATATACAAGTAAACCTGCAGCTGATCTACACCGTTGGTTGACCAGTACACTAAACCTAATCAAACAAAAACCCGCCGTCAATCGTACACAATATTTAAAACAAACCTAAACTAATAAACCGCTAAATTGAAATAGTACGCGGTCAAAGTTCTACCCCTGAAATGACGGTGCAGTCAATATTCTTCTTCCAAAAAATGATGGCGGACTCCGTCCGCCGTTTGTGCATTCTTTCATCGCCGAAGATGAACCTCCACGTGTAAACCAGGTCCCCAAACGAGACTATACTTTCTATCATCCGAAACACACAATTTTGACTTCCCCACAGACAAACACGTGTGCCTGGAGTGTATCCAGCCCGTGTACTCCCTTCGGACTTGCATACCACACTAAAAAACTTTCTACGATAAATCAGCCTGCACACAAAACGACTAAGTTTGAAATCTATTTCTCACACACAAGATATAGAGAGGACTAAAGGTTTCCAAAAACAACATTCCCCTAAACCTTTAGACTCTCTCAGCCACTAAGTCCACATCCCTGTCTACAAAACTTCAATTTAGGTAATGGTAAAGCATTAGTCATCATATCGGCTACCATCATCTCATCCGGCAAGTAACTGAGTTTCAAAATTTTGTTCATCACCTTCTCTCTCACAAAATGCAACTTCATATCAATGTGTTTGTTTTTGAAATGATGACTTGGGTTAGATGCAATCGCAATAGCAGCCTGGTTATCACACCACACTATTTAAGGTCGGAATTGCATAAAATGAAGTTTTTGAAGGAGAGACTTTACCCACAATAACTCCTTGACAGCTGAGCTTGCCGCCATATATTCAGCCTTTATTGTAGAGTGAGACGTTACATTTTGAAGCTTGCTGCTCAACGACATGTTCCACTTCCAATTTTCAATATAAATCCGGTGGTGGAACGGCGGCTTGGCATATCTCCGTAACTAGCATTGCTCCAAGTCTGAGTTTTTACTTCGTCTCCACCAAGAGCAAGTCGAAGGTTTTCTGTCCCTGCAAGGTACCAAAGAACCCTCTTTGCTGCCTCCCAATCTGTTTTCCTATGATTTTGCAAACTCTGGCTCAAGGCACCAACTGCTGCCGCAATGTCCGGCCTCGTGCAATTCATGAAGTAGATTAGGCTGCCGACAATCTGCCGGTATGGAATGGTGGCCATAAAATTTGCTTCCCTTGACTCCAAAGTGTCGTCAAAAATGACACCTCTATCGGTCTCCATTCTTTCCACTTTCTACTTAAATTCCAGGGGAGTGGCACTTCCCTTTGCCTCTGCCATGCTCAATCTTTCAAGCACATTCCCTATTGCTTCCCGCTGTGTTAGATTGATTAATCTCCTATCTCTATCCCTTTCTACTTGAATTCCAATAATATACTTTGCATCACCTAAATCCTTCATCTCAAATCTTTAATTCAAGGTTGCTTTAATTTTATTAATCTCATCCAATGACTTACTTAGTAGCAGCAAATCATCTAGATATACTGCAATGTAAATAATCCCATCTTCCCCTTCTATAACATAGACTGAGTGATCTGAACTAATCCTTACAAAGCCAAGACCGGTTAGAAACTCATCTTGTTTTAGATTCCACTGACGAGGAGCCTGCTTCAGGCCGTACAAGGATTTCAACAACTTACAAACCTGATTTCTTTTTCGATCTCTGCATACATTTCAGGCTGCTTCATATAAATCACTTCTTCTAAGTCTCCATGCAAGTAAGCGGTTCTAACGACCATTTGATGTAATTCCATATCTTCAATGGCCGCTAGAGATAACAAAATTATAACAGTTGGAAACCGGACGACCGGAGAGAAAGTCTTTTCATAGTCAATTCCCTCCTTCTAACTATAACCCTTTGCAAAAAGCCTAGCCTTGTATCTTTCAATGGAATTATCCGAATTTAAATTAACTTTCAAGACCCACTCACAACCGATTGCCTTTCGGTCCGGCGGAAGTTCCACAAGCTCCCAAGTGTGAGCCTCCATTATCGATCACATTTCATCGTTCGCCGCGAAGATCCATTGATCTTTTTTTGGAGCTCAAAAAGCCTCCTCTATTGTAGCCGGTTGTATTGTGCTGGCAAAAAATTGAGCATGTTCCACCCGTTCACCTCGCAGCCTATTGCTTTGCCTTGTTCCCCCTGGAAAATCTGAGGCTGGAACTGTCGGATCCGTACGTGGCCGCCGAGGAGGAGGAGGAGGAGGAGGTGGAAGGGGAGGAGGCGGAGGAGGTCAAGTATTCTTGACAAGTGGAGCAGCCGGAGTGTCTGGAGTAGGAATAGGAGATGTTCCACCAACGATAGATGAGGAAAAGGTGGTGGAAGATGTAAAATGAACACTCTCAAAAATAACATATTCTTGATTTTTGGCATTTTTCTCTAAATCTGTCATGCCAAACACATCAACCGATTGCCTTTCTTCCTTAACCCGAATATTTCTAGCAACTTGAAGAGTTTTTCTATCCGTATTGTATACTCTATAGCCTACGGACTCATCATCATATCCTATAAAAATCTCGAGAACCGATTTCAGACTAAGCTTAGAAATAGGGAGATTATCCAAAATAAAACATTTGCTCCCAAAAAACCGGAACTGACAAACATTAGGCTTTCTTCCGGTCCACACTTCATATGGTGTTTTTCCTTTTACGGCTCTAGTTGCTATTTTATTTCTTATATATGAAGCACAAGAGAAAGCCTCACCCCAAAACTTGAAATCTATCCCTCCATCTAACATCATAGATTTTGCACTTTCCGTTAAAGTTCGGTTGAGTCTTTCTAATACTCCGTTTTGCTCGAAAGTATAGGGAACTATATACTGCCGAGAAATGCCGTTTCCTTTTAAATAGTCCGAAAATACATGAGAAATATATTCACCTCCGTTGTGAGACCGAAGGGAGAGGATCGGTTTCCCATGAAGCTTTTCCGCCCAAACCCGAAAGTGCTTGAATTGAGTGAACACCTCACTCTTCTCCTTTATATAGTAAACCTTGCTGTACCAGGAGAAATCATCCGTAAAAGTGACCAAAAACCGGCTACCACTGATGGAAGAGACTTTTGACGTTCCCCACACATCCGAAGGAATAATTTGCAGCAAATCCGTAGCCCGGTTATCCGCGGCCTGAGGTAGGGGTAACTTATGAAGCTTTCCTAGAGCACACCCATCACATACATTAGAGTCTTTTTGGCCTAAATTAACACCATCTATCATTTTTTGTTTTACCATTTTATTAAGTCTCTCATGATGAACATGACCGAGCCTCTTATGCCCCAAAACATTTTCCGGAAAAAACACTAGAGTACGAAAAGTCAATTTCATTAGCCAAGTCCATCCGGTTCAACAAGTTTGGGCCTCTAGTTCCTACCAAGGCTAATCTTCCATCTTTGCTTACTAGCTTTTTCCCATTCTTTTGTAAAATTTCAACCTTTCATTTCAGCCACCGAAGTGGAAAACAAAATTTTCTTAAACTTTGGAATATAATGAACATAATGCAAGGTCCTTTTTACAACCTGACCATTGATGTCACAAGCTAACTCCACGCTTCCCTTTGTCGTAGCCTCTAGGGCGTTGTCATCCGCATAATAAATCTGACGAGTGGGAATACGAGTGAGGGTTTTGAAGTAAGCCCGGTTGCCACACATGTGGGGAGAGCATCCAGAGTCCATAATCCACCCGTTTTCTTGAGGTCCCTCCATGAGATCCTTTGCAAGTGCAAAGGACTCATCGTCATCCAATTGCGGAAATCTGACCACGTTGTCTTTTTCCTCCACTGGTTCGTCTTGTGGTGTCTCATCGGTTGCAAAGAACGCCGCATTTTTAACCAGCAGTTTTGATGCCGCCACTTTGGATGGTGATCCCTCCGACCGCACCTTCCACCCCGCACGATAAATTCGTGTTTCACACGCTTTTATAAATGCCGGACACAGCCAAAAATCATGACATTGACCAATGCAATGGACACACCTATCATGTTGCCTAAAATTCGGATTAGGGGTAAAGTTCTTATTTCCGGAAAATCTAGCCGGCTTATATGTCTGAGCATTGTAAGCTACCGTACAGTGTCCACCATTTAATGCTATCAGAGTGGCCTCTTCCTCTAAGATATAAGCTTGAGCTACAGCTATATTCCATTTACTCTTCTCTAACCTCTTTAACTGTTTCGCGACTCCTTTAAATTCAGTAGGAAGCCCTCTCATTAGAATCATAGCTTGATGATAGAGAGGAAAATTCCCCCCGGAACATGCATTTTCCGCCAAAGTTCAAGCCGTTACAACATGAGTTCATATCCCCCCAGTATACTTCTAATCCCAAATCTTTACAGCAGTTATAACCTCATTCTGCTCACTAGCTAGTACTTCATATTCTTTCAAAGCCTTCCATATTTCAGATGCCGTAGAGATATTGATATGTGTCATGCTCAAATCTTCTGACAAGAGTAATTCTAGAACATGGAAAGCATCCTCATTTTTCTTATCAAAATCCGGATCCGTATCCGGAAGAACACCAAAAACCACATCATATAGTTTCACTTGCTTAAGATAAGGCTTAGTTAAATCCGTCCAATACAAATAATTTTGCCCATTGAACACCGGGATCTGTGAGGGTGGGTCCGTTACCTGTTCTCTTGAGGCAATTGGTACCCCGGAAGAAGAAAAAGAAGCACTAGCAGTTGCCATAATAATCAATACACATAGAGGAAACTCTCACGAAATATCTACAAAAAACCAACTTCACAATGAAGCCCAAAGCAAACCAGACACACCCTAAGTGTGCAAATCTGCCACAATGTAAATGATACAACAAAGAAATCACATGCACAATTTCACAAGGTTTTGCCCAAAGATTACAATGATCCTCTAATTCAAAGACACACAAGAAACTGCTTTGCAGGTTTTCATACACAAAATTCCAAACTCCAAAATATTCTAAGTCCTATAAATACAAGTGACCCTGTAGCTGATCTACACTGTGGGTTGACAGGTACACTAAACCTAATCAAACAAAAACCGGCCGTCAACCGTACACAATATTTACATCAAACCTAAACTAACAACCGCTAAATTGAAATAGTACGCGGTCAAAATTCGCCCGCTGAAATGACGGTGCAGTGAATATTCTTCTTCCAAAAAATAACGGCGGACTCCATCCACCATTCGCGAATTCTTTCATCTCCAAACAGGAATTGTAGGAATTGTTACCTAACTTACACAAACTGTTAGCGCTAACAGGAATTGTTACCTACATTACAGAAACTGTTAGCCCTAACAGGAATTGTTACCTAAATTACACAAAGTGTTAGCGCTAACTAGAGTTGTAACCCAATATACACAAAATGTTAGTGCTAACAAAAATTGTTACCTAAATTACAAAAACTATTAGCGCTAACAAGAATTCTTGTCTAAACTACACAAACTGTTAGCGGTAACAAGAATTGTTACATAGCATAGTCAAACTGTTAGCGCTAACAAGAATTGTTACCTAGCATACACAAATTGTTAGCACTAACAAATATTGTTACCTAACTTACACAAACTGTTAGCGCTATCAGGAATTGTTACCTAAATTATACGAACTCTTTGCAATAACAATATTTGTAACCTAACTTACACAAACTGTTAGCGCTAACAGGAATTTACCTAACTTACAAGAACTGTTAGCGCAAACAAGAATTGTTATCTAAACTACACAAACAATTAGCGCTAAGAGGAAATGTTACCTAACTTACACAAACTGTTAGCGCTAACAAGAATTTTAACCTAACTTACACAAATTGTTAGCCCCAACAAGAATTGTAAACAAACTTACAAAAGATGTTAGCGCTAACAAAAAGTGTTATCTAAATTAAACAAACTGTTAGCCGTAACAAGAATTGTAACTTAACTTACACAAACTGTTAGCGCTAACAATAAATTAAACCTAACTTACACAAATTGTTAGCGCTAACAGGTTTTCTCACCTAACTTACACAAACTGTTAGCGCTAACAAGAATTGAAACCTAACTTGCACAAATTGTTAGCGCTAACAGGAATTGAAACCTAACTTGCACAAATTGTTAGCGCTAACAGGAACTGTTACCTATATTACAGAAACTGTTAGCGCTAACAATAATTAGAACCTAAATTACACAAACTATTAGCGCTAAAAAGATTTGTTACCTAACTTACAAAAACTGTTAGCACTAACAGGAATTGTTATCTAAATTACACAAAGTGTTAGCGCTAACTAGAATTGTAACCTAATTTACACAAAATGTTAGCGCTAAAAGGAATTGTTACCTAACTTACAAAAACATTTAGCACTAACAAGAATTGTTATCTAAATTACCCAAACAGTTATCGCTAACAAGAATTGTTACCTAGCTTACACAAACTGTTAGCGCTAATAGGAATCGTAGGAATTGTTACCTTATTTACACAAACTATTAGCGCCAACAGAAATTGTTACCTATATTACACAAAGTTTAGCGCTAACTAGAATTGTAACCTAATTTACACAAAATGTTAGCGCTAAAAGAAATTGTTACCTTACTTACAAAAACTGTTAGCACTAACAAGATTTGTTTTTCTAAATTACTCAAACTGTTTTAGACACAGGAACTGTTACCTATATTACGGAAAATAATAGCGCTAACAATAATTAGAACCTAAATTACACAAATTGTTAGCGCTAAAATGAATTGTTACATTACTTACAAAAAACTGTTAGCACTAACAAGAATTGTTATCTAAATTACACAAACGGTTAGCGCTAACAGGAATTTTGTCCTAGCATACACAAACTTTTAGCGCTAACAAGAATTTTTACCTAACTTACACAAACTGTTAGCGCTAACAAGAATTGTTACCTAAATTATAAAAACTCATTGCGCTAACAATAATTGTAACCTAACTTATAAAAGATGTTAGCGCTAACAAAAAGTGTTATCTAAATTAAACAAACTGTTAGCGCTAACAGGAATTGTCACCTAACTTACAAAAACTATAAGCGCTAACAAGAATTGAAACCTAACTTATACAAACTGTTAGCGCTTACACGAATAGTTACCTAACTTACACTAACTGTTAGCGCTTAGACGAATTGAAACCTAACTTGCAGAAATTGTTAGCGCTAACACGAATTGTTACCTGACTTATAGAAACTGTTAGCGCTAACAGGAATTGTTACTTAAGTTACACAAACTGTTAGAGCTAATAATAATTTTCCCTCACTTACAAAAACTGTTAGCGATAACAAGAATTGGTATCTAAACTACACAAACTGTTTGCGCTAACAAGGATTGTAACCTAAATTACAGAAAGTGTTAGCGCTAACAGAAATTAAAAAACCTAAATTACACAAACAGTTAGCGCTAACAAGAATAGTAACCTTACTTTCACAAACTGTTACCGCTAACAGGAATTGTTACCTAACTTACACACACTGTTTGCGCCAACAAGAATTGTTATCTAAACTACACAAACTGTTAGCGCTAAGAGGAATTGATATCTAAACTACACAAACTGTTGCGCTAACAGGAGTTGTTACCTAAATTACACAAACTGTTAGTGCTAACATAAGTTAGAACCTAAATTACACAAATTGTTAGGGCTAAGAGGAATTGATATCTAAACTACACAAATTGTTAGCGCTAACAAGAATTGTAACCTAAATTACAGAAACTGTTAGCGATAACAGGATGTTTTACATAACTTACACAAACTATTAGCGCTAAGAGGAATTGTTACCTAACTTACACAAAATTTTAGCGCTAACAGGAAATGTTATCTAAATTACACAAATTGTTAGCGCTAACTAGAATTGTTATCTTACTTACACAAACTGTTAGCGCTAACAAGAATTGTTATCTTAACTACACACACTGTTTGCGCTAACAGGAATTGTTTCCTAAATTACAGAAACAGTTAGCACTAACAAGAAAAGTAACCTTACTTACACAAACTGTTAGCGTTAACAACAATTGTTACGTAACTTACAAAAATTGTTAGCGCTAACAAGAATTGTTATCTAAATTACACAAAATGTTAGCGATATCTTTGTTAACCCAAACTCAAATTTTCGATTAGAATATTGTTTAGTGTTTTTTTTAACTCTCTCAATGTGCTTTAACAATAAACTTTCTACGTTAACATATTTGATGTTAACGCAAACACAATTTTGTGTTGCAAATGTAGTTTATGTTTTATTTTTACCGATTTTGTGAGTGTAATAATAAACGTTGTTAATTACAAAAATTCACTGATAACGCAAACACAAATCTAAGTTATAAACATATAAACATGGTTGAGAGTTTATTTCAACTTTATTTGTGAGCTCTAACAATATAATGTGTTTGTTACCAATATTGTTGTTAGGGCAAACATAAAGTTGTTTTTTAAACATAGTTGGAGTTTATTTTACCTTTTTTTGAGAGCCCGGACCATAAACATTGTTTGTTACAAATATCTTTATTATCGCAAACTCAAATTTGTCATAGAAACATGGTTTAAGGTTTTATTTAATCTCTTTGTATGCGTTAATAATAAACTTTGTTCGTTAATATTCTTGTTGTTAAAAAAAACACAAATTTGTGTAGCAAATGTAGTTGATTGTTTTTTTCTACTGTTTTTAGTGAACGTAATAGTAAACGTTGATTGTTACAAGAATTTATTGTTAGCGCAAACAAAAATTTGAGTTATAAACATGGTTGTTAGGTTATATGAACTATTTTTGTGAGCGCTAACAATATAAAGTGTTTGTTGCCAATATTGTTGTTAGCGCAAACAGAAAGTTGTGTTACAAACATGGTTCAAAGTTAACATTACCTCTTTTTTTGAGCAAAAAATACAAAGTGTTGTTGTTAGAGCAAACATTTTTTTTTATTTTAAACATGGTTCGGAGTTTATTTTACCACTTTTTGTGTTCCCAAAAAATAAACGTTATTTGTTATAAAAATATTTGTTAGCGCAAACTCAAATTTTTGATAGAAACCTAGTTTAAAGTGTTTTTTGACACTGTTTGTGCGCGTTAATAATAAACTTTGTTCGTTAATATTTTTGTTGTTAACGCAAACACAAATTTGTGTTACTAACATATTTTAGAGTTTCCTTTTACTGTCTTTGTGAGCGTAATAATAACCGTTGTCCGTTACAAGAATGTATTGTTTGTGCTTACACAAATTTGAGTTTGTAAACATGGTTGAGAATTTATTTGAACTATTTTTGTGAGCGCTAACAATATAAAGTGTTTGTTGCCAATATTGTTTTTAGAGCAAACACAAAGTTGTGTTACAAACATGGTTCAGAGTTTATTTTACATGTTTTTGTGAGCGGGAACAACAAACGTTGTTTGTTACAAATATATTTGGTAGCGCTAACTTAAATTTGTGAAAGTAACATGGTTTAGGGTTTATATCAACTATCTTTGGGTGTGTTAACAATAAACCTTTTTCGTTAATTATTATGAGGTTTGAATGAACACATATCCGCATTTTAAGGGATATTTTGTAGGCTACACTTTTTGGGTTAATTTGACATTTTGGTTGAAACTTTGTGAGTTGTTAGCACACGCGATAAAGTATACACTATTATAGTTTGGGGCCATTTTGCCACATTGATTGCGTTATGCAGTTGGTCAAAGTCGGTATCTTCAATGCTTTCTATCTTAGATTGTGTGATGGCCACTACTTCAGCAACAGTTGGTGCTGCACCGTTTGTCATAGAACAAAAGGTTACGGGCCCTCCCTCAAGAATCCATATCTCTCTGGACGAATCAGACACCAACTGGAAGAAGATAAATTTACAATGTCTTCAAAGTATCAAAATACTTATTTCGAACGAGCTTGCTATTGCGCATATTCATATGAAAACAACGTCAAAAATATGGAATGCTCTAAAAATGATGCACACCAATGTGCAGTACCAAATGATTACGGCTAGCAAAATTTAGGAGTATAAGTATACCGACTATACCATGACTGCGTATTGTTACGGCTTGAGAACACTAATAGTATAAAATTCTTGTTCAGGTGGTACATTTCCTAATGATCTACTAACTTTGTTGTTAATGAGAGGGCTTCTTAGTGAATATAAAAGAGCCTTTGACAATTTGAAAAAACTACCACAAACTGATTAGAATCTAGCAATAGCAATTTAGTATGTTCTAGACAAGGAGACCACTCAAGAAGCTCTTAAAGGTACTGGACAGGTAGAAGCTTTTAACACCCAAACTTTAAAAAAAGATGAGCTTCAAAATTGTCAAAATCAGTTTCCTCGCAAACCTTAGATGTGTTATTATTGTAATGATAAAAAACATGGATACAAGAGCTGCCAAGATTATATAAAAGCGTCTGAAACAAGTGTACTTCGACATAGATGGTTCATAAGAAAACCAAAATTTTGACAGCCTGCAAAAATGTGACCTTTTTCCTCTGAAACGAACAAAAACAAGGAGGAAGTCGTCACTTTTTCTGAAACATCTGACAAAGAACTATTTGCACTAAACAACACAACTGAAGAAGATAGGGACTTTGGGTAGATCATGGACACCGGTGCGTCTCAACAAATGTGTTGGAACATAGCATATTTTGACAATTTTCACCCAATTTCTCCGAAGAAAATTTATTATGCGGACGGAAAATTTATCTTCTCTAACGCTAAGGGCACAGCAACACTCAAATTTCTCATCGACGGTAAACAAGTTCAAAAAACACTTAACGATGTTCTCTAATTTCTCGACTTCCAGAAAAATCTCTTTTCCATTTCGCTTGTAGAAAGCAAAAGCTTCAAACTGCTAGTTAGAAATAGAAAGAAAATAGTCAGTAAACAAGGTAGAGTAGCACTCGTAGGAACAAGAGGTCCAAATCTGATGTATAGGCCAATAAAAATTAAAAAGATGTTTTGTATTTGGCTGTCCTGTTTGACAATGACTTATGGCATAAAAGACTTGGTCATGTCCACTATAAATGTCTTGATAGAATGTTAAAAGAAGATGTAATTACAGATGTAAAAATAAGTAGCAAAGAGAACATTTTTGTGATGGATGTGCTCTCGGAAAAGATTCATAAAATTCA
Organism: Zygnema cylindricum; assembly: GCA_037447655.1. Classification (NCBI taxonomy): domain Eukaryota; kingdom Viridiplantae; phylum Streptophyta; class Zygnematophyceae; order Zygnematales; family Zygnemataceae; genus Zygnema; species Zygnema cylindricum. The sequence goes on along the minus strand of JBBHKE010002130.1, from coordinate 24,857 downwards.
TTTTCCTTCCAAAAGCAGCCATAGAGCAGCTAAAGTGTTAGAATTAATTTAGTCTGATGGATGGGGACTGGCTCTGATATCATTACCTGGTGGATTTTGATTCATGATGACCTTAACAGATGACATTTCTAGATTCACAAAAATCTACTTAATAAAAGAGAAGAGTGAAATGTTCTCTTACTTCAAAGAAATCACGGTATAGAGCGAGAAAATTCACGGGGTTGCTATCTTAACATTGAGATCAGATAATGGCGGGGAGTATCTATTGCGGGACTTCATCAACTATCTGAAATAAAATGGAATTTCTCTTTATTTCGTTGTCCCATATTCTTTAGAATAGACTGGTATAGCTGAAAAAATAAACAGAACACTAACCGTTAGTGCCAGATAAATGTGTTGATTTGGAAAGCTTGAAGTCTCAATAGATAGATGTGTGAGGGGAAGTTATAGGACTCACAATATATTATTTTCAGAGTCTTGTAAAACTTACCCCAAATAGTGTGACGGCAAGAAGATAGTAAAGTGTATCGCAATTCCACAAAGACACGAGTCGTCACTTGAGGATTGTGCAGATATTTCACAATGGAACCGATGCCCACATACGCGTGTCCCACACCGAACGGGTAGGGTCTTAGAATCAAACAAACAAAAAGAAAATGACTATTCAGGATATTATCCGGTACGGAACAAAGCAACAACGGTTGTTATGAATCAAGTCGACGGACGAGATTCATAAGAGGATCACAAGTGACTTAGGTGGTAGGTGTTTTTGCAACAACCGGATGCACATATCAGGACACTAGTAACCGGGCCAGCGGCAAGTATTTGTAGAATCACTTCGTATAGATTTCTGAGTAATATTGATTGCATGGTGGTAGATTAGTTTTAGCGTGATTAGGAGTACTTAGATTTTAGTTGCATTTTGGTCTTTGGACGTACCTCTCAGGTGCACTTGTATTTCAGTTACAACACTATGTAATAAGGAAACTAAAAGTAGATACTCACTGCGAGTATAGGACTTAGGACTTATAACATTCTATCTATTTATACTTCTAGACTGTGTAATCTTCAAACTATTTATCGGAATCTTTTGAGTCACATATCTTAAAGTATGTTTGATCAATTAGGCTCAAACTTTGCGAATTGTCAATCTCTTTGATACTCTATACTGTGGTATAGTTTGAAGCAATTTGGACTTTTGTGTTAGATTTGGTGAGCTGTTGAAAATAACTGTTTGGTAGGATTCTTGGTAAGCTTCAGTGAGTGAATTATGTCTACCTTAACTACTATTACTGCTGCTTCACCTACTCTATTGGTCGTAGAACAACAGGTTATGGGCCTGTTATGAAGAATTCCTATCTTCTCGAGGGAAAATATGTCTATACGGCGGATATGGTGGGAACACATTTCGAAAATATTAACCTTTTGGATATTTTGGATGGTTCGCTAGCGAAAACAAATGCATCTAGGTCAAAGAAAAATTCACAAGCTCGATCTATTCTAAATTTTTGTATCTCTAAAGAATTGGCTCTGTCTCAAATAAAAATGAAAAAGGCAATCGATATTTGGAAGTCTCTAAAAGATGATTATGAAAAGGCTAATGTTCAAGAATAACTATTTTTGGCTAAACAAATTTGGGACTATAAATACACGGGCGACACAATGGCAGAATATGGTAACAAATTTCAAATTTTAACTGACACTCATGCTTGTGCAGATGGATCATTCCCTCAGTTTCAACAAACAACATTGCTAATGAGGGGTCTTCCTACTACTATGAAAGCAACGTCTAATAGGCTGAAAAAAAAGATAAAGCTAGCTGGACTTTACAATTCATTTGATATTAGAAGAGAAGAATGATTCTAAAAATCTTAATGCAAAAGAGCACGTAGAGGCCTTTCACACAAACTTTGACAAAAATTCTCAGCTTAATTAGGAAAAAATCAGTTCAATCAGCTGAGATATCAGTTTAATCAAAACAAGGATTTGTTTAAACAGCTTAACAAGGAGGAAATAGACAGTCTCTAATGCTTGTTTTTATTGCAATGAAAAAGGTGATGGATATAAATTTTTTCCTAAGCTTAAAAGAGCTAACGAAATATGTTTGTACCGGCCTGGATGGCAACAGAGCTAGTTTATGTTATTCTACAACCACCGGTGCAGGTGGAGGAGCAGCAGTAGTAGTAGAAGTAGACATGATACACTCTCACAAGCTATCAAGAATCCTACCAAACAGCTGTTCTTAAGTGCTCACCAATTATTAAATAAGCATCCAAACCTCAGAAAACTCTTTCTGAATATAGAGTAGCATAAACACTGACAACTCCAAAAAGTTTCAGCACAATTGACCCAACAACACTCAAGATATTATACTCAGAAGTTTCCCAAAAACTGTTTGCAGTTTTACTACTTAGAAGTCTGGATACATAATATGTTCTGAGTCCTAAGTCATATACTTGTATTGAACTGGCAATGCCAGTGTACTTGGGAGGTACGTCAAACCACCAAGCTACCACTAATCTGTCAAGCTACCATTAAGCTATCACTAAGCTACCACTGAGCTATCACTAAGCTACCACTGAGTTACCCACTAAGTTACCACTGAGTTACCCCTTAAGTTTACTAGAATCGTATCTATCGCAATTGCTCTATCTGTACAGAATCACATTAAGAATATCAGACGCTGCGTTGACCGAACGGACCATATCAAATATAATCGTGGTTGCGTTGTCTTGTCAGTATTGCAGCTTCGCTGCTGCGCTGCTCTGCTGCTGCGCTGCTCTACTGGTGCGCTGCTCTGCTGCTGCGTTGCTCTACTACTGCCCTGCTCTGCTGCAATCCTCTGCTGTATAGCAGCTGCGCTGCTCTTCCGTATAGCAGCTGCTCTGCTGTATAGCAGCTGTATAGTTGCTGCGCTGTTGCGCTGCTCTGAGACTGAAAGCTTTCCAAAAGACAACACTCCCCTAAAGCTTTAGACTCAGTATACCAGCGCAGCTGCGGTGATAAACTAGCGCAGTATCGCAGCATAGCAATATAGCAATTAGCAAGTCACTCAGTCCCACTACCTCTCTGGTGGACTTATAGCAGCGTGGCAGTATAGCAGTGCAGCAATTCAACTATTCACTTAATCCCACTGCGTCCCTACAATACTTCAGCTTAGGAGCAGGAAGAGCTTTAGTGAGCATATCAGCTATCATTTTTGCATCTGGTAAATAACATAATTTAATCACTCTAGAGAACACTTTTTCTCTTACAAAGTGTAATCGTACATCCATGTGCTTGCTTTTGAAGTGATGACTCGGGTTAGAAGCAATGGCAATGGCAGCCTGGTTATCACACCAGATCACCTGTGGACCAACTTGCATGTATCCTAGTTCTTGTAATATGGATTTTACCCATAAGAGTTCTTTGAGGGCCGAGCTTGCTGCCATATATTCTGACTCCATTGTGGACTGTGTTGTCACCTTTTGAAGTTTGCTGCTCCAACAGCAAGTACCGTTCCCGACTTGTAGAACGAATCCCGTGGTGGATTTCCGGCTTGGCATGTCGCCATAGCTTGCATCACTCCACGTTTGCGGTTTTACTTCTCCTCCGCCTAGCGTGAGTTTGAGGTCTTTGGTTCCGGCCAAATATCTTAAGACTCTCCTTGCTGCATCAAAGTCAGATTTTCTCGGATTCTCTAGACTCCTGCTTAGTACCCCGACTGCTGCAGCAATGTCAGGACAGGTACAATTCATGAAATATATTAAGCTTCCCACTATCTGTTTGTAAGGTATTTGTGTCATATAATCATTCTCCCCAGATTCTAAATACTCGCTAACAATGACACCTGGTTCTGTCTCTTCTCCCTTTAACTTCTACCGAACCTCCATTGGAGTTAGACATCGTGTTGCCCCCCGCATTCTATACTCATCTATCATGTTTCCAATAGCCTCTTTTTGAGTCAGTTTTATTATTTTCTTATTTCTGTCCCTCTCTACCTGAATACCCAAAATATATTTTGCCTCACCGAGGTCTTTCATCTCGAACCGTGAGTTTAGAGGAGTTTTGATTTTGTTAATTTCAGCCATTGATTTGCTAATTGATAGTAAATCATCTACATACACCGTTATATACACTATCCCATTTTCACCTTTCAGAACTTAGACAGAGTGATCAGAACTTATCCTTTGAAATCTTAGGCTAGTCAAGAATTCATCAAGCTTAAGATTCCACTGTCTGGGGGCCTGTTTAAGGCCGTACAGAGATTTTAGCAACTTGCATTCTAAGTGCTCTTTTCCTGGTTCTGCATACTTTTCAGGTTGCTGCATGTAAATGGTCTCTTCTAGTTCTCCATGCAAAAAGGCTGTCTTTACATCCATTTGATGTATTTCCATATATTCTATAGCAGCTAGGGACAACAAAATCCTAACAGTCCGAAATCTTACAACTGAAGAAAATGTTTCTTCAAAATCGATTCCTTCCTTTCGATTATACCCTTTTGCCACAAGTCTGGCCTTATAACGTTCAATGGTGTTATCGGAATTTAACTTCACCTTGAATACCCATTTGCTGCCGATTGCTTTTCGATCCAGAGGAAGGTCCACAAGCTCCCATGATTGAGCCTCCATGATGGACTTCATTTCGTCGTTTGTTGCCTCGATCCAGTGATTCCGTTCTGGTGATGAGAAGGCCTCCTGAATGGTCAAAGGCTCCCCTGAGGTTGCCGAGTAAGCAAAGTGAGAACTTGCTTGCAGGCGACTGCTGGATCTTCTTCCGCTCGGAAATTTTGAGGGTGAGATCGTCGGATGGCGCGCATTGCGCTGATTGCGCTGGTTGCGATCCGTGTATATTGACAGCTTTTGCTCCGGTTGGAACTGAACTTGTGGAGGAACTTAGAGAGAGGCGTACTCCAGAGGCACCACCGAAGAATGATGCATCTGCAAGACAATTTCTTGCATGCAATCTAAAATGACATATTCCTGTACCTTTTGCTGCTTTTGCAGCTCTGTCATTTTAAATAAATCTACGGAGCCAAGCTCATCCTTTACAATAATATTCCGTGCTACAATTATTTTCTGCCTCTCAAACACAAAGACTCGATAACCTTTGGAGTGATCGTCATATCCTAACAAAATACCCGGTAGTCCCTTTGGTTCCATTTTCCATCTATTTGTGGACGTATCCAGTATAAAGCATTGACTACCAAAGACTTTAAAATGGCTAACATCTGGTTTGATACCTGTCTAAATCTTGTAAGGAGTAGTGTCTACCGATCTGGATCCTATCCTATTTTTAATATAAACTACACAATTTAGAGCCTAAGCCCAGAATTTCGGATCCACATTCTTATCTGCGAGCATCCACCTGGAGCTCTCTGTGAGAGTTGTATTTAGTCTTTCAGACACCCCATTTTATTCTGGTGAATATGGAACAGTCAATAGATGAGTGATACCTTCTTTGAGTAAAAAGGTTTCAAATTCTTTCGATGTATATTCACCACCATTGTCGGATCTGAGCTGCAAAATAGGTAAATTATGAAGTTTTTCAACCCATGCTTTATAGTGTTTGAAGTGACCAAACACTTCACTCTTTTCCTTCATGAAGTAAACTTTTGTAAACCTAGAGAAATCATCTGTGAAGGTGACCATGTATTTCATCCCCCCGGCAGAGGAACCTTCGCAGGACCAAAAACATCCGAATGAATTTGTTGCAGCAATTTGGTTGACCGATGCTCAGACTCCTTAGGAAATGGTAATCGGTGGATTTTGCCTAAAGCGCAACCATCACAAGTTTTGACCGGCTCATCTGTGAGTGATACACCCTCTATTTTTCTAGCAAGGACCATTTTCTTCAAACTATCATAGTTTACATGGCCTAATCTTTTATGCCACAACTCGTCTGAGTGCAAAACACCGGAGTACAAAACATCATTTTCCTTTGTATTAGCCATATCCATGCGATACATCTTGCTACTATCTCTAGTACCTGTAACTACAACCTTGCCGTTTTTGCTAACAACCTGCCGACCGTTTTTCAAACTAACCTCAAAGACTTTACTCTCAACCAACGACGTAGAAAACAGATTTTTCTTAAAGTCAGGCACAAAAAAGACATTGTGAAGAGTCCTTTCAATTGCTTTTCCATCCACATCAACTAGCAAGGACACATCACCCATTGCACGAGTTTGGACACTTATTCCACAGGCATAATAAATATTTTTCTCCGGCGTTGTTTCTTATTTTTGAATATGGCCTTGTTCCAACACATATGGGCTGACGCTCCTGTATCCATAATCCATCCAGGGTCCTTTGCGCCTTCCATTGCTGCCGCCATAACGAATAGATCCGTGTCGTCCTCCTCAGAAAATGTTAGAGTCTCGTCTTGGAGTGATGAAGAAGCTGAAAACAGTGCATTTCCACGAGGTGTAGGCCTCGTGAAGCTTTTGTAAAACAGACTTTTTGCCATTGCGACCTGTATAAACCTATATCGTTAGCTTGTTAAAGTTTAGGACAGAATTTGTATCCATGACCTCTCTCACTACATTAAAAACATACAGTAATTGATTGTCTATTTCCACCCTGATTAAACTGTCTAAACTAGGTAAACTGATTACGTTGCTGATTAAATTGACCTTTTTTCCCAAAGTCTGAATTAAAAGCCTCTACTTGCTCAACATTGAGAATATTAGATGTAGCTTCCTCTTCTAGTAAAATATTGATGGCTAACTGTAAAGTCCAGCTAGCTTTATCTTTCTGTTTGAGTATGTCAGATGCTCCTTTCATACTACGAGGGAGACCCCGCATGAGCAATGCTGCCTGTTGAAACTGAGGAAACACCCCACCGGCACAAGCATGTGCATCTACAAGAATACGAAATTTGTTATAATATTCAGCCATTGTACCGCCAGTGTACCTATAGTCCCAAATTTTTCCAGCGAATAGAAGCTCTTCGTGAACATTGGCCTTTTCATAATCACTTTTAATGGATTTCCAGATATCAATTGCCTTTTTCATTTTTATCCGAGACATAGCTAAGTCCTTAAATATACAAAAATTCAAAATAGAACGAGCCTGCGTATTTTTCTTAGACCATGACAGATCAGATTCATCCAGAGAACCATCCAAAATATCCAAAAGATTGACATTTTCAAAATGTGTCTCCACCATATCCGCCCAGTAAATATACTTATCCCCAGAAAAGATAGGAATTCTTGATGACAGGCCCATAACCTGTTGTTCTACAACCACCGGTGCAGGTGGAGGAGCAGCAATAGTAGTAGAAGTAGACATGATACACTCTCAGAAGCTATCAAGAATCCTACCAAACAGCTGTTCTTAAGTGCTCACCATTCTTATACAAGCATCCAAACCTCACAAAACTTTTTTTGAATATAGAGTAGCATAAACACTGACAACTCCCTAAGTTTGAGCACAATTGACCCAACAACACTGAAGATATAATACTCAGAAGTTTCCCAAAAACTGTCTGCAGTTTTACTACTTGGAAGTCTGGATACATAATATGTTCTGAGTCCTAAGTCTTATACTTGTGTTGAACTGGCAATGCCAGTGTACTTGGGAGGTACGTCAAACCACCAAGCTACCACTAATCTGTCAAGCTACCACTAAGCTATCACTAAGCTACCACTGAGCTATCACTAAGCTACCACTGAGTTACCCACTAAGTTACCACTAAGTTACCCACTAAGTTTACTACAATCGTATCTATCCCAATTGCTCTATCTATACAGAATCACATTAAGAATATCACACGGTGCTTTGACCGTACGGACCATATCAAATATAATCGTGGTTGCGTTGTCTTGTCTGTATTGTAGCTTCGCTGCTGCGCTGCTCTGCTGCTGCGCTGTGTAGAAATTAATGGTTTTTAAGTATTTTGTAGATCTGAATAGAAATAAAGAAGCCAAGGCAGTCTACCTCTAACTTCTCTCTCCAACTCTCAAACTTGTCGCAGTCACTGAGAAATTGGAGAGGAAGCTAGAGCCATGGCTACCTAGGCTATCCTGAGGTTTACGGGAAATTTATATTAGTCAAGGGATTAATTACTAAAAGGTATGTGCCGGCGACAGGATTTGATCCTGGTACCTGTCGGCCGTCATAGAGTAGATAGCCGGTAGCCTTAGCCGTTAAGTCTACAAGTAGTGTTACATAGTATATAGTACGATAATGATTTAAACATGTACACGTAGGATAAATCATTTAACTATAACTGTTAACGGAATACATAGATATGGTAGTGTAAAAGTACAAATTGCGGTACGGATAAGAAATCAATACCACGCATTGATTTCGTAAGCGAAACAAATACCGTGCATGTATTTATTACGCTACGATCAAATGCGAGTTTAATCGGACGGCCGGAATTACCGCCGAGATCGCGGAAGAAAAACTCGGCGGTTTGTGGGCATTGCCACATCGGATGACACGTGGCGATGTTACATTGGAGCGCGGCATCTCCGAGGATTAAAAGAGCGAATCCGGATATTCCACGTGTGGACATTTAGGACATGTCGTACAATGTCCGTACATAAAGTACACCGGCAGCTGTACTTTTGCGTACGGAACTGTATTCTGATAGGTTCCGTACATCAGTAGATAGAGTCTGTGAGAGAGATAGGACTTAGAAAAATTAGAAGATAAGACCCTCTCTGCTAGAGAGCTTCTGTACAAAAGGTCAACTTTGACCCTCCATAACTTACTGCTCAGGGGAGCAAATTCAAAGATTCTTTTTGCTATCGACTCAGGGGAGTCTTGCCTTCACGGGGGTGAAGGTGGTCAGAGTATTTTTCTGCCAGGGTGGCAGTTATTTTTGCTTAAACACAAAGGGGTCAGGATTATCCTAGAGGCTTCTTGGAAGCTGTCCACTCTGAGGACTTATGGAGGTCTCAGAGTTTCACGCTACTCTACTGCGACGCTTCTTTGCTTGTGCTCTGCTTCGCTGCTCTGCTGTATAGCAGCTACTCTGCTGTATAGCAGCTGGGCTGCTCTTTCGTATAGCAGCTACTCTGCTGTATAGCAGTTGTATAGTTGCTGCGCTGTCGCGCTGCTCTGAGACTGAAAGCTTTCAAAAAGACAACAATTTAATCATGGCATCACAAGATCTACATCTCACGAAAATGCACTATTCTCGGCATTTTCATCTTACCAGGACAAATCTATGACATTTGCTAACGAGGAAGAAAAAGATTTGTTCGCTATGGCGGCAATAATGGAGGGTGCAAAGAACAATGGATGGATAATAGACACGGGAGCATCGGCACGCATGTGCTGGACAAGGCGATTTTTAAATATCTGAACTCCACACCTGAAAAGAATAATTACTATGCTTGTGGTATGAGTGTGCTGACACGAGCTGTAGGTGATGTCTCCTTGCTAGTTTATATAGAGGGCAAGGCAGTTGAGAGAACTCTTCATAATGTTCTCTTTGTCGTGGATTTTAAGAAAAAATTGTTTTCAACTCCTTTGGTAGAGAGTACAGGGTTTGAGAACAATTTCAAACATGGTCAGCAGGTTGTTAGCAAGAATGGAAAGATTAAAGTCACAGGCACTAGAGATGCCAGCAAAGTGTATCGTATGGATATGCCCGATAATAAAGAAAATAATGTTTTGTATTCCGATGCATTATCTTCCGATGAGTTGTGGCATAAAAGATTAGGCCATGTGAACTATGATAGTTTGAAAAAGATGGTACATCTAGAAAAATAGAAGGAGTCACTCTTTTAGATCAGTCAGCTAAAACGTGTGATGGTTGTGCACTAGGTAAAATACACAGTAATACAGTTTCCTTAGGGATCCAAATATCGGTCCACTAAACTTTTACAACTAGTTCATTCTGATGTTTTCGGACTTGCAAAGGTACCATCTGTCTGGGGGATGAAATGTATGGTTACGTTTACAAATGATTTTTTGAGGTTTACTAAAGTCTACTTGATGAAAGACAAGAGTGAAGTCTTCAGCCACTTGCAACACTACAAAGCATGGGTGGAGAAACTACATGGTCTACCAATTCTATAACTCAGATCTAACAACTGCGCCGAATATACGTCAAAAGAGTTTAAAAACTTTCTACTTAAGAAAGGTATAAGTCATCAGTTAACTGGTCCATATTCATCCGAACCAAATAGGGTTTCAGAGAGACTAAATAGAACTATCACAGAGAGCTCTAGGTTGATGCTTGCAAATAAGGCCGTATATCCGAAATTCTAGGCTGAAGCATTAAATTGTGTTGTTTATATAAAGAATAGAATAGGGTCAAGATCAGTAGAGACTACTCCTTACGAAATTTAAACTGGTAGAAAACTCGATGTTAGTTATTTAAAGGTTTTTGGAAGTAAATGCTTTATTTTAGATACATCTAAAGATGGATGGAAAATGGAACCGAAAGGATTATGGGGTATTTTGTTGGGGTATGATGATCACTCCAAAGGGTATAGAGTCTTTGTGTTTGATAAAATAAAAAATTTGTAGCAAAGAATATTATTGTAAAGGATGAACTTGACTCTGTATATTTATTTAAAATGATAGACCAACAAAAACAGCAAAAAGTACAAGAATATGTCATTTTATACTGCAAACAAGAGATTGTCACACAAATGCAGAGGCCTCCGGTAGTGACACTAGTGTCTAGAATTCTCCAAGTTCCTCAACATGTTCAGTTTCAGCCCGGTGAAGAACAATTGAATTCTACAGATTCTACACGGAGACCAAAAAGGAATGCGAGAGATCTGACAATTTCAGCCTCTGAATTTCCGGGGTGAAGACGATCTAGCAGCGGGCTGCAAGGAAACTCCCACTTTGCCTACTCTGCGGCCTCCGAGGAACCTTTGACCATCCGGGAGGCTTTCTCTTCACCAGAACGACATCAGTGGATTAAAGCAGCTAACGACGAAATGAAGTCGATCATGGAGGCTCAAATATGGGAGCTTGTGGATCTTCCTCTCGACCGAAAAGCGATCGACAGCAAATGGGTATTCAAGGTGAAGTTAAATCCCAATAATACCATTGAACGATATAAGGCTAGACTTGTAGCAAAGGGGTATAATCAAAAAGAAGGAATTGATTTTGAATAAATATTTTATTCGGTTGTAAGGTTTCCGACAGTTAGGATTTTGCTGTCCTAAGCTACTATAAAAAATATGAAAATACATCAAATGGATGTAAAAACAACCTTCTTGCATAGAGAGTTAGAAGAGACCATTTAGATGAAGGAGCCTGAAATCTATGCAGGGCCAGGAAAAGGGCATTTACTATGCAAATTGTTAAAATCTTTGTACGACCTAAAACAGCCCCCCAGGCAATGGAATCTGACACTTGATGAATTTTTAACTAGCCTAAGATTTAAAAGGATATTTTATTATCATTCTGTTTACGTTCTAAAGGGTGAGGATGGGAAAGTGTATATAGAGGTGTATATAGATGATCTATTACTAATTAGCAAATCAATGGTTGAAATTAATAAAATCAAACCGCCTTAAATTCACTGTTCGTGATGAAAGACCTCGGTGAGGCGAAATATAAATTGGGTATTCAAGTAGAAAGGGATATAAATAACAGATTAGTAAAATTGACTCAAAAAGGAGGCTATTGGAAACATGTTAGATGAGTATAGAATGCGGGGGGCAAAAGGGTGTATAACTCCAATGGAGTTTCGACAAAAGTTAGAGGGAGATAAGACAGAACCGGGTGTTATTGTTAGTGAGTAATTAGAGGGAGGATAATCCTATGACAATAATACCTTACAAATATATACTGGGAAGTTTAATATACTTTATCCCTCCGAACATAGCTGCAGCAGTTGGGGTATTGAGCAAAAGTCTAGAGAATCTAAGAAAATCTGACCGCGATGCAGCAAGGAAAGTCTTAAGATATTTGGCAGGAACCAAAGACCTCAAACTCACACTAGGCGGAGGAGAAGTGAAGCTACAAACATGGGGTGATGCAAGCTATGGCGACATGCCAAGCCGGAAATCCATCACTGGATTTGTTTTGCAAATTGGGAACGGGACTTGGTGCTGGAGCAGCAAACTTCAGAAAGTCACGGCACAGTCGACAATGGAGGCAGAGTACATGGCAGTACAATAGCAATGATGCTTGATAATTTTGCAATAATGATTAAGGGGCGATAAAGACGCATGAAAGGTGCATGAGGTGGTGCATGATGATGTGGCATGATAACGATGCAATGATGATAGAATTTATGAACTAGCACATTATGATGGTCCATGATGATAGCGCATGACAATGATGCACGATGATAGTGCACAATTATGGTGCAATGGTGACGGAGCAATGATAATAGTGCACTAAATTGTGCATGCTCGTGATTCATGGTGATATAGCATCATGATGGTGGAATGATGATGCTGCATGATAACAATGCATAATGATGTGGCACGATAATGATGCAATGATGATGTTTTCCGATGATAGTGCATGATAATGGTTCATGACCACAATGCAATAATGATGGTGCAAAATGATGGTTCATGGTGATAAGCATGTTTATAAAGCTAGATGATGATGCATGCTTACAATGCATGATGGTGATGCATGATAGAATTCCACCGATAATGGTGCAATGAAAATGTTACAAAGTATTAGTGCACTGACGATGATGCATGACGTTGGTGCATGACGACTTGATAGTGTGCTATGATGGTGCACCAAACGTGACACATGATGTTGCAATGATGATGTTGCATGGTGATGGTTTGCATTATAGATTATGATGGTACATAATGATGGTGCAAGATTGTGGAAGAAATGGTGCACAATAATGATGCATTATTATGGTGCATGATGTTAGTGTAGTATTATTCGTGCAATGATGATAGTGCATGATTTTGATGAATGATGATGGGGCAAGACAATAGTGCTTGGTGATGGTGTATAATGATGATGGAAGAAGATGGTGCATGATTTTCATGGGTGATGATACTGGATGATCATAGTGCAATGGAACAACATGACAGTGCATTAGCAATGGTGCTCGATGTTGCTTAAAGATGATGGTGCATAATTATTACGCATGATAATGGTGTGAGATGGCAGTGCATGTATTGATACGTGGTGATTGAAGGTGATTGTGGAGCATAACGACTGTGCATGGTAATGGTGCAACGATGATGGTGCCTTGATGGTGGTGCACGGTGATGGTGCATGATTATGATGAATGAATATGATCTATGTTCAAAAAGCATAGTGATTGATCATGATGATGCATGATGATGATTTTTGATTGTGGTGCAACATGCAAAAACTCAAGTGATGAATAATGATGGTTAACAATGATGCTGGACAATGATGGTTCATGATAATGATGCATGATGGATGATAGTGAATAATGACGGTGCAATAAAAATGGTGCAATGACGATAGAACAATTGTGATGGTGCGTAATGATGGTGCAGAATGATGATGAGCAATGATGGTGCACAATGATGATGTATTCGTATGTTGAATGATGGGAAAGCATTATGATGGATCATGATGATAGTGCATGGTAGTAAACCGTGATGGTGGAGAATGATGATGATGTAATGACCATGGTGCTATATGATGTTGTATAATTGTGATGCATGGAGATAACACATGATGATGGCCCAATGATGACAATGCATAATGACCATGTATCATGGTGATTCCTGATGATGCTAGAATGATGACTAATGACAATGAGGATTACAACTCACACAACATGACCACTTATGACGACAACAACTTACGACCACACAACTACCAACAACAACAAGATGATGATGATGATGACGATGATGATGATGATGATAATGACGACGACGACGAAGATGATGATTATAATGATGATGAAACGAAGATATTCTAGGGTATTCTAAAACAAATTATTAATTGGTAATAACAAATATTAGCTTTTATTATCATTATTAATTATTCTTTGTTCTTCTTAATTATTATTATAGTTTGTGATCATTAATTATTATTATAACTTATTATTTTAGCTTTTTATTATTACTTATTATTATTAATTATTATTAATATTTATTACTATTATTTATTATTATTATTAATCATTACAAAATATTATTGTTACTAATTATTATTATTAATTATTATTATTATTGTTTACAATGATTAATTAGTACTATTAATTATTTTTGTTAATTGATACTATTATATACTATATTTGATTAATGTTATTTACTATTGATAATTTTTATCAATGTTTATTGTTAATTATTATTACTAATCATATTAATGATTCTTATTATTGTTTATTATTATTATTAATTGTTATTAGTAATTGTTATCATTATTACTTATTATTATTAATTATTACTATTGTATATTATTACTAATTATATTTATTATTTTTACTAATTATTATTACTATTTACTATAATTGGTTATATTTTATTATTATTAACATTAATTAGTACTAGTATTAAGTAATATTAATAATTATTACTAATAATTCTTATTATTAATTATTATTATTGTTTATTATTGTTTATTATTGTTAATTGTTATTACTATTATTAATTATGTTAATTATAATTATTTATTGTTAGTTATTATTATTTGTTATTACTTATTATTCATTAATATTAGCTATTATTAATTATACTTATTATAATTAATTATTAGTACTATCTTTTATTATTTTCAGTTATTGTTTATTATTTGTTATTATTAGTTACTTTTATTTTTTATTATTATAAATTACTATTTATTATTATTAGTAGTTACTACTATTTATTATTATTGTTTATGATTTTTATTTATTATTTATTTTGCTATAAAATTTATTATTATCTTCATTTATTATTTACTTCATTTATTATTAATTATTAATTATTACTTATTATTATTATTATTTATTATTATTATTATTTCTTATTATCATTTTTATTATTATTTACTCTTATCAATTTATTATTCAATGTTATTATTTATTATTAGAATTCAATATAATTGTTTATTATTGAAGTTTATTATTAATAATTTATCATTATATATTATAATATTTTTTTATCATTAGCTATTATTAATATTTTTTTAGTTATTATTTATTTACCTTTTTCTTTCTTTACTTTTTCAAATATTATTTATTTATTTTATTAGTATTAATATATATTTGTTTTTTGTTTTTATTATTACTATTATTATATGTTAATCAATATTATTATAATTAATTAGTATTGTATTATTTATTAATATAAATTATTACTATTATTACCACTATTATCATAAATTGTTATTATTGTTTAATATTAATAATTGTTATTATAATTATAATTTGTCATTAATTATTGTATTTAATTTTCAGTATTATTATTAACTATTATTAATAGTTGTTATTTATTATTCATTAATATTGGTTATTATTATTTTTTATTTCATTTTTATAAGTAGTTACTTTTATTTATTAATATAATAAGTAAATATTTATTATTATTAGTTATTAGTTATTATTTATTTTTCATTAATATTAGTTATTATAATTTACTGTTTTAACGAGTTACTACTAATAACTACTATTGTATATAATAATTACTTATTATTAATTCTTTTTATAATATTTATTACTTACTTCATTTATTGTTTATTGTTATTCATTATTTTTTATTTAGTTTTATTATCTATTACTTATTATTATTATATCTTATTATCATCATTATTATTATTTACTCTTGATAATATATTAATCATAATTATTGTTTATTTTTAGTATTCAATGTAATTCTTTATTATTATAATTTACCATTATAATCTTTTTCTGTTTATTATTATTATTATTTATTACTATTATTTATTTTTAATATTTGTTGTCTTATGTTGTACGTTATTACTAAAGATTACTATAATAATTTATTATTGTTAATTATTATACTACTGATTATTATTAGTTATCATTTATTATGATTAATTAGTATTATTAATTATTATTATTACATATTATTGTTAATTATTATAATTTACTATTATTATATATTATTATTATTATTCATTATTATTGAGTATTATTTATCTTCCTTATTACTTTTAATTATTATTACTTGTCATTATTAATTGTATTTATTATTTGTTATTATAATTCATTATTATAACTAGTTAGTATTTCATATTTATAAATATTAGTTATTATGATTTATTATTATTATTAGTTACAATTATTTATTACATATATTTACAATTTATAACTTATTAATATTATATTTTTTATTATTAGGAATTATTAGATATAATTTTTATTATAATTGCTTGATATTATTATATGTTATGCTTATTAATTATTATTATTTCTCATTATTTTTATTATTGTTATTTATTCTATTAGTACTTATTTATTTTATTTATTAATATTATTATTTATTATATTTATTAATATTATTATTTTTTATTCTCATTTTTGCCTAAGATATGTATACATATATATACATATATATATATATATATATATATATATATATATATATATATACATATTGATTATTTAATATGATTTACTATTATTAAAATTAATATATTATTCAGTATTATTATTTATTATACTTATTCATTATACTTTTTTATTATTTTAATTTATTATTATTAATTTATATATTTAGCTACTTTTTTATTTATTATTTTTTTACTTTTTTTACTATTTATTTATTTTCATTATTATTATTATAAGTTATTTATTATTTATTAGTATTATTATTTACTATTATTATTAATCATTTCTATTTATTATTATTAACTAATACTAATCACTATTTTTATTAGCTATTTTCGTTACCTATTATTATTACCTATTGTTTAATACCTATAATTATTAACTATTATTATTAACTTTTAATTATTAGTAACTATTATTAGCAACTATTATTATTAAATATTATTAACACCTATTTTTATTACCATTATTATTACCTAGTATTTATTACCTATTATCATTACGTAATATGATTAATTATTTTTTTGACTATTGTCATTACCTTTTATTATTCATTATCTTTTTAACTATTATTATTACCTATTACTTATTACCTATTATTATTACCTATTTCTATTGACTATTTTTATTACCTTTTTTTCTTACCTATTATTATTACCTATAATTATTAGCTATTATTAGTTCATTAGTAACTATTATCATTAAAAATTTTCATTACCTATTATCATTACCTAGTATTATTAACTATTTTTCATTATTAGTAACTATTATTAGTAACTATTGTTAGTAACTATTATTATAAATTATTATTAATACCTATTTTTATCACCTATTATTATTACATATTATTAATTACCTATTATCGTTACCTAATATTATTAATTGTTTTTTTAACTATTACTATTACCTATTACTTATTACCTATTATCATTAGCTATTATTATTAACAATTTTTATCAACTACTATTATTAACTAGAGTCCAAAGACTAGAGACAGAGACTAGAGACTAGAGAATATTATTAATTAGAGAAAAAAAACCCTAAACCCTTCAGATAAGAAATGAAACACGTATACAAGAACCATCCTTGAATTATCAAAAAGGAAAATCTCAAGGCACACGCTACAGCAATCATAAGCACAATACAATATGCCACAACAGAAAATGGCTTTCAGTTGTACTTTAAGATACCAGCTGGTTACTCTAAGACTATTCACTCTATTCTTGTAAAGATTGACTACCTCTTAGGAACTGAATATCCATATAACAGAGCAAAAGAATGTGCAGAAGCAATGAATTCCACCTCAATGATGGCAAGAAAATAATAATGTCCAGATCACTCTCGCAATCTTACAGTGAGACAAGACCACCGTACCTTGAGGGCATCTGACACCTTTGGACATAGCACCACTTGATCACTCCCGCTTCCCTTGCTTTGTATACCTGTTTGATCGACAAGAAAGAGAGACGAGAAGTTCACACAATTTCTCTCAAAACAGACGAACATACCCAGGATCCCCAACTCAAACATCTTGGAGCTTCACAACAGACGTTGGACTACTGGAAGACAATTACTTACTCCAACAGAAGCCAAAGAAAGATAGAAAGCAAAGACTAAGAAAAAAAGGTTTCAGTTACATTAGCTAATCTCGAGTCTAACATACTATGATAGATAACTGTTTAAAGAAAAACAAAGCCCCACCTCATCAATGAGACCAGTTCTCCAACCACGACGATTGCATCCCGGCATGGCGCCAATCGGGGCAGAATCTTCTCCTGTAGATATCCCGCAAAATTAACTTTTTACCAACAATGCAAACTTCTTCCAAAACAAGTATCATCCCGCAAGTTTCACAAACAAGTAAACGACTGTAAAATTTTCCAAGGCAGAAAATTAGGAAACCTTGAATTTGATGGCAATTTCTCACAACCCAGAATGTTGAACTCACCCTCGTGAATAAAGTGGTAAGCTGAAATTTGCCGCGGAAATTTGTGTTTCCTGAAATGCATCTCGACGGTAAGGTGACCGCCTGTCGCGACGGGGACGAGAAGGAAGGTTCTGGAAACTCGGAACAACAATTTACAAATACAATCAGCATACTGGAGCAAATGAAAGCCACCTCCAAAACCTTGAGAGCCCCCCAGTTTACCAAACTAGCTGCCAATCCGAATCAGTGCAAAGGAATTTTTAATATTTTAACGGGATTCGTATCACAAATACTGATTTAGTGCAGAGTGACATAACCATTTTGAGCCGACTTCCTTTTTAACACGTTTATAAATTTCAGCCAAAAAAATAACAACGGACTAAGTGTTACTAACATTATTAGCACTAATTATTACTGTTAATATTGATTATCAGTGTTACTACTAATTATTAATCGCGATGGGAAGTGTATCTTCCAAGGCCTGGAACCTAATTGAAGGGTCAAACGCTGTCACATAGGTTATCACTACTATTATTTTGTTTCCAACTGCATGGGAGCTCAAATCGCCGGATTTTACAAATGCTATTTTGGTATTCTTTTACTGATTTTCAGATCCTTTTTGATCTTATCGCTCTGCCTAGTCTGTTTCTATTGTACAGCATTTTAAAGGGAAGATTGAAAAGGGAGTTTGATACAAAACCCCGCTTTGATAAAACAAATTTTCTATATTTTAACAACTATAAAAAATATTTTTTTAATGTTTCACTTATTTTTCCCTCTTGCTTTCTCTCTCCCTCTCACTCCCTACCTCCATCCCTCACTCCCTCCCACCCTCCCTCTGCCCCTCTTCCCTCCATTTGTCGCTGTCCACCCCCTCCCTCTCTGCCTTCCCCACCCTCTCTCAATCAGTATAACTCACCAATTTCTTCTCCTTCATTCTCTTGCCACCTGGCACAGAGAGAACCGCATTCATAAGCTTTGCCACGAGAACAGCCACGAAATGTTCCACTGAGACCAAAGAGATTTTAGTCAAAATTCACACCACTGCCAATCGCTACACCGTGAATTGCTATTAGCTCTAATAAAACTAATTTCGTCTCGGTTTTTTGTGCCACCTGAGCACAAAAGCGTTATTAAATAATAGCAACAAAAGGTGGTGTATAACAAACAGACTTGTAAGGATATTCACCTTAAATATAATTACAACAGAAACAATTACCCTTTTAGACCATGCACTTGCCGGAAAGACATTTTCTCGTATGCTCATGCAGAAAAAAGTTTGATCTGGTTGATTGCTTTACTAACAGTAAACGTTTGGATATGAATTTCCTAGTTTTCCCTCTTCCTTCAACAATGCGAAATCAGAGCAACACCTCAGACTGTTTAGTTGATTTGACCAAAAAAGTGAGACTTCTCTTGAGAAAAGATGTGGCATTGTGAAAACAAAGTCGATTTTGTTTCAAGTACCTGGTATGCTGAGATGGGCAATGGTGGTGTGTCCCTCAACAACCGAATTACATCCAAATAGGTCATCGCGGGTTTCACCTACAGACAGACAAAACGAGGAAAGAAATTAGTCATCGCATAAATTTACCGTCACCCAAGACTATTATACACATAAAAAGAACCTTTTTAGTACCTCTTTGCAAGCAATTGTTTTGGCACAAAGTTGGTAGCATTTCGGTAGTAACACCAAGAAATTTTCTTCGAACACAAAAAATAAACCCTGAAAAACACCAAAAAACCCTAAAGTAACTGCGAATCACACCATCAAAAAATGTCGGCAAAAAACTTACTGCCATCAGGTTTAATGGTGACCATTCATGCCTTTGATGCTGCCAACTCTACCATTGCCGCATGAAACTGCCAATCCAGGAAAAAACTCCTGTTGTTTATAAACACTAAATCATACTTTGGATCTCTTGGAAACGTCTGAACCATCTTCCTGAACTCTTTCAGACTACAGTCATGGCCATGAGATGGACGTCTAATACATTCATTTGTACCTTTGAAAGAGACACAGACACCGAGCAGACACGAACCATTAAGCTAATACAAAGATACTATTTCTAAAATAAATGGTGTAAACCCTGTCAATGGAAAAACCACAGAAAACCAAAAAAAGGTCCTTTGCCTCTAGATGTGTTTGTACTTCCTTGTCCGACATGTCTTGTTAATACCATCTAGTACAATTAGCATCATTACACCCATCCAGTGCAAAACAATGAAGGGTATTTCGAGCAAAGAACGAATACGGATAGGTTCTCCAGTGATAAAAGAACAACATAGCGGTACTCTTCACTTTAAATCGATTACATAGTCATAAATGCTACATAAGCAAAATTTGATGTCTAGTCTATTATTTAGGGTGCCAATTTCTTCAATGCAATTATAGATAACACAACTTCGAGTTCAGATAGCCTATTCCCCCATTCCTTCCAAAGACAAAGGTTGTGACGGGAATTATACAACTTTAAACCTAAAATAAGACTTTGCGATGTGTTCCTAAATTTGTGCGATAACGTTAGTACACACGCAAATTTTTAGACAACCAAAACTGTTTCTTGAAACTCAGGTATTACACAAGAGAACGCACAATCTGTCAATTTGTGCTCAATTTGTGCTTTAATTTTATTCAATTTGAATCTGTGTATGCATAAACAGCTGCTAAAACGTCGCGGTTCATAAGGAAAAAGAAGAATCCTTCATTGAGTCTAAGTAACGAACAGATGTCTTCTTGAAGCTCAACAATTCAATCAAAGAAAAACAGCCCTGAACCAGGTCCTCCCGTGACATGAAAGGTGATAATAGCACTTAGAGAAGGTTAGAATATTTCCAGTGGGAATGGGCTATGATAGAGGTCTTGACTTACAGCAGAAGTCTCTGCAATCAGCAGGATCAGCAAGAAGTTCTCCAAAGTACCACTTGCCCTGAAGAACCAGCCAGACTGAAATGACAGTAAGCATTCTGCCCTCACCAGAATCAGCTCCTCACAAGAATCAGCTCAATGCAAAAAAAATTCGCAATGTTTCACAACTCTCAGATTCTGCATGAATTTAAAAAGTGCATTGGTTTAAAAGCTCAAAAATCGTACCCAAATCATCCGTCCATCAAGTACATACACTCCACATCCCTGCATACGATTCTGGTTCATCTCTCCGGCATATTTGTACCGACCCTTACGGCCTGCCATCAAACACGGCCAAACATGATTAGAGAGTCGACGGGGCTGGATAACGTATTCCATTGAATAAGCTTTAGCACCTATTATAACAGTAATCACATTGACCACTCTAAATAAAACATAGCATTTTCAAAAGCCGACGGAGCTTTTACCTTCTACATCGTTCTCTTTCCCTTTTAAACAGCAGAGGAAAACTCTTTTCTGACAAAAAATCTTGGTGTCCTAATGAATGAGTGAAAAACATACAATTGACGTTGGTAGTAACAAGATAAAGTCACATTCCAGGAAACTAATCTGACACACACTTTCTCCATAACAGGATACAAAAAAGGGGAGTTGGGTTCTTACGGACTGCGGCCATAGAGCTTCTTCCGAAAGATCCTTCATATCATCATAATTTTAAGCCTGCAAACATGAGCGCCCCTAAAGATCAGAGAAATAAACATAAGGGGCTCACATAAGGGAATTAATGCGATAAGCTGTAAACCAGAAGCATCAGCTTTTGAATGGTGAACGGTAAATAGCTATTAGAGTAAGAAATAAATAGCATGAGGCCTGTTTTGTTGCTACTAATCATGATTTCGTTAAGGATAAACTTCTTAAGATCTGTATTAAAAAAACCTATTAGAACTACTAACGCTATTTTGTGACCGGAGGCCAAAAAAAAAAACTTAAGCTGTGGACTCTAATAGCAATTCATGGTGTGCCCTTCATATTTTTCCCACCTATTGAGTCCAGACCTCAGCCATTTAAAAAAAAAAAGGCCTCAAGAAGCACTCTCCAGCTAACTCCAGCAAATTAAAGCCGCCAACAAACTCTATAAACATAGAAAAGACCTTCACATGAAAGAAACAGGCGGATTCCAAATGGCATACTTTGAATCTGGAGCAGGAACACGCTTGGGAATGTCAACAGTAAGAACTCCGTGACCCTGCACCCATTCTGCACCCATTCTCTTTCATACCTGCAACCAAAAGGGGATACACTTGAATCAATTGTCGTACTATGTGCCTTATACAGGCTGGCTGAATTTTCAAATAACATGCAGGAAACATCCTACATATTGGAAAAGTCAAAGTCAAAAAACACCTAGGACATTGATTCTGTATGATGTCAATGCTAGTCAAAGTCATATACCACAAAAAAAAAAACATTCTGGTTATTGGTACATCACAGCCCAATCATGAAACTCGTGAACACTCAGAATCTTAATGGCCCATATGCAAAACAAAGTCATAAAAACTTGCAAAAAAGAAAGGATTGAAGCTTATGCTGCAGTACAGCAACAATAGAGCTTAAGGGACCACTCTAAAATATAGTTAAAACCTACACTAAAGGTAGCAAATGGTGTAACTAAAATCAGAAATATGGTTGACTGTATCGAAAATGAAACCCAGGTTAAACAACAGTACAAATGAACACTCCAGCTCCTCTCCCTATTTATGAAGGGGATATCCAAAAAAAAGGGGAGACGTGATAAACATTTCGAACCTTAAAGGGGAGTCTTTGAGGACAGATACTGCTCCATTCACCATGATACGAGTTCCAGCTTTCGGTTTCACTATTTGGACAGGAGCTGATGTGGTGTATTGTTCCTCGTCACTGCAGAAGGAAGAAAAAAAGGTGTTTAAAAAAGGTGATATATTAAAAAACATTAATTCCTCCCTTTAAACTTCATTTTCTTTTTATTACAAAACTTTATAGGCAACCATAATCTGACTGCTAGGTGAATGCCCTTCTTGAAATAAAAGCCATACATGAAATTCTTACTCGTTTTTTAAATGTAATAAGCAATCAAAAACAAAAACAAAGACATAAGTAAAAATCACTAGTGAAATTCTTACTTGACTCTAGGACATATCAATGTACAAAGAAACAAAAACGAATCACAAGTAAAACTGACGAAGAAATCATACTTGTTTCCAAAATGTAATAAGATAAGAGAAAACATTGACATGGATGCCTTAGTTTCCCTAAGTCAATACCGAATGCAGGAGGAAGCAAACAGAAACCAGCGAAACCAGAGACAAACTTGTCTTCATTGAAATAATTTTCCTCATCTTTGTTAAGTCCTCGATCTTCTTTCCTCCTCCTTTAACTTGCAAGGAAAAAGTCCTGTGACTCCTCTGAGTTCTCGGATTCCTTCTTTTCTTACCTCCTTTACTGTATCTGTTGTCGCTACAGTTGGAAGAGTTTCATTGACTGCAGGACCTTCCTTAAACTGCAAACCACAAAAAAAAAGAAAAAAAAATTACTCATCAGTTATTCCGGACATAAATTTCTGATTTTGTCAACAAAAACTCGCTTCTCATGAATGTCAAAGAGATCAGATTATTGCAAACATTTCAGTAAAATGTAATCCAAGTTCAGCCATTTATCTCATGTTTGTCTCATCCAGCAACCTATAAACTGCCAATGGCTATTAGTGTAACCCTAATCGGTGTTTCTGTCCAAAAGGCAGAAAAAATTGTCGATAACACATTTTAAATGGGAGTGGACTACATTCCACTAGTAATACAAATTTCGCTTAATTACTATCAATTCCTTTTAAATAACCCTAAAAAACCTAAAAAAACCCTGAAATCCTACAAAAACCCTGCAATGTTATTGCTCACAACGGAGAAAATCAGACCAAAATATTGCAAAATTTTCTGCCGCATTACTCAATTGCCCAAAAAAAGTTGAAGAGCCGAGAGTCGTTAAATAACATGCCTGAGCATATTTAAGTTGAAGTTGTTTAAATTTGTCCACATAGTCAACAGTTGTTGACCATATGTCTCCACCAAATGAAAAATTAGGCTTTTCACATTCTCCTGTAAATTACAGAAAAAAAAACTCAGTCACTTTACAAAAAAAGTCACGGGACCAAACCTTTTTAAATATTTCCACAGTTGGAGAAAAGCATTCAAGCTAGCAAATCTCAGCATATGCCTCAGAACAGAAGAAGTATCTTACAACTGAAAAGACATCCAAGGAAGCAAAAACTCTCGGACATCAAGTTTAAAAATCGCACCACAAAGGCAGAAATTGATTTATATAAAAAAAATGAGATAACCAAATTGCGATGGCCATATACTGCCAAAAGCTGTTTAGGTCGTAGACACACCCCTCGAGTAAAATCCACCATCTCAATTATCGCAGACTTCAACAAATTATGTCGGTTTCCGTTGGCAATAAAAGCCGTGCTCAAACGAATTATTTTTCAACAAATAACGGTAGCAGAACTCGTCCTGCAATTCCCCAACCATGCCTAAACCCCAGGCCAATATCAGTGACCTAATGCATTTGAACTATTCAATGCAAACAATAGCCTGGTACAGTATAAGC
>JBBHKE010002129.1:142085-170247 GCA_037447655.1 Zygnema cylindricum | reverse complement strand
GCGTGTATCTATTGGACCACACGAGTGCACATACAACAAATAGTGATCATTTCCTAGGAAGAAGTTACCTTTTTTAGAACAAGCTTACAATAACTTGGTAGGTAATGGTGTTTAGCACTTTATTGATAGAAAGCATCATTGTACAAGGATCACAGATAACAGATATTAGACAACGTCATAGGAGGAGAATCCAACTTTATTTAGTTAGCGAATATCTTTGAGACATCTGTAATTCCTACTTTATCAATTCCATTCAAATCTGATTAATTCAGCATGCTCTATTGTCTACATCTATTCTACTTCAAACTCTAAACTCTCGTGAGCCACATAAGGACACCCTTTCCTATTGTATTTTCTAGGTTTGTCTACCCTAACCCTCGGCCAAAGGTTAAGGTGAGCGCCTAAAATTAACATGCTATGGGCCCACTACAAAGTGGTGCCCCGTGTGTCTTCACTGAACCGAACAGAGGAGTTGAACGCAGGTAAATTCGATCAGTGAGTCTAAGGCGACGTCACCTCCGATTCCTGAGAAGCTGCAAAGAGATATCGATGAAGGCAGTAGACTCATCAAGCATGGAAAAAGTCAAGGAAAACAACTGTTCGGACACAAACCACGCAGAGGATGCAGTCAAACCTAACCTCTCATTCGCTAGGAAGACGGAGCAAACCAAAACTATTCTCCAAATATCCTATAAAGATAGAGCATCCATCGAATTATGCATCACTCACTATTCTAACCTATTAGACAAAGCGAAGAGAGCAAGCCTAGTTTTCTCAATGGCCACGCAGATTTGTTAGCTGATCCTCTTACTACCATAACAATTCTCAAATATCCTCATGTGGTTGGAGGAGCAGAACTAGAAACAGTGGGAGTGCAACGAAGTGGAGGTAGTGTTGGATATTGAATCCAGCATCACAAACGTGCCCAATGTTGACACAAACTCTGATGGCTCCAACAGTTCACATGCAAGTGGAACAGAAGGCAAGGCGAGTCAATCACAAGTGCGTGATAATCATAGGAAGGAGGCTCGCATCAAGCACCAGGAGGAACCTAACTTCATGCAGGTACAAAGCTTGCACACGGTGATAAGAGTCAGCCAAGGCGACAGGACAACTAAGCGAGGCATATCGAAACCTAAACAAGAATCTGTAAGAAACGAAGGCAGGCGCGACCCAAACTCCATGAAACAGATCATGACGGATCTGGGAGGGGTGGCTTACAAAGTAATGGGTGCAGGAATTAGCCAAGAAGCTGCAAAGGGAATGGAGCATGTTCGTGGCTGCGAAGCCACAATGGATGACAACTCCAACCAAACCAGTTGGGGGCAATGGGAAAATCTGCAAGTGAATGGCAGAACAATTAGCACCGAATAGAAATTGATGGATAAATTGATGGAAACATTCCAAAGAAAGAGCGGAATGGTAAGCAGTCAGTCATCAAATAGAGAGGAGGAAAACAGATCTAATGATCATAACTAACAAACTGCAGATATCACAAGTAGGACATAGCAACCGTGGGAGGAAGGAAAGAGGAGATGGTTGGAGTCACTCGCATAGGGATGGCAGAGTGATTAGTAGTGAGCAGATCCGCCGATTCCAAGTGTCATATACCGATTCAATATGTTAAACCCCATATCCACATTCAGATTCCAGCAAGGAATCAAGCCTCACGAGCGGATCTGAACTCAACAACCTGTCACAAGTAAAGTCAAGCCAAAGTAAGAAAAATTCCAAATAGAGAACAGAAAATTCCGGAACAGACATTGGATTGATAACCATTAGAGGCGAAGAAGGCAATTGCAACTACAGAGTTAGATCTCAAAAGGAGAAAAAAAAGATGTGTGTTAATTAGTGTTAATATTTTGAACCCAAAAACAACATAACAAACAAAAATGACACAAACGAAAAAACAATAAAAAAATAAATTAAAAAAATCATTTAATAAGAGAAAATGACATTTGCACAAAATACAAATAGTATGTTTTACCTTGGATAATAGCACTCGCATAATGAAGATAGTGTGCGTGCCAATATTAATACAATACTCTTTCCATCGACTTTCCATTGTAAATTATACTTTGGTATTCAATATTAAAAATTTATATATATAATTTTTAGGTTAGAACAATAAAATGCTTACGTCGCACTATATAATGTGGATTGAAAATTTTCGCGGTTATCTTTATAATAATAATAAAAAATATTTAAGGTCTAAAACTTACGGAACCATATTAAAAATGGAGCATATAATTTGCCTCACCTCATTACCTCCTAAGAACGGAGGATTTTACAAAATCTTTACTGTGGATAATTGTCAATTTG
This sequence comes from Zygnema cylindricum, assembly GCA_037447655.1. Lineage (NCBI taxonomy): Eukaryota > Viridiplantae > Streptophyta > Zygnematophyceae > Zygnematales > Zygnemataceae > Zygnema > Zygnema cylindricum. The sequence continues at coordinate 167,925 of JBBHKE010002129.1, read as the reverse complement.
AATCCACACTGTCCAAAAGAGGGAAGAAAATTGGAAAAAACGCGAAAAACGGAGGAAAATATACCACAGAACAATTACAACTCGGAATTTTATTTTTTTCAAAAACCCCAAAAAACATCCAATTATTTATTTATTTACTTTGCACCCGGAAAAAAAAAATGAAACTGAAATTGAAAAGATCTAAAACTAATACTGAAAAAAAATCACTCAAAAAAAAAAAACCCTTACACGAAAACTATTTCTCACAAAATATAACTCAAACCAAGACTAAAAACTGTGGTAAATACTTTTTATTTTACCAAGACTTTCTCCTATTTTCTTTGTTTCCCCATTTCTTTTTCCCTCTTTTTTTTTCTTCTCGACGAAATAATTCTTTCTTCCCTTTTTCGACCGAAAAAATTTGGAAAGGATTTTTATTTTCGGTATTTCCAAACTCATCGTCGTTTTCTTTCGGAATTTTTGACTTCACTTTTTTTATTTTTCCTTTGTCCAAATCCATATCCCTGCAGAAAAATAAAAATAGAAAAATATATGTAATAAAATAAATAAATACATAAATAAATTAATAAACAAATCAATCAATCAATAAATAGATAAATAAATAAATTAATTAATAAATAGATAAATAAATAAAGAAAAATAAATAAATAAATAAATAAACGCTTTTTAAATTAACACTAATAAATAACACTAATTTTCCTTAACTTCTTTTTGCGGTCCACAATGGTCCTCGTCATGTGAACCCGAAATAGGAAATATAATGTCACACTAAAATATATCTCATACTAATTGTTTTTTAACACTAATAACAATTCATGTTGTTACTCGAGAATCATTATAAGTGTTTATTATTAGTGTTAATAACATAATTCTTTCCCAACTTATTTTTTCCCTCTAAACACAAAATAGTGTTATTAACAATAATTGTTTTTTTCTTAGCAATAATTCTTTAATTCATTTTGTGGTCCACAATCGTCCTTGTCATTTGGACCAAAAATAGGAAATAAAATTATCAACACTAAAGTAGACCTCATATTAATTAGTTTTTATCAATAATAATGATTCCCAGTGTACCTAAAAAAGTAAGTAATTTTTTACCCTTTCCTTTACCCCTTCGGACACAAAATATAAATACATAATTATTAACACTAATTGTTTTTTCCTAAAAGGTTATTTTTTTTGCGGTCCACAATCATTCCATATTATTTGGACCAAAAAAAACTATATATAAAATAAAACAAATCCTCATGCCAATTATTTCTTAACATCGAATAATAGTGTTGAATAAAGATATTTTTAGCTTTGGGTTTACATTAGTTTTATTATTAACCCTCTCTCCCTTTCACTCCCTTTCTCTACCTTTCTCTCCCTTTCTCTCCCCACTAATAATTGAGTTTAACATTTTCTCTCACCACTTCATATTTTCTCCTTCGACTTTTTGTCTCCTCTTCCCTCTCCTTCGAGATTTTTATTCCCTCTCCCTCCCATTCCCTCCCTTTCTCTCCCTTTCTCTCCCTTTAATAATTTGAGTTTAATTCTTTTCCTTACCACTCATCATATTTTCGTCGTCGAATTTTTGTCTCCTCTTCCTTCTCCTTCCCTTGGGAGATTTTGATTCGATCTCCCACGGTCTCACTCCATTGGGGAACTGTAACGCCCTCCCTCCACCCCCTTGAATCAGGTTCTTCTTCCTCGGTGTTCCTCTCATTCCCTTCCTTTTTGCTTTTCCCTCTCCCTCTCCCTCTCTCTCCCTCCCCCTCTCCCTCTCCCTCTCCCTCTCCCTCTCCCTTTCCCTCTCCCTTTCCCTTTCCCTTGCCCTCTTTCTCTCGTTCTCTCTCGACAAAATAACAAAACTCTTCCAACTCCTCCCGCTTCTCTCCTCTCTTCTCACCTCTCTTCTCGTCTCTCCTCTCTTCTCCCTCTTCTCTCCTCTCAACTTTCCTCTCTCCTCTCTTCTCTCCTCACTTCTCTCCTCTCTCTCTCTGCCCTCCTCTTTCTCTCTGCTCTCCTCTCTCCTCTCTCCTCTCTCCCCTCTCCTCTTTTCTCTCCTCTGCTTCCCCTCTGTTCTCTCCTCTTCCTCTACTCTCTTCTTCTCTTTCTCCTCTCCACTCTCCTCTCCTCCCTCTTCTCTCCAACCTCTTCTCTCCATCCACTCTACTCTCCTCTCCTCTCTCTTCTCTCCTCTATGGTCTTCCCTCTCTTCCGTCCTCTATGGTTTTCCCTCTCCTCTCTCGTCTATGGTCTTCCCTCTCATCCCTCTATGGTTTTCTCTCTCCTCCCTCTATAGTTTTCTATCTCCTCCCTCTATGGACTTCCTTCTCCCCTCTCATCTATGGTCTTCCCTCTCCTCTTTTCCCTCTCATCCCTCTTTGGTTTCCCTTCCTCCCTCATGTATGGTTTTCCCTCTCCTCTCTCCTCTCATCTCAAGCATTTAAAAAAATTACAATTTCAGTTTCAGTTCAAAAACTTACCATAGAAGTCCTCTCCATACAGCGCTCTCCCTCCGCCCCCCCCTCCCCCCCCCCCCCCCCCCTCTTCCCCTCCCTCCTCCTCCTCCCCCTCCTCCTCCTCCCCCTCCTCCTCCTCCCCCTCCTCCTCGTAGGGCTTCCACGGCAGCTACTCCTCTCAATCTCTCCTCTCCTCCTTCCCTTCCCTCTCCTACCTTCTTCTCTCTAGTAGATGGGATACTCTCCTTCCCCTCTCTCTCCTTCCTGCCCCTTTTGAGGACTGAGTTATCACCCATCCCTCTCTCCCTTTCCTCTTCCGAATCTTCACCTCCCTGCTCCCTCTCCTCCTCCTCTTCCTCCCCACTCTCTCCTTCCTCCCCCTCCACATTCCTTCCACCGATTATTCGTCCACTTCCCGCCATAGTCCAGCCCTCCTCTCCTTCTCTCTCTCCCTCCCCCCTATCTTGAAAATACACTACCCGTCCTACCTCTACCCCCCCCTCCCATATTTCCAAGCCCTTCCTCTACCCCTCTCCCCACCACAGAAAACCCACTTCCTTCCCTCCTCTCTTCTCCAAACGATCCATCGGCCTCTCTCTCACTACCTCCATTTTCTCTTTCTCCTTCCCTCTTTCCCTCTCCTCCCTCTACCTCCTCTACCTCCCTCCTCTTCTCTATCTCCATACTCTTCTCTACCTCCTCCCTCTTCTCTTCTCCCTTTTGAACTCCCCCTCTTCCCTCCTCTCCTTCTTCCATTTGTACCTTACCCTTCTTCTTCTTCTTCCTCCTTTTACTATCTCTTACCTCTACCTCCCTCTCTGACCCTTCTTTTCCTCTCCTCTTCCCACTCCCTCCCTCTCTCTCTCCCTCTCCCTCTCCCTCACTCCCTTCCCTTTCCAACCTCTCCCTCTCCCCCTTATGGAAAACACTTTCCAACTCCAATCTCCCTCCCAAAAAATTTCCATTTTCCTCTTCCCCCAATTTATTTTCTGCCCGAAGATTTTCAGATGCCCTAAAAAAAATTCTAATGGAAGAATTTTTCAGAAGTACACGTAAAGGATTTCGACTTTTCGAAAATAATATCGGTAAGTTATCTAACTCTTTTAACTTTTTTATTTTTTTTAATTTTTTTCGACGCAATTCGTCCCAAAAAGTTTTTTCAATTTTCAATTTTCCAACTTTTACCAATTTTCTCCCACTAAACCCTGCCTTTAGATCCCTCTCCTCCCCCTCCCCACCCTTCTCTCTCTCCACCCCCTCCTCTCTCTCCTCTCTCTCCTCGTTCGCCTCTCTCTCCTCCTCCGCCACCCCCGCCTCCTCTTTCTTCTCCTTCTTCTCCTTCTCCACCTTCTTCCCCATCTCCTTCTCCTTCTCCTCCTCCTTCTCTATCTTCTCCTTATCCTCCTCCTTCTCCTCTGTCTCCTGCTCCTCCTCCTTTTTCTTCTTCTCCACTTCCATCTTCTGCCTTTTCTTCTCCTTCTCCTTCTCCTTCTTCTCCTTCTCCTTCTCCTTCTCCTTCTCCTTCTCCTTCTCCTTCTCCTTATCCTCCCTCCCCACCTTCTCCTTCGCCCTCTCCTCCTCTGAGATTACCGGTTGAGGAGGCCTCTCCTCTCTCCTTGGGGGGGTGGAGGGAGAGGAAGTTCGAATGTAAAAAAGAATGTAGGCCTTTTGTTGCAAAACCACTTTCTCACTCACTTGCTTCACCTGCAAAAACATACCACTTTTTCAGCTCTCTCTCTCTCTCTCTCTCTCTCTCTCCCTCTCTCTCTCTCTCTCTCTCTCTCTCTCTCTCTCTCTCTCTCTCGCTCCCTCTCTCTCTCTATCTCTCTATCTCCCCCTCTCTCTCTTCTTCTCCCTTTCTCTCTCCCGCCTTCTCCCTCTCCCCCTCCTCTCACTCCTCTCTCTCTCTCTCTCTCTCCTCTCTCTCTTTTCTCCCTCTCGACCTCCTTCCTCGCCCTCTCGTTCTCTCCCCTCCTTCTCCCGCTCTCTCCCCTCCTCCCGCTCCCTCCCCTCTTCCTCTCCCTCTCCCTCTCCCTATCTGGGTCCATCTTACTGCATCCTAAATTTTTAAGTGTCCTGTCTCTCTCTCTCCCGCTCTTCCCCTTTCCCTCTCCCTCCCACTTCTCCCCCTCTCTCTTCCTCCATCTCTTCTCCTTTTCATATCACATACTTCAACTTTTTACAAAACCTTTATCAATTTTTCAGAAACCTTTCTCAAATAAAAAATTCATCCTTTGCCAATAGACACGTACGTCACAAAAGAAAAACAATAATAGACAAAAGATCAATTTCAAATGTTGAAGTGAAGTGAAGTGAGAGGGAGAGGGAGAAAAGAAACAAAAAAAAAAAACTTACTCTCGTATCGGCCATAAGATCAAAGAGAAAAAAAGAGCAAAACCATAAATAGTCATTACAATAGACAGACACAAAAAAAACCCAAAAAAAACCGAAAAAACCCAAAAAAAGCCGATAAAAAAACCAAAAAAAAAACACCAAAAAAAACTTACTCTCGTATCGTCCATAAGATGCCAAATTCCGGCAGAGGATCGCACGAATCCGAAATAATGACCACTGTGAGTCGACCCTCCGGCATGAACCAGAACCGCATACAGCATATATTCGCTAATTTCCTGAAAGAAAAAACAATTAAAGGGATTAAATACAATTCCCTCCCTCCCTCCTTCCCTCCCTCCTCCCTCCCTCCCTCTCTCTCTCTCTCTCTCTGTGTGTCTCTCTCTCCCTCTCTAAATCCGGCATAGACCAGGACCGCATACAGCATATATCTGCTAATTTCCTGTAAAAAAATCAAAGTAAATAGTCAAAACTGCTCTCTCTCTCTCTCACTCTCTCTCTCTCTCTCTCTCCCCCTCTGTCTCTCTCTCTTATTCTTTCTTTCTCTATTTCTCTCTCTCTCTCTTCTCCCTGTGAGTCGACCATCTGGCATGGACCAGTACCGCATGCAAACATATATTCACTCATTTCCTGGAAAAAAACAATTAAAAGGATTAAAAACAAGTATCTCTCTCTCACTCGCTCTCTCTCTCTCTCCCTCTCTCTCTGTCCCTCTTCCTCTCTATACAGCATATTCACTCATTTCCTGAAAAGAAACCAAAACATGATTCAAAACAATTATCTCTCCCTCCCTCCCTCCCTCCCTCCCTATATTTAATAGGGAGCGAGGGAGGGAGAAGGGGAGAGGGGGAGAGGGGGAGAGGGAGAGGGAGCGAGAGAGAGAGAGGGATAGGGAGAGACGGACAGACAAAGAGAGACAGAAAGAGACAGATGGAGAGAGAGAGAAAGCGAGAGAGAGAGAGAGAGAGAGAGAGAGAGAGAGAGAGAGAGAGAGAGAGATGCTTTCCATAAAGAACTCACCTGCTCACTTCCGAGGAACGGTTTTAAATTCAAAGTCGTTCCGAATTGTACCCATTTATCGATTTTTCCCCCTTTAATTCCGTCAAAACGTTTTAACTGGATGGTGAGAACCGGAGGAGCTTTTTCGATCGTAAACCTTTTCACCGCTCGAACCATTTTCTTGCAACGACTGAAAGACAAAAAAAGGAAAAAGACAAAAAAAGGAAAAAGACAAAAAAAGGAAAAAGACAAAAGAAGGAGAAAGACAAAAAGCAAAAAAGAGCAAAAAACCAAAAAGCAAAAGAAGCAAAAAAAAAAAAAAAAAAGAGTTAAAAAAAAAGAGAAACAAAAAGGTTGTCTCGGGAAAAACATATCACTTTGGCTCTTTAAAAATTATGAAAACTACTTAAGAACCAATAAATTGAAAATAGGAAAACCGATAAAAGACTTGATATATTTTACTCAAATTGCTAGCATATAAGATATATATATATACATATATATATATATATATATATATATATATATATATATATATATAACATACCCTTCCTCACCCTCTCCCTCTCCCTCCCTCTCTCTCTCTCCCTCTCCCTCTCCCTCTCCCTCTCCCTCCCTCTCGCTCCCTCTCCGCTCCCTCTCCCTCTCCCTCCCAATCCCTCACCTGCACCGTATTTGTTCCCTCCGTCCAACACTTCCCTCTCCCTCCCTCTCCCTCCTCACCTGCACCGATATTTGTTCCCTCCGTCCAAAACTTCCTTCGCCGTAAATCTCTCGAGCGCTCGAGAAACCGACTCGGCCCGATGGATTTCAAGACTTAAATCGAGAAATGGATCGTAAGTATTCGAACAAAACTGACAAACACTACATTGTACCTGAAAAAAAACATTTTTTTAAGAAAGAAAACGGATTATTCTCAGAAAATAGAGCAAAAAAAGTACTAAAATGGATTAGTAAAGGACCAAAGAAGCCCTAAAAACCATAAAAAAGCGCTAGAAAAACGACTCGGGTCGACGAATTTTGAGACTTAAATCGAGAAAAGGATCGTAAGTATTCGAACAATATTGAAAAACACTACATTGGACCTGAAAAAAGTATGAAAAAAATAATTTGTGGGATAAAAACGATTTCTTCAAGAAAAAAAGGCTAAAAAATGCTAAAAGAACGCTAAAAAACCAACTTGGCCGGATGGAGTTCGAGACTAAAATCGAGAAAAGGGTCATAAGTATTCGATCAATATTGACAAACACTACATTGGATCTGAAAAAAAAAAAAAAAAGGATGAAAAAGAAATCTTGTGGGAAATAAGCGATATAAAACAGAAAAAACGGTTAATAAAAGCCCCAAAAAAGCCTAAAATGCTAAAAAAACGCTAGAAAACCGACTCGGGTCGACGGATTTCCAGACTTAAATAAAGAAATGGGTCGTAAGTCTTCGAACAATATTGACAAATACTACATTGGTCCCAAAAAGAATGGAAAAAAAAAATTTGTGGGAAAAAAACATTTTTTTTTGAGAAAAAACGGTTAAAAAGTACTAAAATGGAGTAATAGAAGGCAAAAAAACCCTAGAAAAGGGATTCAGAACGATGAGTATTGAGACTTAAATCAAGGAAAGGGTTGTATGTATTCGAACAATATTGACAATACTGTATGTGACATATATATACATATATATAAAAAAACAGTACCTGAAAACAACAAGTATTATAATCTTCAAAAATAAAACCAATCTTCGAGAAAAAAAAGAAATGAAAGCACAAAATCTTTGAGGAATAAAAAGAAAAAAGAGAGAGGATAAATACCTGACTCCGAAGTCGTCCCCCGAAGCATTTTTCGACAAAAGAATTTGCTTTGGAGGCCATGGCCGGATTCCTCGCAATGGAGGGGGGGAGGGAAGACTTATGGAGGGAGTCCAAAAGATGTCGTAAATACTCGTGGGCGTCTTCTTGTCGACCCAATCGAAAACTTCTCGCTATATCTGTTTTTTTTCATTTTTTGGGTCAAGGAGGACCGCTTCTGTGTGACATCATCATAATAAACCATATTTAGTGTGGGAAAAAGAAAAAAAAAAAACTTTGTGAAAAGTTTTCTTGTCGAACAATGTCGGAAAACTACGCATGAATCGCTATTACTGTTAATATTTTTTTCACCACTTAAAACATATTTTCTAAGTAAACATTTGTCCGATTCTTAATTTGAGACAGCCAATCAGAAGCTGAGAATCTTATCTTTCAATCGCAACCGTCAGATCCATAATCCGACAAGTGTAAGGAGAAAAGATGTTACTGAACCAAAAACATGTAACTACTAATAGCTGATTCACGGCAATTTCGCAGTCTTTTTTAACGGTTTTGTTTCTGGTCAAGGGAAACCACCGCTATAAAAATGATGAAATGATAAATAAAAACTAAATAACATAGTAATATAGAGAAGAAAAAGTATACTCAAAATCATAACAACAACAATAATGCAAAAAAAAAATGAGAAAAAAAGGGAAGAAAAGGAAGAAAAAAGATACTCCCTCGAGCCTCACATAAGACCCATTGTCCGTTAAAAAAAAAAAAAAAAAAAAAAAACAACACAATAATCATAAAAATAATAACAAATTTTTAAATGGGCAAGAAAAAAAAAAGGAAACATAAAAAAGGGATACTCCTCAGCCCTCGGAAGAGACCCTTAGGGGTTACAAAAAAAAAAAAAAAAAGAAAGAAACACGGAAATAAAAGGGGAAAAAAAAAAAAAGGGATACTCCTCAACCCTCGGACAAGGCCCATGGGGGTGACAACGCCACGTGGCGATCCGAGAGCTTTTGTGACGTGACGCCTCATCTCACAATAGAAGGTCAGGAGAAGAGCCAGAGAGAGACCTGGGGGAGAGAGAGAGAGAGAGAGAGAAAGAGAGAGAGAGAGAGAGAAAGAGAAGATAAGTTTGTCACGTTTGGGAAAGGAAGAGGGAGAAAAAAAAAAAAGGGTAAGTTTGTGGCGTTAGGTGAAAAGGGAGGGGGGGAGGGGAGGGGAGGGGAAGGGGAGGGGGAGGGGAGAGGAGGGACCACAATCAGGATTTAAGTGTGTGTGTGTGTGTTTTTACTGTTTTTTTTTTTTTTTTCCTCCACTTTGCTTTTTATTTAATTATTTGATTTTTGTGTTCGTTTTTTCATTATTCATTTGTATATTATCATTATTTTTTGTTTATGTTTCTTTTCTTTGCCTACACTCTTGGACCGTAATCTTACGACTTTTTTTACATTTTGGACGGCAAATAGTGTGGATTATAGTTTTCATTTTTACTTTTCCATTTTTATATATTTTCCTATTTTTATTTTCCTTGCCCTTTTTTCTCTCGTTCTTTCTTTTTCCCTTTTTCCTTTTTTTGTTTTTTCCTTTTTCCTTTATTTTTTTTTTCCCTTTTTTTACTTTTTCCCCCTTTTTTTTTTCTATTTTTCCCTTTTTTTTCTTCTTTTTCTTTTTACCTTTTTTTTTTTCCCTTTTTTTTCCTCATTCCCTTTATCTTCATTTTTTCCTTTTCCTTTGTTTTTCTTTTTCCCTTTTTTTCTTTTAGCCTTCTTTTTCTTTTTCCCTTTTCTTTCTTTTTCCCTTTTCTTTCTTTTTCCCTATTTTTTTTTTAATTATTCAAAAAACCATCAACAACTAAATAAATAAAAAAAAAAAAACGTTAAATCCATAAAATTAATTGCACCCCTTTGAAAAATTATTTATTATTAATTATATATATATATATTTTTTTTTTCCTCGAACAATTACTTGTCCTTTCCAGATTTTTTTACTTTTTTAAAATCCCTTTCTAAAACTCCAATTACCACCCCCCTCCCCTTCCCTTCCCTTCCCTCCACCCCTTTTCTTCCATTTTTTTAAGTAAAAAAGAGGGAGAAAGCTCACAAGGGGGGTGCAGGGAAGCCTCCAAAAAATGAACTAGGGGGGGGGTGTAGGTAAGACATTGGAGGACGGAATTTAAAAAACAAGTGTTGCCTTGATTTGATAATCCGGCGCCCTAAAAAAAATAAAAAATAATAACAATAATAATTAAATAAATAAATAAAGGAAAAATAAAAAAATATATATATATATAAATAAGTAAATAAGAATAAATAAATAAATAAGTAAATAAAACAAAAGAAAAAAAAAAAAAAGGGTTTCAAAAAAACACATTTTCTCAACTGGAACTAACAAAATAAATAAATAAACGAATAAATAAATATATCAAGAAGTAGAGGGAGAGGGAGAGGGTGAGGGACAGGGAGAGGGACGGGGGAGAGGGAGGGGGGGGAGAGCGGGAAAAAGGAGAAGGAATGGGAGAGGGAGTTGGAAAGGGAGAGAGAGAGGGAAGGGAGAGGGAGAGGGAGGGAAAGAAAGAGGGAGGGAGAGAGGGAGAGGGAGAAGGTAAGGGAGAGGGAGATGGAAAGGAAGAGGGAGATGGAAAGGGAGATGGAGAGGGAGAGAAAGAGGGAGGGAGAGAGGAAGAGGGAGAAGGAAAAGGAGAGGGAGAGATAGCGGGAGAGGGAATAAGAAAAGGAGAGGGAGGGAGAGAGGGATGGAGAGGGAGAGAGAGATGGAGAGGGAGAGAGAGAGGGTAAAGGAGAGGGAGGGGAGAGGGAGATGGACAGGGAGAGGGAGATGGACAGGGAGAGGGAGAGGGAGAAAGACAGAGAGGGAGAGGGATTTGCATTCATGAAATTGTGCCTGTTTTTGTCTGGGGCCAATGAAAAAGGAAGAGAGGGAGGGAGGAAGGGAGGGAGAGAGAGAGAGAGAGAGAGACAGAGAGAGTAGAGAGAGAGAGAGAACTTACGACACCTCGGACACCTTTCCAATCAAGCAAAATCTCCAAATCGACTCCTCCCTTCCCTCCCTTTCCACTTCCTTCCTTCCCTCTCTCCATAACTCCCTCCCTCCACCAGGTTTCCCTCCTCCCTTCTTCCTCCTCTCCCCCTCCCCCCTCCCCCTCCCCCTCTCCCTCTCCCTCCCTCTCCCCCTCCCTCCCCCTTTCGAACTCCCACCTCCCTTCCCACTTGCGTTAAAATTAGGGTTTTCAGAATTAGGTTGAAAGGGATATCAAAATTAGGGTTTGAGGGGGTAGAGGGAAGAGAATTAGGGTACAAAGGGGTATTCAAGGGAGTTAAATGAATATTAGACATAGAGTGGGCGTCTATCCCTCGGGCAGGGAGGAAAGAGATACGGCGAGAGAGGACCTCCTGAGAGGAGAAGAGACCAGCGAGAGCTCTTCCCTCTACCCCTCCTCTCAGTCCCTCCCGTGATAGGGCTTGACCTCCCTTTAGTCCCCCCCCTCCCCCCCCCCCCCCCCCCCCCCCCCCCCCCCCCCCCCCACCTCCTCCTCCTCCTCCTCCTTTAGTCATGATAAGAAGAGGAGGGGTAGAGGGATAGACAGTCTCAGACTCTCTCTCCCCGAATCCTCCCTCTCTCTTCCTCCCTCTCAGATTTCCTCTCTCTCGCTCTCTCTCTCTCTCTCTCCTCTCTCTCTCTCTCTCTCTCTCTCTCTCTCTCTCTCCTCTCTCTCTCCTCTCTCTCATCTCTCTCTGATTTCCTCTCTCTCTCTCTCTCTCTGATTTCCTCTCTCTCTCTCTCTCTCTGATTTCCTCTCTCTCTCTCTCTCTCTCTGATTTCCTCTTCTCTCTCTCTCTTCTCTCTGACTCTCTCTCTTCCTCACTCTCTCTCTCTCTATCTACCCCTCTCTTGGGCAGCATCTCCGGCTATCCCTCTCTCTCTCTCTCTCCCTTTTTCCTCTCACTCCCTCTTTGTCCCTTCTTCTTCTTCCCTTCCCTCCTCTCCCTCTCTCTCTTTCTCCCTCTCTTCCCTCACAGTCCCCAGAAATGTAAATCTTCGAATACGACAAAACTATGACGCCACGTGTGCCCTAATGCTTTACCAAGGGAGAAAAAAAGAAGAAAAAAAAGGAAGGAAAAAAGGAAAAGGAAGGAAAAAACAACAAAAAAGGAAAAAAGGAACTAAAAAAAATGGATGCAGAAAATAAAAAAAAAGAACAGAAGGAAAAAAAAAAAAAAAAGGGAGAAGGACGGAAAGATGACAGGAGGGAGGGCTTTTTTCCTCCCTTTAAAAAAGTTAAAAAGAAGCAACTTTAGGGTTTAAGAATTTCTTAAATTGTTGGAGCACAGAAAATTAACAAGGAGTGTGACTTTCGTCACAGTCACCAATCCACGTGGCAAACAAAGTGGCAATCGTACGTCCGTACACTTTAACAAATCTTTCGCACGAGTGGAAAGATCTTGGCGGCGCAACGAAAAGCGTTCTGGCTCCGTACGAAACTGTACGAAACTACAATGCACCGTGAATCGTTATTACTTATTAGCCTTATGTACGCTATATCGGCACCCCAAAATTTTGACATTGATACCTTAAATATAATAAATTACACTATTTAAGGACGTGGACCATAATCTGCCACGTCTCCTGGAACTAAATTAGAATGAGTGACGCTAATTTTTTCTTTACACTAATAATTTCTATACGCTAATAACGATTCAAGGTGTACTGTACAGTACACCGTGTATCGCTATTAGTGTTAAAGTTTTTTCCGCCACTTAGAACATCTTTTCTCCGTACACGCATGTTAGATTGTGGATCTGACGGCTACGATCGAAGAAAAACATTCTCACCTTCCGATAGGTGGTCTCCAATCGAAAATTGGACAAGTGTGTACGGAGTAAAAAAAGTTTTTAGTGACAAAAACAAATTAAGCAATTAAACACTAATAGCCATAGACGTGAACTGTACTGAATTACTGATATTTTCTATGTACAGCTATACCATATGCGAACATTCCTGGAGCATCTTTCAGAAAACGATTCCAGATCATCTTCACACTTGTACCAGAATCTACACAGTGTATCGCTATTAGAGTATTAGGGTAACCTTCCATCAGGCGTTCCCAGTTATCATACGGACACGTTTACTGGCAGTAATTTTTGTAGCACCTTACCATCAAGGCAAAAATTGCTTACGTGCTAGATTTCGATTGGTAACAAGTAGGATCTTGTGGCTTGAAGTAGGTTAGTTAAATACTATCTAGAGGTTGTTGGAGGACACAGAATTGCAATAAGGACATAGTGCCTTAATAATGAAAAGCAGAAGTGCATCTTACCCATGGATCCCTCTGAAGAGGAAAGCCATGTCGTAAGGAGGCGCAGGTGCCGGTTGTGCCAAAGCTGGGCTGTCAGGGAACCTACGAGTGCGAGGAGTAGGAAAGGTTTCCTCCGGGAAGTCTTCTTCGGTCCCCTCTAGGTATGACCTAGATGAAACCGAGGACAACGATGACGTAGATGTGAGACCAAACTGCACTGACGGTGATCTGCCATCCGCAATTGGATCGGATGTGGTCCACGATTCGGGAAAATCCGAAGGATTAACCTGCGGACGACGATACAGTGTACCACCTCGGGTGGACCCGGATAAATAAGGAAGGTTATCCAAATCTGTGGGCATAAACAAAGCGGAAAACCCTAACTACAATAATGAAATATTTTGCACGACCTAACCGAGATGCAACACGTGTCAGACCAATCCACTCGTCCAGTCAACACACTCAGTCACTATAAAGACCCGATGGTCATATCTAGCAAGAAGCCGGTTTACCAAAACCTCTACCCTGGAAACAGTTGGCAAGGCCAAAGGGCCTGATCTATAAAAATAAAAAAGTTGCTATCCAAGAACCTTAGGGTGCAGATCTACAACAACATAGCCGGGAAAAGGTCTACACATTGCCACCCAGGACAAGATCTAGCAAGGAATCCCACTCCAGATTGTCACACGAAAATCCAATGCCACTTAGGGCCAGATAGCATGCAGGGAAAGCATGGAAATGCAAATGCTCAATAAGAAAGGTTCACGATGGAACCACTCCACACCGATCCCCTACACGAGTGTCCACACTAAATCGGAACGCTCCTGCACCCGCAAGGCATCGGCTACTTACAGGCAATGCATCGGCTACCTACAAGCACCTTTAGTACTCTGGTGAGCACTAAGGGTGAACCGAACTTGTTCGAAGCAAGTCGGATTTTGCAGAGCTCCGTGGGATAAAATTTGCTCCAAGAAATTTGCTCTGAGCAACGTCTCCAAAATAACACTCCGCGAGACCCTCTGTACCGTGAAGATGTACGCCGTGGAATGTTAGGGAACCTATGGAAGGAAAAGACGAAAGCGTTCGGTGGAAGAAAAATAACCAATAAGACACACAAATGCGATAAATAGGAAAAGTGTGTTAGAATATAGTCGGAGGCCGCTCAAACTCCTGATATACAGCATAACTTGTGACCACAATAATCCAAAGCCCGCAGCCAACCCTAATTCCACTTGTAAAACCATAATTCCAAAGCCAAACCCTAATTCTAGATGGCCAAGAATCCAAATCTGCAGCCAAAGAATAGAAGGATACCGACCTACGGACTAGAATAAAAAGGAATAAACCCTAAATCTGCTGCAACCCTAATTCTGCAGCCAAAACCCTAATTCTGTCTCCAAACCCTAATTCTGCAGATTAACCCTAATTCTGCAGATTAACCCTAAATTTGATACAAAATTTAGGTTTAACACTAAAGCCAAGAAATATAGTGGCAGCAGAATAAGAGACAAAGGTTGAAAGAAAGAAATAGCAGAAAACAAAAACAAAATGTTTTTTTATATATATAATAAAAAATTACATTTTTAAATAGTTTTTTTTTTTTATCTATTGGACAAGAATACTCAGCTTCAGGTAGCAACTAGGCTCTTGGGTCTTCAACGTATTCTTTACAAGAGTTATCTCATAGGAAAGCAACGAAGCAAAATAAATAATTCCAACCAAAAAACAAGGAAAACTCCAAATTCGGCCAAAATTCACCCTTCCATTCCCAACCGAAAATACAAACAACAAAAATACAAACGCCCAAACCGTTAGCTGTCCGTGGGAAGGATAGCCGGATCCGGATGCTTCTCCACCCGGACTCCAATTCACCACTTCCCAAAAACGACACAAGTTGGAGGAAAACCTTCCGGACTTGGCTTTCAGCCGCGTGGATTAAAAGCGTGGGCAAAATTACAAGGGAGAATATACGTAAACTATCTAGCCTCTACAGCTATCTAGCAAAAGAAAAGAAGAAACTTGAGCAATCGGTGAGAGAGAGAGCAAGAGAAAAGCTCTGTCGCCAAAAGAAAATTCTTGTCCAAAAGCTAAATTCTCTAACTCTGAGAATGCCTAAGTAGGGGCTAAGCTACGCCTAGAGCAAAACTAGCCTAAGTCTAGCCTACTTTACATGAATGGAACTACTTAAGATGTTGGCCAATAGGCGACCAACATCGTCTGCCCTACGCCTAACAAAATCCACCGTCCGAGGGTAAAAACCCTCCCTAACTACATGTATGCGCGAACCTACATGGGTTCGCGACTTAAATGAATGAAGGTACATCGAAGCGTCGCCAACGCTCCCGGAAATCGCGTTTCGTCGCCAAACGATACTTGGAGTCTATACTTTGAAATCGCGTGCATACGCACGAAACGAACCATACCACACGAAATGTTTAAGAAATTGCGATGCGTTGCCGAAACGATTTTCCACGTCTATACTCCTAAATCGTGTACCTACGGACGAAACGAAACAAATTGCAGTAAATTAGTACATGTTCAAACGAAACGTGCACGCGAATCGCGTACACGTCCCAAACAGATAAATTGGCGATATCGCGAGCAAACTAAGCGTGCGTGCAAGAAATCGTGCGTGCATGCAAAATACCGTGCGCACGTGCCAAAAATCGTGCAAGCGTGCCCCATACTGTGCGTGCTAGCAATCGATACGATGCGGCATGACAAACACCACGTCGGCAATGCACAACGGTGATCTCAAGGATTTACTCGTAGCAACAGGAGTGATACACGGCATACACAGGAAGAATTGGGACTTTATTAATCAGGAAGAGAATACAAGAGTGAATGCTCGTTGCAAAAGTCTACTTTCAAAAGAGTTGCCTTTGCCTAGGCCCGTTGAACTATTAATACTAGCTAGCCGATGGTTAACAAGTGCTAAACTTTTGTACACGTGGACCTTCTCGGTCAATCGATACTTATCCAAACTATATTCTCGAACAACACAGATTAATCTACAATCTGCTACGTTACTATACTGCTACGCTGCGGTGCTCTGCTGCTATACTAGACTGCTATGTTACACTAGTCTGACATCGCAGTTGGGCTGCTCTACCATCGGAACTGTAGCAGCCTCCCTACTCTGCTCCAAAGTCCTCAATTCTGTAGCCCTGTTACAGTTGGTTTACATTAGATTTTGACCCTCATTTTGGGGATAAAGTTAGGTTAAAGATAAAAGGACAATCTGAGTAGTAAAATCATCTATATAGGACGGGGATACTATCACAGGCAAATATTGTGACCGATCACATTAAATACTTATAGCTTGTGAGGATTCAACATTAATAAAAAAATTCTTAGTTGAGTTAGCAAAATGGTAACGACTTCTCATACAAATTTTAGATATGGAGCAATTTCAATTGTTGCTTTAGTGTTAGAATCGACAAATGCCAAGTTGTCGAACATGTTGAAAAAGGTATTTTATAGTCTTGTCCTTTATGGTCTTCCAGCAGCCCTCATACTTGTCGTATTCACTGAGGACTTGCAGGCAGCCATGGCTGTCTCATACAGGTAAGGAGACAGAGCACAAGCTTTAAATTCATGCAAAGTTTAGGCAGCCCCTAATAGGACATGAACCTGTGACCTCCGGATATTGGCCGTACGGCGCAGCCGTTAACCTTATCCACTAGGTCCTACTGAAACGATATACATATTGGGTTCGGTGTTTATTTATAATTTAACACGTCGGCATACTTCACTTAAACATATTACGGGAAGAAGAGAACATGAAACGTGCGAGACCGCACGAAATAAAGTAGCGCACGAAACGACATCAAATTTCGACAGACGAAATTGAAAGTCGTTCGCAATCGACGGCTCGCGGAGGAGCCAGAATTCCGGAATGGTTTTTGGCGGTTTGCTGAGCATATGTCGGCGGGTGACACGTTGCGAAGGAAGATTGGACAACGGGTATCACGGAGGGAGCAACCCCGGTTAAGAAACTAACATGCGTCAGCGGAGCGGCCATGCCGTACTATGGCAGTACAAGAAGTACAGCGGTACCCGTACCTTCTTGTACCTTACAGTCATTTGATTGGATAGGTACACTAGTAGTAGGCTTACAAAGATAGTTTAGGACTTAGAATATTTCTTGGATTCAACCTCTCTCCCAGAGTGCCTCTGTATTTACAAGCCATCTTTGGCCAGCCATAACTTAATGCTCAGGTGAGCAAATTCAATGATTCTTTTTGCAGCGGACTCAAGGGAGTCCAAGCTACACAAGGGTGTAGTCGGTCATAGTCTTTTGCGTCCCATGGTGGGACTTATTCATTGTCAAAGTCAAAAGTGCATATACTATCCTAGAGGCTTCACATAAGCTGGACATTTTGTGTACCAATGGAGGTCACAGAATTACAGGTTATAGGCCCACACTCTAGGGTACCCATTTTCAATGGAACAGGGTTCATTTATTGGGAAACTATGATGAGGGGTGCATTGTTTGAAAAAACGCTTTGGGGCATTGTGAGTGGCGTGTGCGTCGGCCATCCGCAAAATTGGGAGTTCCACCAGGGTTTGGAGGATCTTGGTTCACAGGAGAATCTACGGGGGCAGAGGTAGGAGAGGATGTTGGAGAAAGCATCATGTTGGACATAAGGAAGGAGAAGGGGAAGGAGAAACTCACACCGATGCCTAATGGATTGGTTTCGATAGCAGATGTTCAAAAAAACCAAGGCTAATGATAGTGAAATCTGGGATTTCAACAATACCGTGGCGACTCGTTTTATTCTCGGGCGTCTCACCCAAACAGTGGCTACACCTCATCTTCATGTTGACAAGGCAAATGAGTTGTGGGAGGCTCTTGTCAACATTTACAAGAGTGGTACAATTCAACAGCAAAAGCTGGCAAATCAGAAGGTACAAGCATATGTATACAAAGGGGGAAAAATGTTAGATTTTTGTAATGACTTGGTTGGGTTATTTATGGAGTTGGAGAGTGCAGGGAAAAGGGAGACCGAGAAAGAGAAGGTGAATACTTTGTTGATGAAACTCCTAGATGATTATGAAAACATTGTTAACAGGGTTCAGGATTTGCTAGATCATCGATGGATCTGGAACTTTGTTGTGCGAATGATTTTGGTTCGGGAAAGCACAAATGAGATTCGGAGAGGAGCAAAAGAGTGTTCAGGCATTGGCTGCTGGTACTAACTGGGGGGATAAGGATTCCAAGCAACCTTATGGGAACTTTGGTGGAGGAAGAGGAAACCATGATGAGTCTGGACCAAGGGCTCCAAAGGGGCTTTGCCATTTTTGTAAGAAGCCTGGACACTACATGGCGGAGTGCACTAAGTTGACGGAGTTGAGATTGAAGGAGGAATCGATTAGAAAACCAGCAAGGAAAAAGAAGGCGTTCGTTGCAACACAAGTCGTGGGAGAGGATACAGATGATGACGATAGAGAACTTCTCCTTGACGAGGAGTTAGAGGTGAAAGGTGAGCCGGAGATTCCAAAGAGGCAAAAGTGTGCTTTCGGTGGAGTGAAAGAAGCTCCTGAAGAAGGATGAATCATTGATTCAAGAGCCTCTATGCATATGTGTAGAGAAAAACTATTGTTTACCAAAATGAGAAAGATCCTTATTGTAGAGATAGAGTATGGGGATGGGAGAATAGTGACCACTAAATCATTAGTAGATCTGAGGGTCCTAGTTGATGGAAAGACATCTATAGTCACTTTCTCTGATGTTCTTTTTATTCCGGAGCTAAACAAAAATCTTATCTCTACGTCGGTCTTAGATGATAAGGGTTTTGAGACTAGTACTAAGAAAGGAGTCTTCGTTGCTAGGTATGAGAATGAAGTGTACTTCACACCTGAAAAAGGTAGCCAAAGAATGTTTAGGTTGAATTTGAGTAATGGAAAGACGGGAGTTTACTATGCTGGTGTAAGTGATTTGATGATGTGGCATAAAAGATTATGACATGTGCATCTAGATAGATTGAAGGAAATGAAGAAAACGGGTGTAGTTGAGGGCATACATTTTGGAGATAATGAGACTTTGGATGATTGTAGTGGGTGTGCTCAAGGAAAGGCCCACAGATTGCCTTTTCCAAAAGCCGCAACATATAAGGGTGAAAAGGTTTTAGATTTGGTTCACACTGACATATGGGGACCTGCTAAAGTGCCATCAGTTGGAGGGAAAAGATTTATGCTTACTATCACTGATGATTGGTCTAGATACTCTAGAGTATATTTCTTGAAAAACAAATCTGAGGCTTCGGCTTACTTTCAAGAATATAAATCATGGAGTGAAACACTTCATGAGACACCTATAAAGAGAGTGAGAAGTGATAATGGGGGGGAATTCACTTCTAATGAATTTGAGGATTACCTGAAAGAGGAAGGGGTTCAACACCAAAAGACAGTCCCAAAGAACCCAGAACAAAATGGTGTAGCCGAGAGACTTAATCGCACATTAAGTGATAGTGCCCAAAGCATGTTGACATATAAAAAGATAAGGAAAAGCTTTTGGGCAGAAGCTATGAATTGTGCTAACTATCTCAAAAATAGAGTCCTTACCTCAGCTGTAAAAGGTCAAACACCCTAAGAAAGTTGGACCAAGAGAAAACCTAACATATCACACTTAAAGGTGTTTGGAAGTCAAGTGTTCAGTTTAAACACAGAAAAATCTGATTGGAAGTTAGATGCTAGAGGAAAGCCGGGATACTTACTTGGGTATGATGAGAACGTAAAACGGTACAGAGTTTATGATCTCGGAAGAGAAGACATAATTCTAGTGAAACACTTGGTAGTTATGGACGAAGGAAAATCCATAGATCCCTTTAAGTACACTAAACCGGTCAGAATTAAAATTGAATCTGAAAGTGAGTTAGATTCGGATTCTACTAACCGAACTCCGGTTCAGCCTGACTTTGCAGAGGAAGAGGAAAAACTGACCGAGAGAGATCCTCTCTTGGAGTCGCAATATCCGGTTCAAACCGAGGAAGAAAATGAAGAAAAACTGGAAATGGACGATGAACGTCCGGAGATCGACTCCACGGATAGGGGAGAAGGCGAAGTTGTTCGGAGAAACCCAAGATTGCCCTCCATTCTAGCATCAGAGTTTGAAGGAGGAAGGAGAAGCAGCAAGAGACTTCAAGAGAGACAAGTGAACAACAAGGTAACTAAGCTGTCACATTTGAGTGAACCTCGGACTTACACGGATGCGGTTAATAGTCTGGAAGGTGGTAGATGGGTGACAGCTATTAATGATGAGATGGCTTCCATTATGGAAGCAAACACTTGGGAGTTGGTGGATTGTCCTCCGGATAGAAAGCCAATAGGATGCAAGTGGGTATTTAAGTTGAAGCTCAATCTTGATAACACTATCGAGCGATACAAGGCCAGATTAGTGGCAAAGGGGTTCACACAGAAGGAGGGAATCGATTATGAGGAGACCTTTGCTCCGGTTGTTATATTCCCCTCCGTCCGGATTTTACTTAGTCTCGCGGCAGCGGAAGACATGGAAGTGCACCAGATGGACATCAAAACCGCTTTCTTACACGGAGAATTGGAAAAAGATATTTTCATGAGACAACCGGAAGGATTTGTGGAGAAAGGAGAAGAAAGCAAGGTGTGTAGATTGATAAAGTCCCTTTATGGACTAAAGCAAGCTCCTCGCCAATGGAACAAAAAGTTGGATGAGTTCTTGACGAAATTGGGATATATCCGGATTGTTGACGATTTGCTTGTGTTAAGTAAATCAATGGTGAAAATTAATAGATTGAAAAAGGATCTAAATAGTAGATTTGAAATGAAAGATTTGGGGGAGGCAAAGTACATATTGGGAATTCAAATGGAGAGGGATAGAGAAAAGAAGATAATTAGACTAACTCAAAAGGAAGCAATTGGGAATATGCTAGAAAATTTTCAAATGGATAAAGCAAATAGTTGTACGACTCCAATGGACTTAAAGAAGGGAAGTGAGGGGAGCTCAGAAGAGGGAATCTTGATCTTAGATAATGAGTTAGGACCTGAGGAAAGTAAGTTCATGCAAACTATTCCGTACAGACAGGTTGTCAGTAGTTTGATCTATTTTATGAATTGTACTCGTCCTATTATAGCAGCAGCTGTGGGAGTATTAAGTAGGAGTCTGAAAGATCCTAGAAAGAAAGATTGGGAAGCGGCCAAAAGGGTCATGCGGTACTTGATAGGAAGAAGAGATCTATGGTTGCATTTGGGAGGGGATAATACTGACATCACCACTTGGAGTGATGCCAGTTATGGGGATGCTCCGATGAGGAGGTGTACTTCTGGGTATGTGTTATATGTTGGGAATGGAGATTGTTGTTGGAGCAGCAAGCAACAAAAGGTGATTGCTCAGTCCACCATAGAGGCTGAGTATATAGCCTCTTGTTTGGCTGTGAAAGAATTAATGTGTGTGAAATCTTTGCTTCAAGAATTGGGATATATGAAGAATGGAGTGCAAAAGATATTTTGTGAGAATCAAGCTGCAATTGCAATTGCAACAAACCCTAAGCATCAATTTAAAGCAAAGCATATAGATTTCCGTTTGAGCTTTGTTAGAGAAAAGGTTGAGAATGAAATAATTAACTTGGAATATAGACCAGATGGAGAGATGGTAGCAGATATGATGACAAAACCGGTTTCCTCTCCCAAACTAATATTTTGTAGGGAGAAATGTGGGCTAAAGCAAAAGCTAGACTAGAAAATAAGGGGAGTGTTGAAAAAGGTATTTTATAGTCTTGTCCTTTATGGTCTTCTAGCAACCCTCATACTTGTCGTAGTCACTGAGGACTTGCAAGCAACCATGGTTGTCTCATACAGGTAAGGAGACAGAGCACAAGCTTTAAATTCATGCAAAGTTCAGGCAGCCCCTAATAGGACTTGAACCGGTGACCTCCGGATATCGGTCGTACGGCGCAGCCGTTAACCTTATCCACTAGGTCCTACCGAAACGATATACATATTGGGTTCGGTGTTTATTTATAATTAAACAAGTCAGCATACTTCACTTAAACATATTACGGGACGAAGAGAACATGAAACGTGCGAGACCGCACGAAATAAAGTACCGCACGAAACGACATCAAATTTCGACGGACGAAATTGAAAGTCGTTCGCGATCGACAGCTCGCGGAGGAGCCGCAATTCCGCAATGATTTTTGGCGGTTTGCTGAGCATATGTCATCGGGTGACACGTGGCAAAGGATGATGGGACAACGAGTATCACGAAGGGAGCAACCTCGGTTCAAAAACTGACATGCGTCAGCGGAGCAGCCATGTCGTACTATGGCTGTACAAGAAGTACAGTCGTACCCGTACCTTTTTGTACCATACAGCCCGTACCTTCTTGTACCTTACAGTCATCTGATTGGATAGGTACACTAGTAGTAGGCTTAGTGAGATAGTTTAGGACTTAGGATATTTCTTGGATTCAGCCTCTCTCCCAGAGTGCCTATGTATTTATAGGCCATCTTTGGCCAGCCATAACTTAATGCTCAGGTGAGCAAATTCAGTGATTCTTTTTGCAACGGACTCAGGGGAGTCCAGGCTAAAAGGGATTTAGTCGGTCAGAGTTTTTTGCTTCCCAGGGTGGGACTTATTCATTGTCAAAGTCAAAAGTGCATATACTATCCTGGAGGCTTCACATAAGCTGGACATTCTGTGTACCAATGGAGGTCACAGAATTACAAATATTACTATTATTACCATATGATCAACATAATAAGCGCACATGTGTGGTGAACTCCATCAACGAAAAATTGGGGTTGATTCTTTGATGTCTTATGTTTTCCTACGGTTCCTTCTGATTTATCTTATATAAAACATGTTTAGTGAAAGCCTTGTTAAGATGCTTCAAGCTTTTAAGTAAACATGGAGCATCGATGATTTTGATTTTTGCATCGCGATTTAAAACAATCAAGCCAATTTTGTGGCGTCCTCCTCGATAGTCAAAGCTGGTCGTTTAAAATTGAACATTTGTAAATTAAGATAAGCTCAATGAAAAGCGTGACCAACAACTTTACACATGGTTTAGGTCATCTTACTTCTTTAAAGGTGTTGCCAAATCAACCAAAAACCACGAAGAAATCTTTGCTTTACAAAATCTTTTCAATTGTGAAATACAATGTGGAAATTACAGGTTTTCTCTTTACGTCTCAGTTACAGGTTTGTTACATGTTGTTTCAGTTTCAGTTTTGTTAGCGCTTCAATTTGTGTTTCGTTCGTTTTAATGCGCGCCACTATGTTTTGCCCGCAAAAATGTTTTGTTAGGCGCACGTCCGCCTGTGTTTTTCGGCGCCCTCCTGTCTTTTGTCTTTTGGAGAGTTTGTCTTCGCCCTTTTGGAGAGTTTGTGATAGTTTTTAGTCGGTCCTTAAAAATTAATGTAGAAGGTGGCAAGATCAGCGTTTAGCATAGAGAAACATAGGAAAACATATCCTATGGTTTTTAGGTAATTATATGGCTTTGATAAGAGAATATTTGTTCATTTGTTTTCAGTTTGTTTGCTTCCACATATATGATGAAATTGAAATGTTTTTTTGTCGTGCTTCTTTTTTATCATCATGATTTTTTTGGCATCCATTCACCTTCGTCGATGCTTTTTAAGGTTTTTAGGGTTATTTAGGACATCTAAACAAAAGCCTACGTGGTACCATGGCGAGAAGTAGTTTACTACTCGGACCTCAAAGAAAATTGGTCAAAGTATTAATGTAAGTAAACGTGTCCGTAAGACTGTTGGCAACTTTTGCGTATATAGTGGCCTTATTATGCATTTGAATTTTTTTTTACAAAATTACTATTTTTTACGTGTGGTTCTACACTTGGAAGAAGAAAAAATCATAGTGCGTACAAGCGATCAAAAAGTTGAACTCCAAGGCACTGATTGCACTCCATATATAGAGGAAAAAATCTTCGAAAATAAGGTATATCTCTTCAAGATATATTTGTGAAAACCAACGTTAAAGCCTTAATAATTATAACTGGTAAGACATGGTATTATCAGTATAATAGGGGGACTATGGCGAAATAATGCAACAATTTTTAGAAAGCTAGGTGTAGAGAATGCTTGCTTGAGAGGTACATTTTTGAATAATTAGCAGGTTTTGTTATTAATGAGAGGGCAACCTTGTTAGTTGACAAAAGTGTCGATTTGCATATGTGCGACGTGACGCCACGCGACGAATCGGAATGTACAAAATTGAACCAAACGATTACATGTTTGAGTGAATGCTTTGTGTACGGAATTGTGTACAAACGTGCGGCAATTCCCGGTGGACAATCAATGTGAAAATTGGTTTAGATTGGACCACACTTTGGTGGCTTATTTAGTGTACTCTTTGTTTGCATAGAAAAGACAAAGCAGAGTAGACAGAAAAACAACCCACAACCCTTCATCCATCAATTTAACTGAGCAAGTCAGACATAGAGAGTAAGACAAAAAGTAGAATAGATTTGGCTTTATTGAAAAAGTCCACATTGTAGCAAATTGTCCTTAAAAAACCACCAACGATAGCTACTGCTATTCCTGAGATTCTATTTTGTCTATCATATCTACTTGCTACATATCTCTCCGTACTTTAAATCCTTTCTATCTCTATTTATTTTCTGTGACTCCCTAAGCCCCTTTGCGTGTTTGATCTGCGGCCGGTCCAAGCTGTCTCTGGTTACGGTAACTCTTCTCGTTAGCTCGGATGACCGACAAGGCGCGACAAGGCGCGACAGACTCTTACAGAGGTGTGTTTCGAAAACTCAACTAGTAAGTAAAATATGATCGCAGTAGCTATACAGCTACACCGTGAATCACTATTAGTGTTAATGTTTTTCTTGCCGCTTAAAACATCTTTTTTACGTACACACTTGTCCGATTGTGGACTGGACGGTTGCGATTGAGAGGCAAGATTCTTAGTTTCCTATTGGGGGTATCAAACTGAAAATCGGACAAGTGTGTACGGAGAAAAGATGCTTTAAGTGGCTAAAAAGATATTAACGCTAATAGCGATGCACGGTGTAGTTTTAGATGAGGAGGATAATTGGTTAACACTAAAAAGATACAATTCAGCTGCTGCAGCATTAAATACTTAGTTTCAAAAATTAGTTTTATAAAACACTCTGAGAATGGTCACAATAGTAATATTGTCCAAAGGTCCGAGATATTTGTTACTATTGATAAAAAAAAGGGCACTCCCACAAGAACTACCCACATTAAAAAAAAAAAAGCTTGAGAAACAAGTAAATTTTGCTTGTGATGGAACAACCAGAGGAACAAATACAAACAACCAAAACAAGCTACAGCTTTCTCCACCGAAACTGAAAAGAAAAACAAAAAATCATCATTTTTTCAATCCCAAAATGACAAAAAACTCTTTGCTCTGACCAACTTAACCGGGAAAAAGACTACATTTTGGATAGATAATTTAAGCAAGTGTATCCCAACATATGTGCAAGCACCAGAGTTACTTCCACACAAAAAAAAAAAAAAAAAAATCCATTGATCCTATAAACATCTATTATACAGATGGAAAAAGTGTCATCTCCAATGCTAAAAGACATGTGACACTATTCCGCAAAAGAAGACACTACATGATATGTCACATATGCTTGTTTTACAAAACCATTTCTCATTTTTCTGTCTGTTCATCGCTTTTTCCTTGCTTATCCTTTTTGGTTGCTTCCCCCCACATGTAGTTTTACAGTTTTAGCATAGTTGCCCCTGTTTGTTCCCGTGGACTCAGATGGATTACCATCGCGCTTTTCAAAAAAGTCGGTTTTTAAAAATAATATTTTAATTATATTTAAGATAAAATTTCGGCCCATTTTTCCCTACTTCATTCGCTCAAAGCAAAAGATTTGAGTTCACATTTAAGAATGATAAGCAGGGAGAGGGAGAGGGAGAGGGAGATAACCTCTACTGTGAAAAA
>JBBHKE010002129.1:0-142075 GCA_037447655.1 Zygnema cylindricum | reverse complement strand
GTGATGTGACGATATCGCACGCGCCACAATTAAAAGTGCGATACTGTACGTTACACCGCCAATCGTTATTAGCGTTGTGTACGCTAATTCCGTCCCGCTTTTTTTTTTTAATTCCCAAATAGAATTATCCATACTATTTAAAAATAACCCTAATTCCTAAATAGAATGGACGATTTCTTCGAAAATTTTCAAATTCCCAATTAGCGTAAACCACGCTAATTATTCGTATACGCTAAAAAAACTTACACGCTAATAACGATTGGCGGTGTACTGTACCGGTATTGATATCACGACACATATTACGTCACGCCAACACTGAAATAACAGTAGTGTACGGAAATTGAGAACACGACAACGTGGCGTGATGTGACGGGATCGCACGCGCAAAAATTTAAAGTTCGAAACTGTACGTTACTTCACCGGTATTGATAACACGACATTTTGGCGTGTACGGATATTGACAAAGAGACAAATCAACGTGATGTA
The DNA here is from genome assembly GCA_037447655.1 of Zygnema cylindricum. Taxonomy (NCBI): domain Eukaryota; kingdom Viridiplantae; phylum Streptophyta; class Zygnematophyceae; order Zygnematales; family Zygnemataceae; genus Zygnema; species Zygnema cylindricum. The sequence goes on along the minus strand of JBBHKE010002129.1, from coordinate 141,589 downwards.
CGGAATGGCACGCGAAAAAATTTAGCGTACGATACTGTACGTTTCTCTACCGGTATTGATAACACGACATTTTGGCGTGACGTCAATTTTGTCTGGACATTTATCATACCACTACAACCACGTGAAATTCAACAAATAGGATTGTACCACGTGTCCCTTTCCTTTGTCACCAAAGACGCCAATCCTAACTCAAAACCCTCAACGGCTCAAGATCTTACACATAAAACATCGACGGTCAATTCTCGTTGTCACCAGAGACGAAGGCGACTACAATGCTTTTCCCTTTTAGAAAAAGGGCAAAGCAAAAAAAACATTTACTCTAATTTATCAATAAGGGTGAAGTTCCATCAGACGTTCCTGTAATTGTACGGCAAACTCTACAGACCGGGTCGAGACGAAGTTACATCACGTAGAGTCTGTAAGCCACGTGTTCTATAGATTGACTGGCGCCACGCAAGCTACGATCCGATATTGAACATCTTTCAGATTTTTAGCACCGACAAACTTAACTTCAAATCTTGACTTGCGTACCATGTACCTGCGTACGAAGTAATCATACGACAAAACTTTTATACTTTTTGCAGACGCCAGTCTGTACGCCAGCTCATTTTTTAGGGTTTCAGTTTTCGAACATAACGAAAGTCCTTTGAGAGAAATAGTGTGACGAACAAAAGTTACCGAAAATAGCGTGACGAGGGAATGTTGCGAAATTTCGTTTTTATTTTCGGTTGTATTTTGGAAAGCGCGTGTCATGTGCAAATCTTAAGATTTTTCGTTGGTTTTCCATCATGACACGTAGCTTAATTGTCCACCGTGTCACAATTTTTTTTTTCTGTATATGCCAACCCACCTCCTCGAGGTGGGTTGAGAGTAACAGAGAAAATTGAAGTGAACTCCTCACAGATGAACATCCGACGGCCAGTTAAAACTCCAAGACCTTCGGAGAGTATCGGCAAGATTCTCTGTAATGAAGTTTTTCGCATAAAAACGAAATAGGAGGTACGATTTGGTACGTAGAATCGCGGATTTCTGTAAAAAACGCCACTTTTCGCTTGATGGAACTTCACCCTCAAAAGGAATGTGAACCTTTTTATGATGGAAAAAATATCCGGATACAAAAGGGTTTAAAGATTTTAAAGAAAAAAAAGCAACAAAATTACAAAACTCGTTTAAACACGACACGAATCAAGAAAAAAAATACTAGAATAAGGGTGGCGTTCCATCAGGAAATTCTGTAATCGTACGAACAACATTACATAATGCTACACATAACCATAGTTAGAAAGTAGGCGTTTCTATTGTAGGCCTTCTGTATGCGCTTTTATCGTAAGTTGTGTTATGGGCTTTTCATGTGATCTTCTTAAATCGCTACTTTGATCAGCGACCGTCTGATTGTCCAAATTTGACGATAGTCCTATCGTAAGTTATGTTATGGGCTTTTCATGTGACCTTATTAGATCGCTACTTTTATCAACGACCGTCCGATCGTCCAAATCAGACGGTTTAAATAAAAAATACCTCAACACTCACAGAAAAATATTTTTTTGTCCAAATGTTTTTCAAAATTTAGACATGTCGTTTAATTCTCTATCGATCGATGTGCAACTCAACCCTGTTACTATTTTATTTCATTTTGCGGCCAATACAATATGGGTCTTTAGGTCATATTGAATTTTTTGCGTACAATATGCATATTGTATGGGCGTACATTCACCTACTTTTGAACTATGCTTATAATGTTATTCTCTCGCATAGTCTTAAATCCAGGTGCTCCGAAATGAGTGGTAATGTTGAAAAAGGTATTTTATAGTCTTGTCCTTTATGGTCTTCCAACAACCCTCATACTTGTCATAGTCAGTGAGGACTTGCAGGCAGCCATGGCTGTCTCATACAGGTAACGAGACATAGCAGAAGCTTTAAATTCATGCAAAACTTAGGCAGTCCCTAATAGGACTTGAACCGGTGACCTCCGGATATTGGCCGTACGGCGTAGCCATTAACCTTATCCACTAGGTCCTAACGAAACGATATACATACTGGATTCGGTATTTATTTATAATGTGACACGTCGGCATACTTCACTTAAACATTTTACGAGACGAAACGAACATGAAACGTGCGAGACCGCACGAAATAAAGTGCCGCACGAAATGACATCAAATTTCGACGGACGAAATTGAAAGACGCTCGCGATCCACGGCTCGCGGAGGAGCCGGAATTTCGGTATGTTTTTGGCGGTTTGCTGAGCATATGTCGGCGGGTGACACGTGGCGAAGGATGATTGGACAACGGGTATCACGGAGGGAGCAACTGCGGTTCAGGAAGTGACACGCGTCAGCGGAGCGGCAATGCCGTACTATGGCCGTAGAAGAAGTACAACGGTACCCGTACCTTCTTCTACCTTACAGTCATTTGATTGGATAGGTACACTAGCAGTAGGCTTAGAGAGGTAGTTTAGGACTTATAATATATTTTTGGATTCAGCCTCTCTCCGAGAGTGCTTCTGTATTTTTAAGCCATCTTTGGCCGGCCATAACTTAATGCTCGGGTGAGCAAATTCAGTGATTCTTTTTGCAGCGGACTCAGGGTAGTCCAAGCTACACAGGGGTGTAGTTAGTCAGAGATTTTTGGGTCCCAAGGTGGGACTTATTCACTGTCAAAGTCAAAAGTGCATATACTATCCTAAAGGCTTCGCATAAGCTGGACATTCTGTGTACCAATGGAGGTCACAGAATTACAGGTACCACTTAAGATAAGATAGTATATTGAAAATCATCAAATATTTTTTCCACGGACCAACTTCAACTCGAAAACTTCATTTGCATACCATGTACGTGCGGACCAATGCATCGTACTACACAAAAATTGTACTCTTTGCAAACGCACGTCAGATGCCAGCTCATTTTTTTAGGGTTTCTGCTTTTTCGCGTGACGAATGAGCCCTTACACAAATAGGCCCGTAACAAAAATAGCGCGACGAAAGCTCGTTAAGAGATAACTTTCGTGATTTCTGTTGAATTTTTGAATGCATATATCATGTGCGAAATTTTTCAATATCCGTTGGTTACCGTCTTGACACGTACATTTATTATCCAACGTGTCGCTGCTCAATTTTTTCTGTAAATGGTGATGTACCACCTCGCGGTACATCACCATTTACAGAAACCTTCGAAGCGAATGCTTCGCGAAAAAACATCCAACGGTCATTGTTACCTCGAAAACCTTTGGAGAATTTTGGCAAGATTCTCCGTAATGTTGTTGGCGTATAAAAACAAAATTTGAGGTACGACATAGTACGGATTGACATGGACTTCTGTAAACAACCTCACTTTTCGTTATTTGGAACGCCACACTAAGGCATAAATAGATAGATAACAAATGGAATGTCAACGCTAATTAACACAACTAACGAAAAAACAAAAATAAATTAAACCACCAGAGGTGTCTAGCAAAAAGAGACGAAACTCACCGTATAGTACATGATTGTATAATACCGACAACCCTAACAAATTGTCGTACATTACGGTGGTCCACATACCCGAAGACTGGCAAAAAGGACTCAGGGTGCGTCTCCATGTGCCTAAGTAAGAGTTTTTTTCTGTCGTTTTCCTGTAAAACTTAGAGTTGTACCATATAAGTTTCAACCATACAAAAAAATAGAGAAAATGAGAAGTATATTTTGCGTCATCATCGAATTTAAGATGTACTACATGTTGTCGTTTTGTGTTATTTGACCCAACGCCACGCCAAAAAAAGTCATTTTTAAACTTTTCTTTAAAATACAGGAAAGATGTGTTTTAAAACAAATAATTTTTGAAAAAAAAAAAAAAACAAGTAATCGCACGTGTAAATTTTTTTCAAGAAATTTCAAAAGAATTCAAGCGATGACCAGAAGTGCACGATCCGCTATGTTTTGTCTGTTTGCGTTCATGTAAGACAAAGCAAAGTACACAATTTGTTTGGTTTTGTCCGTTTGCTCCTGGTACGGATTTTATTTCGCCAGGGGTCTCAAGATCCGATGCCATTTCACGTCCAGCGGATAAGAGACGCAAAGGCAAAGTGCATCTTCTTCAACCGTGAAACGACATAGGCTCGATGGCGGTACGTCTACAATGTCACAAAAAGTCATGCGACGTCACACGTAGTTACAAAAAATAACGAGCGTCATCACATTGTACACCATCGACAGCCGTCACGGGCATTGTCGACGTATACAATCGTCACGCCCTTATGTGACAACTTCGTTTGGTACACATAGGGACACCCGAAATCCAGGTCGGTCGGATCTGCGCTAAAATACAAAGTAACTTCTCTAAGTTTCAATTACATGGAGACGCACCTTCAGACGCTTTGAAGATAAATAGATAATCCTCAAACTTGTCTAGTACACCGTGAATCGCTATTAGCGTCAATGTTTTTTTTGCCACTTAAAACATATTTTCTCCGTAGACAATTGGCCGATTGTTGTTCTGGCGGTTGCGATTGAAAGGTAAGATTCTCAACTTCCGATTGGCGGTCTCAAATTAAAAATCGGACAAATGCGTACGTAGAAAAGATGCTTTTAGTGGCAAAAAAAAAAAAAAACGATAATAGCGATACACGTTACGGTACAGATTTCAAGTTTTGAACTCGGGAAAAATATATTCACAGAAGCTATATATCACATCCACGTCAGACTCACTACAGACGAAATAGACGACTAAAAAATATACAAAAATCTACAAGCGTTACATTGTAGCTTTACGAACCTTCGGAAGTGACACCGTCTAGTACGGACGGGATAGTAAAAAAGTTTGTGGGGAAGCTAAAGGTACATCCCCATGTAAGCGATACTTTGAAAAGTATTTTGGACTGTAGCAAAGTCTTCCGTACTACTTTGAAAAGCGTCCTTATGTGCGAAAATGAAATCAGAACTTTGAAAGGTGACGGTTGTAGATGTAGGTACAACTTTGTGACGGTTGAAGACGACTACGAAACTTCCGACAATTGTTGACGCCGACAAAAACAGCGGCGGTTGTAGACGTCTAAATTTTTGTAATTTTGTGACATGGCAGAAGGTTAGGGTTTTGTGACATTGTGACGCCATGCTCACTTGTGACAACGTCGACGTCATAAAATTCAAAAACTTTTTACCATGGCTATCCGATTTCATTTTTTCCGACTTTTCTCATCAACTTGCCATAAAAATATACATAAAGGTAGTCAAAATAATTATTTTTTAAATATCTTTCATTTAATACCAACATGGTCGTGCCTCATTCTAAAAAGTGAGAGATAAAAGCGATAGTGTGAGAAGGAGAGGGGAGAGGCGACGACGACGCAAAATTTTGCAAAGGACCCATGAATGAAAGTGGAGGTCCAAGTCCCTTGCAATTTTTTTTCCGTACATGCTCGTCTTTTTCGTACATGCACGTGACGGGCAGGGAGAAAAATTGCGAGTGCTCTCCCTCGTCCTATAATTTTACCACAAGTGTGCCGCGTGCGTGGACGGCTTATAATTCATTGTTTGGGTGGTACTTTCCCTCAAATCAAGTCGCAAGGTGATTTTTGATGAAGTTTTTTGACAGGCAGGATTCTCTTGCCCGAGGGTTAAAAAAAGGAAAACGACAAAATTCGTTAACATGACGACAAATATGAAGTACATTCAAAGTATCGACATGACGTTTGTTGTACTCTTAACGTATTGATTTTCTTGTACGGTTAAAGTTTTTCTCGTACGGAACTGCGTTTTGGGTGAAAACGACATAATAAAGTCGATACTTTAATACATGAGGACGTACCCTAAGCGATACAAACTATTCCTTACATATTGCGTAGCTATCGCAAGTGAATTACTTTGTTCTGTACGGAACTGTTGTAGCGGAGTTCTCTATGCAAATGCGTAGATAAAATATTAAATTTGAACCGATGTTAGATTGATTACACTCGGTGGAATGGTAAAAGATTCGAACCGACAAGCGACAGGCAAGCGGTTTCCTACAAAAGGACACGTGGCACTATCGAACGGACCCGGTAATGCGTGGCGCAAGTAAATTATTCGCACCAAAATTTCAGAAGCGATTCGTATGTTGGCAGTGCGCGTCCGTATGGTCAATTTAACGTTTTATATTCCCACGCGTCAATATTTTTCATAAACAAAGTCCACATTCTAATTTGGTGTACGGTGACACACATATGTTAAAATCATAGTGTTTGCATAGAAAGCGCCCTTTACAATTTTCCGTACAATGTGCCAAACAAAATTTTTTACCTTGTGGTTGCTTCGGAACCTCTCTGGTCACTTCGATATTTCTCAACAAATTATTTTTTACAGGTGCCATGTTTCTTGTACGGAACCAGTAACATTTTTATGTCTGTACCTTTATGACTTATGTGAATATATATATATATATATATATATATATATATATATATATATATATATATATATATATATATATATATATATATATATATATATATATATATATATATATATATATATATATATATATATATATATATATATATATATATATATATATATATATATATATATATATATATATATATTAATATGGAGCCCTTTAGTTACAGCATGCAGATTAATGGAGAGGGAATAAAGGATGGATATATATTGAAGGAAGATGGATGGAGGAATTTCATGGACACATAGCAGAGGAAGGTGAAGGGACAGGGGCTCATGCTTCATATCTGTAATGGAAAATACTAACTCAAAATCAATACATGACAAAAATAAAGATTTCAAAACCTACGCGAAATGTCATATTCTATACCACGCATCATCATTGTACGATATTTGTTTTAATCTTTAAAACCCTATATTGCAAACAATGCAAAAGGGAGCGTCAAATAATATCCTCCGGCAAAGATTTTATCGTTGCTTTTGGTAGATTTGCATCCACCATGACGTAAGGCACATGCCACATGACCTCTACACCGCTAATCGCTATTAGCGTAGAAGTTTCTTTAGCGTATACGAATAATTAGCGTGGTTTACGCTAATTAAAAATTTGATAATTTTGAAAAAAAACATACATTCTAATTGTTTACAAATGCTAATTTGGGTCTTTGAAAAAAAAAATGTCGGTCGCAAACATGCTTACACTAATATAGGTATTTGTACATAATCTGACAAATCCTACACAAATCGTACGTTCACACAGTCGAAACATGGTTGTTGGACGAATATGTGCGAACGTGATATTTGACAACGCGATTTCATCCCCTTTATAGAGCGCATATTCTCATGCGTCCGCGGTTACTTAAACTCATTAATTATACTTTTTTAATTTAAAAAGGTACAATTTTGTACGGTCTGACACTTACCTTACACCACACTATTTAAACGACAACGTACTTTCATTTTGTACGGTAATTGGAAAATAACCCTAAATGGCGTACAGAAAAAAATAGATTAACATACGCTATTGGAGAATACAAAAAAACAAAGACGGGACGGAAATAGCTTACACTATGCTAATAGCGATTAGAGGTGTACCACCTGTAAGGTTGTCATCGCTCGTTCATCATCAATATTATATTAGGGTTTTTTTAAGTGTACCAATTGTACACGTCCAAGGATACAGCACAGTGTATCGCTATTAGGGTTAATATTTTTTACGCTACTTATAATATCTTTTCACTGTGCACACTTGTCCGATTTTCAAATTGAGACCATAAATCGGAAGATGAGAATCTTACATTTCAATAAGCACAGTCAAATCTATAAACAAACACTTGTGACGGGAAAAAGATGTTTATAAAGACAAAAAAAACACCAACACTAATAACGATTCACTGTGTATTGTACAGTACTCTAGCTACACACTAAATGGTTTGAGAGATTGCTTCAAGGATTAGAAAAATCGGAATATCGAACGGTCGAGGTTTACACCCTTAGTAGAATCTTGTTAAGTCTCCATTAAACACGTATCCTAAAAAAAAACAAATTATTATGGTGTGAATTTTACGAAAACGTACGATATCTAGTAAACAACCTCACTCTTTCGCTAATGGAGGTCCACCCTACTTAACTGTTCAAAAACGGATATTTTATGGATAAGTTTATCGAAGGGCAGTTTCACGCGCTGAAAAGGTGAAAATCCATCACTTTTCACACATGTTAACGACACTTTCCCATGTAGCCGAAACTTTAATCTCATAACTTTGTTTCTAGCGAAGATTCTCTGTACATCTTTATGAGCATTCCGATGTAATCGCAAATAACTTGTTACTTCAAATATTGACAAGCGTAGACGTGTACGAATCATGTGACACATAAACGGTACACAAAATGTTGCGAAACTTCCAATCAATTTCAATTTCAGACGTCCATCCGCACGTTGAACAGTTTCTTTCACTTCGCAATATCTGCACGCCACATTGTCGACGTGGAGGTACTGCAGATGTTTAGGGTTTGTGACATTGTGACGTCACGCGCGTCACGCTCAACTATGACAGCGCCCACGTCACAACTTCAAAAAAAAATCGCCATGATTTCTTGATTGTTGTTTTTTGTCTTTTCCTACTCTACTTGCAATAAAAATACGCTCAAAGATAGTAAAAAGAAATCGTTTTCATAGATATTTCATTTGATACCATTAAAGACGTTTTTTGTTGCTAAAATTGTGAGATAGATGCGGTAGTGGGAGAGGGAGAGAGAGAGAGGCGCTTTCACAAACTTCGCTTTTGCGAAATCGCGTCCGTTGGTCGAGACCCCTCCACTTCCTCTGTACGGAAAAAGGTGCACGAAAAAAAGTACGTACAGGTTGTAAACGTGCAGTGGGTTTTTTTTTTAGGAAAATTTTGTCAAAAACCTCCGACGCGTGCAAAATCATATGCATATTCGCCCACGTCGTGGAAATTTATTTAAAATCACCTCGCGAGTTGATTTTATATAAAGTTTGAAGATGATCTGGATGGACGCGAAAGTGGGTCGAAACTGGCTAAACGATAAACTGCATCGTGATAGACGACAAACTGCGGTACAACTAAAGTTTGAATGGAACGCAACTTGTACGGTGGTAATTTGAATTTTTTGGTACGGCTGCAGATTTTTTCCTTTTTTTCCAATTTGTAAAGGAAAACGACAGAAAGTAACTGTAACTTTAGCACATGGGAAATTGCCTTAACTCGTCGAATAAGCAGCTACGCTACAGTACACCGTGTATCGCTATTAGTGTTAATAATTTTTTCGTCACTTAAAACATCTTTTTCCCGTACTCACTTGCCCGATATTCAATTTGAGACCGCCAACCGGAAGTTGAGAATCACACCTTTCATTCGCAACCATCAGATCCACAATTGGACAAGTGTGTACGGAGAAAAGATGAATTATAAGACGAAAAGGCTTTAACACTAATTGCTAGTGTTGTGTATCGATAAAAAAATTATCGCGATAACACCGATACCGATAGTTATCGGTTATCGAACGGTCAGAGGTCCCGATATATCGGTCCGAGACCAACAAATTCCATATTGGCGATAACTTAAAAATATATTGTATGCATACAATATTACTTTATAACATACTGTATTATATTATTTACTTTATATAGCGTGGCATGCCACGTATACGAATCTGTTCCGTCTCTGTTTAACTGCGATTTATTACGAACAGTGCAACACATAAAAGTTGGCCGGTTAACTGAATAGGAATTTTACGGCGACTTACGGAATTGTATCGACAAACTGGTGAACATGGAATGGTAAACGTACAACGGACGCAAAATAACATTTTGCACGCCGCCGAAATGGAACGGACAACTTGGAATGAGAAAATACAAGCGGACGGCCAGCGTGAGTGCCGGCATCCCGGAATGGCTCTTTTGGCAGCTTATGCCAAAATGCCAACAGATTGACACGTGACAGGTCCTCAGTGGATCTTAAGGAAGAATGGGACAAAGCCATGGCGTCGGATGTGAGAGGTACATCGTTTTTACTGGATCCGTACCAAAACCGTACAGTTTTCATGGCGGCTACTGTACTTTTTGTGCGATCTGATTGGTACACCTCAGTAGATAGGGGTTGTTAGAAGGGCGCGTCCTGGGAATAACACGTACAGTTAAGTGTACTAGCCGTACATTTATCTGTACGGTCCGTACAATTATCGCCGATAGTTATCGATATCGGTGTTATCGCCGATAAAACCGATAAATATCGGGCATTTATCGGCGATAATACCGATAGCGATATATCGTACCAATATATCGATTATCGGGTACCCGAAAAAAGGTACATATCGGTTATCGGCAAATCCTTACCGATACACAACACTACTAATAGCGATACACGGTGTAGTACAACTCCATCCGTACAGTCGCTATCCGCGGTTGAAAGCTTAAAACTGAAAAGTTGGTACGTTCCATTTTCCCCGTGTTTAGACTAAAATCCGTACGGACACCACCGTGAATCGCTATTAGCGTACATAACGCTAATTGGGGAACTTCTTTTTTTGGGCAAATTCTCAAATAGAATGAAGTACGCTAAATGTTTATGAACGTTATTTGAGGTACCCCGCTCAATACTCATAACTGTTATTTAGTGATATTTTAAATAGTGTGGTGTACGGACTGTCATATCCGTATTATTCCGTACATTTTCAATATAAAAGTACAGAAAAATAATATTTTCCGGCAGATGCGGATGTCGCAAAAACGCTACGACGTACGATTTGAACTATTCCGTACAACCACATATTTTAGTGTTTAGATATTATGGTCCGACAATGAATACAAAACAATTTACAAATTAGAGTGAATGATAAATTAGTATCATTGTGTACCCTAAAAAACCCAATTTACCGTAAAGTACGCTAATTGTTTCACTACGCTATATATAACGCTAATAGCGATTCACGGTGTACAGTTCTGTACTGTACTGTACTGTACTGTACTTTTCCGGCGCAATTGACTGCATAATGGGAAATGAACCATTATTACTCTTGGCAAAATTTGTGGAGCAAAAAGGCGCTAATTAAATTCACTCTGGCTTTCAGCACATGTCCTCGTGACGTGTAAGGCTCGTTTGACACGTGGGCAAAACGTCACTTTCAAGCGTGCGAAGTCATCGCAGGCTTGAACACAGTTCACGCGGTACTGTACTGGCGGTTTGCGGCGGAAAAAAAGCCGGTATGGAATGTACGGAAATTTCCACATTTCTCTCAAAATTTCCGCCGCCCCCTCCTATGATATGCCAAACCTTTCATTAGTGACATTAGGGTTTCCGACAAGTTTATTGTTCATCCAATGGGAAGATGGTATTTTTGTCGGTTAATGGTACGGATTAGTATAGGTACAAAAGTACAATCCACTTTGGTCCACTCTAGTTGTGTCCACGTCAACTCGTCTGACAGAAACACACCTGGAGATACTACATGAAGTCTTATAAACATTTACGCGGCGTGTGTTTGTTTCGCAGAATTTGAAGTACGCGTCGCGACGTTACACGTGTACAAGCTAGGTAGAAAAAAACGGTTTTTCGGCTCGTAAAGGTGGGCTAAGTACATCTACGTGGCGTCCACTGGATTCGTTACAGTATTGTACTTTTCAAGCACGTGTGTCGTGAAAAAATAATACAAGAGTACATCTATAAAGTTAAGCTGAAAGTACAGTAATTTTTTTTTGAGCTTGTGTAGCAACCCTAAAATATTTGTTTCTGTACTTTTTTTGATTCTGCCCGCGCCGATGCAGTTGACCGTACGACAACAGCAATCATTGCTTCTTTAAAGTTTGTAGGTCGCAAAATAATGTGGCCGTAAAGTAGGCTCGGCAACTCCGGCAAAACAAGTTAACTGCCGTTCTACCAGAAAAAATAATAAAATATAGAACTATTTCCTTGTGTTTCGTGTTATATACCTTATTTTTGTATAGTACGCCGTAAAAGCCTAAAAATGTCGCTGAAAGCCGAAGCTTCTGCCGCTTCGTGCTGCCTCCGGTCAGCACATTTTGTCGTTTTTCCAGCCGTCCGTCCGCTTTACCACCCATATTCCGTACAACAAATTCATAACGTAAAGAATCGGTACAGAAATAATTTTAAACCGTCACGGTCTGTCGTCTAAATTCTAAAACTATATTTCCCGAACCTTCAGCCGGCTCGTCAATCCGTACAATTCAACTTCGCCCAAGCGTCTTAAACCTAATTCGGTCGCAGCTTGTTATAATACGTCCAAATGATTAATCTGTCGCGTTGTGTTACCGAGCATCCCCGGCATTTCCGCCACATGATTCGGGATAATATTACTGGTCAAACCTGCCGACAATCGTACCCTAAGAATTGTACCATTTTAGATTCTTTACCGACCAGCCGTTCAGTAGTACCGGGCCGCCGCCGTCATTAATTCTTTTTGCGCGTGACGACGAACGTCCGTCCTTATATCCGTACGGCCAAGGTCCATACGTGACAACAGACGCAGGTTCATTCCGTGTACGAATTCTGTCAAACTGCCCCAAAACGTCCTCAACTGTACGGACCAAACGGCTGCTATATAAACGGTTTCCTTCCAGTTCCACACTGCACCAATTCCCTTCATTCTTCCGTCCCTTTGTCAGAGAAACCAACCTTCCCCTTTCCTCTCTCTATCACTCCCTCTCCTCCCTCTCCTCCCTCTCCTCCCTCTCCTCCCTCTCCCCCCTCCCTCTCCCCCCTCCCTCCCTCCCTCCCTCCCTCCCTCCAAATGAATTTCCTACTCCCGAAGAAGAACGTCGGCAACCTCATATCATGTTTCCGACCAATGACGGACTTCCACGTGGAAGCGGACAAAGAGGCGGAAAAAGAAGTTCCCGTGCACTCCGATCAATCTCAGCCGTCGCCTTCTCCGACGACCGAATCTTCGAAATCGACGGCCGACAGCGACCGATTGGCCGCCGAGCGACTCGCGGCGTGGCGCAGGGAAGGCCAGCTGTACAATCCGCTCCACCGAGTGGAAAATTTGTACGGAAGGTCGATGGTACGGATGGACCAATCGCAGACGCTGGTAGAGTCTCTAGCGGAAATTCACGAAACGATCGAGACCATCGCCACGTGTCACCTCAGGATTCGCTCGAATTTCGACGCGGGAATGTTTCGACATGATGGGGAAAACGACAAAAATGGAAGAGGAAACGACAATGTGGAGAATGGAGAGGAGGAGGAGGAGGAGGAGGAAGAGGATTTTGGTTTGTCGAGGGAAATGATGAAAAAAAGTACGATGAGGTGGCGTACGGAGAGGTTTTTCGGCGAATCGGAGAGGAGGGAAAGGAGCGGTGACGGTGACGGTGACGTAAGCGTGTTCGGGGAAAAAGAAGAGGAGGAGGAAGACGAGAAGACGAAGAAGGAAAGGAAAAAATATTTTTCTTTGGCAGCCATGGCGGAACGGGCAGCGAAATATAATCAATCGCAAAGAAAGGAAAATTCTAGGAGAGTTCACGATTGGGTGATACATCACGCCAATGCGGTGGCTCTAAACCAATGATCACACCATAATTAGTGTGGATAGTGTAGATTCCTAAGGCTTGGAACTATGAAAAATGTTTGGGTTTTCGAAGAATTAGCTTTGGAAATTTCAACATTGGAGCTTAATTGGGGTTTTTGAATAGTCCAAAGTTGCACGCGTGGAGTTATTTACATTATGTTTTGAATTTTTGATATGGTAATTTGTTAGAGTTGTTTATTGATAGTGTTGAAAATTATGTATTTTGGGAAACATCGGAATTTTATTGCTAGTAAGTAAAGAAATAGTACCGTCTCCATGTGCAACTTTGTGCTATCATCGCTCTTAGTTTATTTATAAAAATTGTATAGAAATTATAAGTAAATACTGGTTCGAAATATTTTGGAGTGAATTAGAATCTGAAAAGAATTGAGAAGAAAAATGTTAAAATTTTAAACGTAAGTTTTTTTATAGGACTTGGCAGGATTTAGTGTTGGCAATTTTCAATTTCATCACAATGTAATCTTTCTTTCTTGAAGGATTTTAAATGTAGATTCGATAAAATTGCCCAATTAGTGAAAAAATTGAAGTTTCGGATATATATAAAACTATTCCTGGACACAAAAAGTTGTTGTACTTCTTAACCAAACAACACGTCTAGTTCGAGGCTTAGGTCGTAACCATGCTTTAAAAGGTTTTTGAAGGAATAAAAATTGGGTCTGTAGAATGCAAATTCATAAATGAAAACAAAAAGGTACAGTTCTAAACAAATGTGGCTTTCTTTTCCCAAACATGATATCATTCATTTTTTATGTTGGTGTTGTTTTGACAATTTATTTGGGGACTTATTTATCGATGTATTATAATTTCTTAAATTTTGTCTTTTCCTTCACAAGTTGCTTTGAAATATGTTTCTTTTCTTTTTTAATTTGGATCACTTTCTTTCCTCTTAACATGGGCCCCTTTTTCCTCCTATCTCTTTTATTCTTGCTATATTTTTTTTTCCTGTCCTCCCTCCTTTCTTCGACATTTTTCCTGCCTTCCTCTCCACCCCCCCCTCCCTCCCCCCCCCCCCTTTTCTCCCTCTCCCTCTCTCCCTCCCTCTTCCTCCCTCTCTCCCTCCCTCTCCCTCTTCCTCTCTTTTCTCTTTTCTCCTTCACTTCATCTCTACTTTTTCGTGTTTGTTTTCATTAACTTCTTTGTTTCCGCTGTCACTATTTAAAATTTGAATCTTGGGCGAAATGTAATAAAATTTAAAATTTGGATTTTGGGTCTGATTCATGGATGGTCTATGTTCCCATGGAGGAGAAAATGGGTCCTGACTTTGAAGTCTTATATCGTTTCGTAATACAACAACGCACTTAATAAAATACAGTATGTATTTTACTGACCTTATTGTTCCTATGTTGCTAATATCGTACTCGTGTATATAATTCTTAAAAGCCTACAAAAGCCAAAATGGCAAAAACTAGCTTGAAAAGCCTACGAAAAGCTTCAAAAAACTTAAAAACGTTTTAATTCTTTATTGTTGAGCTTATTGTACGGTAATGAATACAAGTGAGGAGCTCCATCTGAAGTTCTGAACCTGTTGAACAGTACACCTTGTATGTGTTCATTTTTTCGCCACTTAAAACATCTTTTCTCCGTACAAACAAGTACGGTTTATGATTGGAAACCACCAATGCGAAGGTGAGACCCTGCCTTTCAATCGGAACCGTCAGATTTTCAATCCGAGAAGCGTGCACAGAGAAACGATGTTTTAAGTGGCGAAAAAAACATTAACGATTATGTTTTAAGCGATTCAGCTGTACGGCTCGTCGCTATTAGAGTAGATCACCACTCTACAGTACTGTACTTCCAGTACTGGTTTTTTTCTAGGGTTTCGTACTTGTGTTTGGTAAATTTCGGGGGCCGATACTGTAGCTGTTATCGTTATGGTAAGGGATTATTGCCGATGTTTTAGATATATCGGTAACCCGTAGACCGATAGCCGATATACCCCCCCGGGGAGGGCGGGAGTGGGTTTGAAAACTTCACAATCCAGTCCTCTCGTTGGAGTACGGAAATTCATTACGGAATACGGAACCGTACGTATAGAAGGACGGAGCCGATATATCAATTATCGGTAGGTAAAAAAAAGGTACATATCGGTTATTGGTAAAAACTAAAAAGGCTACCGACTCAGTTAAGTGGCCCTGAAAAATCCACGTTGCAAAATGAAATTTAGCGTAGCTATTATAATTTAGTGCGAACGCCTACAAAATTAATAACTCTAATAGCGATGGACGGTCTAAACTCTAAAGATCTGATGAAAACGTAGCAAAAATGGTGAAGTTTTTATTGCAGAAATCGCGATGGTAAAGCCATCTGTGTACAAAAGGGATAAAACGTAGCTGAAAATTTTAGTACTGAATGGTACCCGACCTTTTACTAGTGTGGATCCTGAGCTGGAGGAAGTACAAGGGAAACTGCGCGAAGGTGCCATTGACGCACTGCCACGTCACAAGAGCCAAGACGCCGGTCAGCTGAAAACGTAGCTGGAAATTTTAGTACTGAATGGTACACGAACTTCTACTAGTGTGGATCATAGAGCACTCTGCACGTGCAGCTCTGATTGCCGATCAGCAATACGGAAAGAGCATTACGAACGCTACACCGCGAATCGTAACTAGAGTAAAGAAATAATTAGAGTAAAAAAATGAAAAAAAATAATTAGAGTTAGGGTGAAGTTCCATCAGACGAAAAGTGTGGTACACCGCGAATGGTAACTAGAGTAATGAAAAAATTACTGTACGAAAACTAAAAAAATAAATAGAGTAATGAACGCTAATTTATGTGATAGAGCTGTTTCATCTATGAAGTTTACTCTAATTTATTTGAGTACTCTAATTTGGCACGCTAATATCCTCTACTGTAAATAAGGTATTTGTACAGAATTTGGCAAAACGTACAGTTTATCGTCACTATGAATTTTGCACTACGCGGTTTGTTAAAACGCAGTTACATGATAAATCATTATTTGTACTTTTTACTTAATAATGTACAATTTTGCACGGTCAGAGGTCGTCCGTACTCCACACTATTTAAAACGAACCTATACTAGAATTAAAAACGCTAATTAATCTTTACATTAAATAGAATAATGAAAAAATTAGAATCATTTACTCTATTTCATGTGATAGAGTCAAAATTTCGAGCGACCGAATTAGAGTAATTTACTATAATTACGATTCGCGGTGTAGTTTACAAAAATCAGCGACTATCCGTACCAAACCGTACCGCTTATTTTGTTTTTATACGAAAAACAACATTACAGAGAATCTTGCCGATACTCTTCAAAGGTCTGGGAGGTATTACTAATCGTCGGATGTTCATCCGCGAGGCGCTCGCTTCATTTTTCTCTGTAATTGTCAACCCACCTCGAGGAGGTGGGTTGACAGATACACGAAAAAAAATCTTGACACGCTGGACGATTAAGCTACGTGTCATGATGTAAAACCAACGAAGAATCTTAATATTTGCACATGACACGCGCTTTCCAAAATACAACCGAAAATAAAAACGAAATTTCGTACCATTCCTTCGTCACGCTATTTTCTGTAACTTTTGTTCGTCACACTATTTCTCCCAAAGGACTTTCGTTCTGTTCGAAAACAAAAACCCTAAAAAATGAGTTGGCGTACAGACTGGCGTATGCAAAAAGTATAAAGGTTATGTCGTATGATTACTTCGTACGGAGGTACTTAGTACGAAAGTGAAGATTTGAAGTTAAGTTTGTTGGTGCTAAAAAATTGAAAGATATTCAATATCGGATCGTAGCTTGCATGGCGCCAGTCAATTTTAAACACGTGGCTTACAGACTGTACGTGATAGAACATCGACTCAATCGACCCGGTCTGTAGAGTTGGCCGTACAATTATAGAAACGTCTGATGGAACTTCACCCTTAGGGTGAAGTTCCATTAGACGAAAAGTGAGGTTGTTTACAGAGATTCAGACCTTTCCGTACTACGTCATACCTCTTATTTTGTTTTTATCGGAAAAACAACATTACAGATAATCTTGCCAATATTCTCCAAAGGTCAGGGAGTTAACAATGGCCGTTGGATATTTTTTCGCGAAGCATTCGCTTCGAAAGTTTTTGTAATTGATGATGTACCTCGCGAGGTACATCACCAATTACACAAAAATTTGAGCCGCTACACGATACACGCATTACAAAATCCAACAAAAAAATTCAAACGAAATCTTGTAACGCACTTTCGTCACGCTATTTTTGTTTACGCCCATTCGCAACACTATTTCTAGCAACGCTCATTCGTCACGCGAAAAAACAGAAACCCTAAAAAAAAGAGTTGTTCTCTGGCAAGGCGTATGGGCGTCTTCAAAGGGTGTCTGCAAAGAGTATAGATATTGTGTTGTACAATGACATGGTCCGTGCGTACATGGTACTCAAATGAAGATTTCAAGTTAAAGATGGTCGGTGTGAAAGATACTTCACGATTTTCAATATCAAATCTATAGTTACGTGATACCACTATTTTGTTACCACGTGGATTACAAATTCTGCGCAATGGAACTTCGTTCAAATTGTAGCATCCTGTAATGTTGGCCGTACAATTACAGAATGTCCTAATGGAACTTCACCCTAATTAACTCTAATTTGTGTAATCAATTATTTTTAGTGTTGGGTATCGAGGACCATTTGCCGATATTCGATATATATCGATGTTCAGGTACCCGATAATCGATATATCGCTTCGATATATCGAATTTTAAATCATCGCGATATATCGCCGATATATCGTATCGCCAATATATCAAAGCTTCTTAAAAAAAAAAAATCTTGCTAGTCAATTCTCGGAAGAAGAGAAGGACAGCTGTCAAAGTGGTGGAGGATGTTTTTTTTTTCACGGAAACTGCGAATCGGAAACTGTAAATGGATTAATTGAGAACCTAATTAATTGAGAATTGATTAGCTGCAGCTGCTATAACAACTTGCCGCTTCAGCCAGAACTAGTGCTACTGCAGATGCTAGTACTAGCTACTGCTGCTGCCAAAAGTACTAGCTGCTGGCAGTGCTATTGCAGCAGGTAGTACTAGCTACTGCTACTCCAATTAATAAAAATAAGAATAAGATTGTACAATTTGTACACTTTAAAAAAATGATTAATAATAATAAGAATAAAAGTTCACATTTTATACACTTTAAAAAATAATAAATAAAACTAATAATTAAAACTCACATTTTGTACACTTAAAAAAATGATTAATAAAAATAAGAATAAAATATCACATTTTATACACTTAATATAGTATTAAATAAAAATAATAATAAGAATTCTCATTTTGTACACTTAATAAATTAATAAATAAAAGTAAAATATTATACAAAACCGTTAAAAAAGGTACTGCTTAAGCGGAGAAAAAAAATCAGTTCTGAAAGGCGATTACTTCACACAATTTGACTTTTACGTATGACCCTAACGCCCCTATTCCTCGATAAACCATCAATGTAAAGTAAATTGTAAAAAAGAAAGATAAACATGGTGACATATTACAACAATGACGTAACTATTGAAACATAATATAAGCATAATGTCTTATGCCAACGATAAAGTAAATCTTTGAAAAGTTATAGAATATTGTCATATGTTAACTTTAGAGTCAATTATTGAACCATAATATAACCATAAAACATATCTCAATATTAAAATACATTCTCAAAACCAAAAATGGTCATAGTGTCATATATTAACCATAACGCGCGATCGATGGACGATGGTCCACTCAACTGGTTTTGCTGTAAAAATCTGCCACCCGCCAACACCAGGGCAGAAAAATATTAATTTTGATAAATATTTTTGCTATTGTCATTCCATTGTTTTTCCCCTATTGTTTTTCTAGTAATGGAGCAAAATGAATGTGCTGGAAGGGAAGGGGATCGTAAATAAGATTCATATGGTGTGAAGACGTTGAGCTTGCAATTGCTTCATCTTCCTCGAAATTTTAGAGGGGAATGATTTTTTAGTGGTTTTATCTATTTTTTTAAACCATTTATCATGGAAAAGAAACCCTTATAAAGGAAGAGAAGCGGGCTGGTGAGAGATAAAGTTTAAGACTCAATATTAATGTCTGCATAATGTATGTTTTTTGTATATATATATTAAAATGAATTGGGGAGTGATCAAACAAACATATTCTACTTCAAAATTGACATAATATTGAAGTACATTTTATACCTTTAACTTTTAATATTTTTCTGATTTGTATGTTAGGGAGTTGTTTTTGTTGGGTTCATGGATTCTATATGGGATAGGGAGAGAATGAGGGATTTTAAAAAGTAAATGAATATGAAAATGAAGGGAGTATAAATGTAAAAAAATGCGACTAAAAGTGGAAATTTTGAATTTTGCGTCTAAGGTTTTACTTTTTTTGAGTTTAAAAAACAATCTGAAAAATCTAGTTTTGATGTTTTCGGAGATGTGAAAATTGTCAAGTGACCATGGATTATTTCCAATCAACTGATTGGTGTTTAGAGAAAACAAATAGTAACAAAATAAATATTAAGGACACCACCTCCCCAAAACTTCCAGCCATAGGTAGCCATGGCTCTAGCTTCCTCTCCAATTTCTCAGTGACTGCGACAAGTTTGAGAGTTGGAGAGAGAAGTTAGAGGTAGACTGCCTCGACTTCTTTCTTATTTCTATTCAGACCTAAAAAATACTTTAAAAACCATTAATTTCTACAGTTCACACTACTTTCGAGGATGTATCATCAAGTGGGTCGAACATATGCGATGACGGCTTGCTGAGTGGACTTATCGGTAATTGACTAAGGGTGTGTCCGCATGTAACCAATATTTTGAAACGTTATTTTAGAATTTAACGCTGATTTTACGGTGCACTTTTCAAAGTGTGCCTATGTCAATCGTTACTTGCGCGTTCATTATTTTGAATATGTGGCAGTTGTACACGTCGCCAATACTTGCGACACCAGTAGACGCCAACAAACTGCTAACATTTGTAGACGCCAACGATCTCGAAACAAACTGCGGACATTTGTACGCCGCAAAGAGCTTCTGACATCCTGGGACAATTGTCGACGCCAACTGTAATTTGTTGACGCCCACACGTGAACGACATAAGCAATCGCCCACGTCTACAAAACGACATTTGTAGACGCCCACAAGTGGACATCATAAGCAAACGGACAAACAATTTTTTTTTCATGAATTCTCCCAACTGCAAAAAAACAAATGAAAACTTTTGACGCGTGCAACCCATGCCTTCTATTCGTCAATAGGGTAGTATTTTGATTAAAAGCAGCTCGCGATTTGATTCCATTTCAAGTGTGAAGATGAGCTGGAAGTGGCCTATCGTAAGTTGTGTTATGGGCTTTTCATGTGATCTTCTTAAGATCGCTACTTTGATCAGCGACCGTCCGATCGTCCAAATCTGACGGTTTAAATAAAAAACACCTCAAAATTCACAGAAAAAATATTTTTTGTCCGATTGTTTTTCAAAATTTAGACATGCCGTTTAATTCTCTATCGACCGATGTGCAACTCAACCCTGTTAACCTTTTTTTTTCATTTTTCGACCAATACAGTATGGGTCTTAAGGGCATATTGTATGTTTTGCATACAATAGGCATATTGTATGGGCCTACTTTTACCTAGTTTTGAACTATGACATAAATGCATTGAATTATCTACATCAACTGGATAAGGACGAAATTATCTACGCGAATTATAATATACAGGTGCTGGTTCAAGCCCTGAGAAATGCATTTTTATTATTATAAAATTGCCGGCAGCCATGGCCTTCTCTCTCTACCTCTCCGAGAGCATGCAACTTAAAAAAAACAAAGTTCAGGCCATATGCAGATTCCATTTTTCATCATTCAACATTGCACGACGTAACACATTGATAAAAAAAAACAAAAACAATCACATTAGAACAAAAAAAAAATACATATATGTCCTTTAACTATTTTTACTCTAAATCTTCTTCCCTTCTTGCCGTGGCATCGGTAATGGCGTCTTCTGTGATTTTTCGCGTTCAGCTGTTCAAGTAATAATGGCGGCTACTTTTCGAAATTTGAAGAAGACGCCCGTACAAAATTTGAACTCACGGCGCTCAAATAGTGTGACGCCGCAACGTCTCTTTTTTGAAATATTTGTAGACGTCATATTATTTTCCCGTACAATCCATGTACATTCTGTTCCGTTTACTGAACAGAAAGTACGGATACATACATCGAATATTCTTTGTAAACTACCGTACAGTTTCCGTAAAAAATATAACAGTTACAGTATATTGTTTATTAGTTTTCGTAAAATGTCAGTTTCAGTTTACAGAAGAAGTTTTTTTGCGTATTTTTGAAAAGTCACGTACAATACGTAGAAACTGGAAAAAATGAAAAAAACGCGCGTATTGAACAACTAGGGTCCGAATAGGTCCGAATACATTATGGGTCTTAAGTTCATATTGTATGTTTTGCATACAATAGGCATATTGTATGGGCCTACTTTCACCTACTTTTGAACTATGCCTTAAATAATGTAAAGAATAATTTAGAATTATGTACTCTATTTAGGGTGATAGAGTCAAAATTTAGGGCGACGGAATTAGCGTACATAACGCTAATTACGATCCGCGGTGTACTGTACAGTGCATCGCCCGTCGCTAATAAAGTACATCACTCTAGATGTAGGCATGTTTTTTGATCCGAAATCAGAAATTTATGTTAGGAACAGTGCTGATAAGTGGCGTAAATTAAGCCACATCGCAAGATTAATTTAGTGGGAACTCTTAAAATTCACTGACTCTAATAGCGACGGTGATGAAGAGTTCATTAGGGTTACCACTGCACCTCTATTCTCGTCAGTACGGTATAGTACACAGTCAAATATTCGTTTTGAGATTATCAACCGAATGGGAGAGGTCTTCCCTTTCAATTGAGGTGTCTCGGTGGAAAATATTGGAGTGAAAATAGGAATACTGCGGCAAAAGATCAACGATTTTAAGTGCTTCAAAACAGTTTTTAACTATGGTAGCGATACGGTGTACAATAAAGGAATGTCTGTGAAACATTTGCTAATTCTAGTACATACATAAGAGTCAATCCACTCTATTTTGATCGAGTGTTTTTTTGATCCAAAATCACAAAATGGTAACAGTAAAAGTGACCAATAAGAGCCACGTGTCAATCCATGAATTCAAGAAGTAAACTCCATTGAAATGTTAACAAGTGTCAGACTTTATTAAAGAAAGCACGATCATGAGAACAAAACAAGGTAAAAAAGGAAGGCAAAAAGGAAACTAGGAAGGTTTAAAGCTCTTAAATTACCATCTCTAATGGCTAACGTAGAACAAAAGCCATAACAAAAGACAGTTCTCTATTGATCCATTTTATAAAATAAAGATCTCATCCGATCAACTAAAACCTTATTCATAATACACCTCGTCCTCCATATACAACATTAAAACACTAAAACTAGTTAAAAACATTAAAACTCATCCAATTTACTTTTCTCCCTACAACCTTCATCCACAAACTTCTTTCTCACACCCTTCTTTTCTCCTCTCCTCCTTTAAGCTGAACTCAAGGGTGCGTAAACTCGAGTCGAGCGCTCCTGTCTCATACGAATAATCGCGAGTCCTGCGACTCCGGCAGTAGCGAACAATCCAATTAAAAATCTGAAAACCTGCCACATGTCATCTTTGACCTGGAAAACACAAAACAGGAGAAATGTGGGCATAAGCTTTATATCTGTATAAAAGAGTACAAAAAGGCGTTAACAAGGTATCCAAAAATCGTATTGACAGCTATATACAGAAAAAATAACATAATCGAGGGTAAACTTATGTAAAATGTATAAGCAAGTGTACAAATGTTTGAGTTTCAACATCTATTAAGGTATGTATAAAGTTTAAAGTGTTAGATTGCATTCAATATGCGAAGACCTCAACCAATTATAATGAGTTAAATTTAACTTTTCCATAATCAGTCATTACCTAAACCGCCATACTTTGGAACGTAATTAGGCAACACATTCTTGAAACTTTTTTTTACCTTACTTAATTCACCTCATACACTCTCTGAGTTTTATTCTGCCTAAGTTTCCATCCATTTTTCTGTTGATGGATTGAAGAAAAATCTTCCCATTACACAATGATTCTAGCTCAAATTTTTAGTCACAGGACAATATACAATGAGAACCTCAAATTTCTATCACAGTGCCTTTTTTAAGTCACCATAAAAGATTATACTTATTACAGACTAATAACTGTGGCATCAAATCCATGAAAAAAGTTTAACCTTTTCACAAACGAGAGAAAACCCAGATATTTACAACTCTAGGAAAAGAACCGAAAGTGATTATACACCACAAATTGTAAAGATCCGAAAAAACAGTCAGGAATAGATGCTTAAGGATTTTTCTACAAAAATGTCGTAATTAATAAAAGCATTGTCCTTGGTCCTAACGAAGGAAAGATAAGATATAAGATGTGTTTAAGATGTAAGATGTGTTTTTTAAGATGTGTAAGATGTGTCATATAAGATGTGTTTCTACTGTGGGAGGTTGAAACATTATAATAAGTCGAAGAAAGGGCGCGGTGTACCAAGGCCAGTCATTCCCACAAAAAGACAAAACCAATTCAAGGTGTTTTTAAACCCCATAGACTGCCCTCCCATGACCACAAACTCATAATTCCCTTTTAGCTAAAGGCAAGGTCTCCATTTTTCTTGTACTAAACTCTAACGATATGACATTAAATAATATGTCCGTGTGCTTTATTCAGTACTTTATTGGGTTTCTGTAGGTTTTTAACACCCGTATACTCTTGCCTTTGTTCTTCCCTTAATCCACCAATTTCCAAACCTAATAGACCTGTGGAAGAAAAATCTCCTGTGAGAGAAAAATGTACTAATCCAAAATCACTTACTTCACGAAACTTCTGGAAACAAAGAAATATGAAATGATGGGAATAAAAAGTTGTCCATTTGTACATTTTGATGTGTCTGAAAACAATCAACGTTTAATAAAATAATATACTTACAAATCACAGAATGAAGGAAATATCATTTACATTCCATTTTCGGTTTCTTTTTTCGAGCTGACAACCGTTGTGGATCTGCAGTAAACTAATTCATTTCATAATAACAAGATAATACGATTAAAAGATTACGGTAATAAAAATATAATAAGATGGTAATAACACAAAAGATAATAAGATAATAATAACATAAAAAAATAACAACAAGATCATAAGATAATAATGAGATAATAAGATAATAAGATAATAAGATGATAAGATGATAAGATGATAAGATAATAAGATAATAAGATAATATGAGTAAATAATGGGTGTAAATCGAAGAACTTACCTCAGCCACGAAATTGTCCAAGATCAAAAGTGCATCCTCTTCATTTTGACACATTGGGTCGAGCTCGTAACTATTTTCCTCAGGTCCTAAAGCGACAAAAAATAGTCCCATGACTCCTGTGTGTCCTCCTCCGAGACGACTGTAAGTCGAACTCAACGTGATAGTTTCATTTGCCGTAATTTTTGGACCATAAGATGGAAAAGAACAAGTTTCTATTCCTGTCACATATCCAGCCTCGTCTCCTGCCGTCTCGCCGAGACCGTAAATCGGATTAGAATTGCAAATATATTCTCCATCCTGGGAAAAAAAAAGGGACGGATCTTTTGAGTTTTAGAGGGTAAAGAGAAAAGCAAAGAGTTGCAAATATACATCCCATCTTGAAAAAGAGGAAAGAACAATTGGAGGTTTATAGTACCTAAATTAAGAGAAGGTAAAGAGAGAGTAAAGGGAGGGAAACAGAAATGAATTGCAAATATGTGCTCCATCCTTAAAAAAAGGAATACATTTAGAGGTTTACAGTAAATAGGCGTAGGAGAAGGTAAAAGAGAGGGAAACTGGAGCGCAGAGAAGACAGAAGACTTCCCGAAAAGCGTGTTTTAAAGGGAGTTTCTCCTTCAGGTTTTTCAGTGGTTTTGAAGAGGCTTTTGGTGGCTTAATAAAGCAAAAAGTACACCTGAACTGCCATGTACAATTGATCCTTCTTGAGATCCAGTTCTCCACACAACCGTCCAAATCAAATTTGAAAATCAAAATTAAGAAACTCTTTGTCTGTGTCTTGTCCTTTTCTACAATACAAGCAAATAACAATGACCTGAGCACAATTGTAAAAACGGTCCAAAAAAAAAAAACGAATCAGCAACTGGAATGTTAAGGATACGCAAACCCCCAAAAACAGTCCTAAGTCCCTAAAAGAAATTTACAAACAAAACAAAATTATCGATGATGAAAATCGGAACCAATACCTCTCGTTTAAGGGAAATCCCGGAGGCTCCCACATGCTGATGTCCTAAACCAAAAACGAGTTGTCCACTTTTCGGAAACCGAACATTGATTTTTTTAGTATCCACACAGTCAGCCAATAAACCGCCTTCCTCGTGACAACCGGCAACGTCATATTCAATCTGTCTCCACACCACACCCCCCAAAAAGCTGCAATAAATTAATTAGCTTAATTATAATATGATGTCAACTTAAAGTTTACGATGTTGACACCATTATCAACATCATAAACAGCCATCGTCAACGTAATAAATTGTGCTTCTCCATAAAAATTAAGACTAGGCTTAGGAGAGAGAAAGTACTGCCCACACTATTACATGTGCTTATCTCAAAACATGGGCCTTGAGAAGTAATATGGTCTATACTAGTTACGGAAGATGTGTACTACGCCTTTCATCGTAGGAGTTAGTGAATTACTAGCAACTAATTTACCACTAATTTATGGTCTAAAAATGTGGCTCATTTCGATGATGTAGCTCATGGTGATAACACTTCAATGATTTTAGGTCTGGCAAAAGAATTAGTGTAATCAACTCTAATAGCGGTGAGTAACCTACCGGCAGGATATTACAAAAGACAAATAACTTTCCTTGAGATACGCAAGACTAACAAACGATCATATACAAGGTTCTACAAAAATGGATCGCCAGCAATCCGCAACTTTTTTTACATCCATCATACCAATTTAATGTCTGTTGTGGAGGGAGAGAGTGAGAGAGAGGGAGTGGGAGAGGGAGAGGGGGAGTGGGAGAGGGAGAGTGGGAGTGGGGGAAGGGAGAGAGGGAGGGAGAGGGAGAGGAAGAGGGGGAGAGAGAGGGAGGGCGAGAGGGAAGGGGAGAGGGAGAGGAGAGCGAGAGGGAAGAGGGAGACGGGGAGGGCGAGGGCAACCGAGCGAGAGTGAGAAGTAGAGTCAGGATTCCACCTCACCTTGCAATCTGAGACATCGAAGAGATAAGATTGAAGAGGAACCACACAAGGACTCATGGGTACCCATTTCACCGTATACTTAAGGTACAAAATTCTCTCGGTTCCGACATAGTCATCCTTCACTCGACAATTGACACCTGTATAACAACACAAAAGTCCACCGACATATCCTTCTGGAAGCGGTCGACCTCTTTCGTCTTTTGTGGCGTTATACATGTCACATCTGCATTCAATACACGCCTTTGTATTCACAGCTCCTCTGGTATCAATGGCGTGAACTTCGGACCACCAAACAAGTTTTTTTCCGATTGGAATCGAATTAGGGTTTCCAGTTTCTATGGCGAATGGAGCCGGATATTCTGCCTTCGTTTTCCGAGTCTCGGCTCCGACTCCAAACCAGGGACGCAAAGCTCCATGGTTACAAAAACCTCCATCAGAAGACATGGTCAAAAGCTTCTGATTTTCCGCCAATTGCTCAATATCCACACTTGGTTGTTTAGAAGCTCGAAAAGATGCGTCTTTTGCGGCTTCGGTTGACGACATTTGTGACATTTGTGACTCTGAATTTTCTTTGTCATCATCGATAAGTAGCGATGAAGCAATCCAATGGTGAAGATAAACTTCGGTTAAAGGAACAGATGCTCCTGATTCGTCGACAATCTCGGCAGTTATGCCTCGGAGACCGACATGTCCTTCGGGCATCGGAATCGGTACATAAACCTTTTTGTGAACACCGCCCGGACTAAGACGGAAAGGCTCAGAAAGAAAAGTTTTGGTAAAAGGAATTTCAGCTTCCAAATCGAAAGCTGACGCGTAGCAACAAAATGACAAAAGCGCACAAATAGCAAATTTAGGAGACATCCTGTTCAAAAGCCTGTCTCGAAATATGTGTCAGGAATGGCCTTGGAAGGTAAATATGTGTTTGGAAGAGGTAAAAAAGTAGAAGTAGACGGTGTGAGAGCAACAGTTTTTCGAGCTTCAGTTGATTATTTTGACAATACTTGCAAGGTCATAAGTCACACTCTCCGTATTTAAAAATTCAAAGCCTGGAGTTCACTTAAAGGAAGAGAAAGTTGAAAAATAAGAAGAAAAATAGATTCGAAATCACTATTTTGCTCACGATAAAAGCTAGAAAAGTGTAAAATATCGTAACAAAAAGTTGCACCAAGGCAACATGAGCATAGAGCGAACAGTACAATACGATAGTATTTTTGAAGCGGACGCTTTCCTGTATATATAGTGACATTCTATCTTGTCATTTTCTTCCATGAAGCAAAATTGTGCCACGTGGCAGTATTTGTGATTGACGGGCAGCAAATATGAAAGGAGTGTAAACAACGCAACAACGCCCGTCGCTAATAGAGTTCATCTAGATCCTAGTAGTGCTTTTTGTGACCCAGAATCAAAAAATAGTGTTGACTACAAATGCTGACATAAGTGGCCCAAATTAAGTCACGTTTTATATTTAATTTAGTGTGGATTTTAAGATAATGACTAATAAAGTGTTGCTAATATTTTACTAAGCTTTAATAGCGACGGGCAGTGTACCACGTCGATTAGCTGAAAATTTTAGTACTGAATGGTGCCCGACCTTCTAATAGCGTGGATCCTGAACTGTTGCACTCGAGCTGGAGGAAGTACAGCGAAAGTGCGCGAAGGTGCCACTGACGCGCTGCCACGTCACAAGAGCCAAAGACCCGCCCATTGCGAAACTACTTAGGAGCGTCGCAGGGTCCCTTTCCCGACTGCAAGAAGTGCAGCGACGTCATCCATAATACTATCAGTATTGTAAGTGCCACAGACAGTACATCGGACGGACCGATATCTCCAAACCCTTGAAGAATGCTCAAAGGTTCTCCAAGTAACTGAATTCTACTAGCATGAAACCATAGAAATGACATGCTTCAATTGTAAATCAAGTACAGTACAGTACTGTGGCAGGATAGGGCACGAATATAGTGATGGCTTTCACAAGTACATGGAACGACTGACTTCACCATGTGGTCAACGGGTACATGGTTGATAACGAGACGTTTATTTGTGACGACAGGTCAGTAATTGTGAACCCTAATGTAAAAGGCAGCTGAGTACACCGTGTATCGCTATTACACCTTGAATCGTTATTAGCGTATAGAAACTATTAGTGTAAAGAAAAAATTAGCGTCATTCATTCTAGTTTAGTGTCAGGAGACGTGGCAGATTGTGGTCCACATCCTTAAATAGTGTGATTTATTATATTTAAGTTATCAATGTCAAAATTTTGGGGTGCCGATATAGAGTACATAAGGCTAATAACGATTAACGGTGTAGTGCTGATACTTTTTTAAACACTTAAAACATTTTTTCCCGTACACACGTCTCCGATTTTCAAATGGAGACCGCCAATTGAAAGCTGAGAACCTTGAATTTCAATTTCAGCCGTCAGATCGAAATTCCGACATGTCTGTACGGAGAAAAGATGTTTTAAGAGACGAAAAAAACATTAGCACCAATACGATACACGGTGAAGCTTCTAGTACAGTACACCGTCGATCGTATTTAGCGTGTTGAACACTAATTCGGCGCCCCTAAATTTTGAGGGTTTTACCTAAAACAGGGTGAAGGATACTAATTTTTCCTGTACGCTAATTACGAGATGAACAATTAGTGTACACCATTTTAATTTTTATTAGTGTGGATTACGGAGCTTGTCGGTTCGTATAAAAATGTACATTTTTATTATACAAGTACGGATGTTGCATTAAAATATATGCTATCCCACGAAAAACTGCCCTGTGAATTAAAGAATTTCATACTTGTACCTGTTTTAATGTACATTTACTTGTCGCTTATTGCCTACACCCTAAAAAACCAAAATTAGAGTTAGGAATTAATTAGAGTGAAAGCATGCAACAGTGTACGAATTGTCAAAATTTGTACTTATGCCTATATTACTGTGGATATCCTCTCGACAAATCAGTTGTGCCCATATTGGCGTACGTTGAAAAATTAGTGTATAACTTTTTTTCGAATTTTTTCTAAGTCAAAGCTACACCGCCAATCGTTATTAGCGTGTAAGTTTTTTTAGCGTATCAAAAATAATTACCGTGGTGTACGCTATTTAAGAATTTGAAAAATTTGGAAAAATTCATACATTCTAATTGTTTGGTTATGGTATTTTGGATCTTTGAAAAAAAAATGTCGGTCGCAAACATGCTTACACTAATATAGGTCGCCGTACAAAATCTAACGCATCGTACATAAATCGTACATTCACACGGTCGAAACGCGGCTGTCAGACGAATATGTGCGAACGGGAGTTTTTACGACCTGGTTTTTTTTCCTTTTTAAAATGCATATTCTCATGCATCCGCGGTTACTAAAACTAATTTATTGTACTTTTTAACTTAAAAAGGTACATTTATGTACGGTCTGACATTGACCGTACACCACTCTATTTAAGAGACAACGTACTAAAAATAACCCTAAATAGAATAAAGAAAAAAATAGAATGAACTACACAAATGGAGAATAAAAAAAAAAAAAAAGGACGGAATTAGCGTACACAACGCTAATAACGATTGGCGGTGTAGTGTACATGATACTAAATTATTCTACACACTAATAATTTCTACAGGCTAAATACGATCGACGGTGTACTGTACACCGTGAATTGTTATTAGCCTTATGTACTCTATATCGGTACCCCAAACATTTGACATTGATACCTTAAATATAATAAATTACACTATTTAAGGATGTGGACCATAATCTGCCACGTCTCCTGACACTAAATTAGAATGAATGACGCTAATTTGTTCTTTACACTAATAATTTATATACGCTAATAACGATTCAAGGTGTAGCTTCCTCGTAGCATTTCGATCTAGTGTGGTGCATCCAACTGTCTCGTGTCAGCAACATTTTCTATTTGGCTGTTACAGTAAACCTATTCTGGCACCAAAGGTCGAGTTTTCGTGATTCGAATTTCAGAGGGTGGCAATAACGTTTTGTTTGTTTCTTCTTCAAACAGGAGCCGCACGTTATGTCAGCAGATCTCGTTTTTCCATCTCTTTTTTAAGGTTTACCACACTAAAATTGACCTGGCATGTAAAACCTTACCACGTGCATGTACATCTCTGCACCTACTATAAAATAATGGAGGTGCAGTTAAAGTACTACAAGTAACTGTTTGTTTGTCAGTTAGTTACCTGCACTATTACTGTAATGTTGGCTTAGGGTACATCCCCATATACTTGTAACTTAGCGAACTTACTTTGTATTTTAGCGCGGATCCGCCGGACCCGGTTTTCAAGTGTCCCTATGTCTGTAAGGACGAAATCGCAACTTACGCTTGTGACGATTGTATACGTCGACAATACCTGTGACGGTTGTCAACGTCTACAATCTGTGGTCGCACGTTATTTTTTGGAACTGCTTTGTGACGTCGCATGTCTTACTGTGACATTGTAGACGTAGGGCATTCCAGCCTGGCAGTTTCACGGTTGAAGAAGGTGCGCTTTGCCCTTCGCGTCGCCTGTCCGCTCGAGGTGAAATGGCATCGGAATTTGATGACCCCTGCAAATAAAAAATCCGTACTGGACGAAAACGGAAAAAAAACAAACAAACTGTGTGCTTCTTTTCGTCTTATTATAACGCAAACGGACAGAACATAGCGAGCTATGTCCTTTTTTCTTTGTCCTTGGAAATTGTAGGAATATTTTCGAAATTTAAGGCACGTGCGAAAAAATGTTCCTATTTGTCAATCGAAAAAACCTAATTTTAAAACACATCGCGCATGTGTTTTAAACAGAGGTTTGAAGATGACGTTTTTTGTCGCAGAAGTGGGTCGAAAAGCACAGAACGACAAATTTTCGTACATCCTAAGTTCAAGGATGACGCAAATTCTACTCTACAAATTTGCGATTCCTTCGTACGGTTGCAACTTAGGCAGTACGGCGCTAAGTTTTACGGCAAAACGACAGAAAAAAACCCTTACTTATGCACATGGGGACACACCCTTAATTATGGAAACCCTGCCGTACTTCATTCTTGTACGGGCTTGTAAGCCTTAATTTAGTTATTTGGTTTAACTCGTGGTCAGAAAAATTTCAGGATAGGTGCAGAAATAGTAAATTTCATGATAATGATATTATTCACTTCCCTAATTTTGTAGCTTTCAAACTCTTTGTTAAAACACATAACACTTAAAGGCAATTTTAAGAATAAACAATAAAAGTTCATAATTTGTCATTTCCAGGAGGAAAAGCAGTTTTTCCTCTTGCTATCATTGATCAACACTTCGGTTTTGCATTTTTGTTTTTAACAGTTCAGCTTAATTTTTAACAAAAGACAATTGTCTATTGCTCCACTTTGAAATACAAAAGAAAACATCCAATCCACTAAAACCTAATCCATGGTACACATCCTTCTCTATTTACAACATTAAATCACCAAAATTGATTCTAATATTACATAGCCCTAATTTTCCTCCCTCGCCTCTCTTAAGCTCACACTCTTTATTTTTTCTCTCCCTACAACCTCACGTACCTACAAACTTCTTTGTTACACTTATTTTCTACCATCTTTACTTTAAGCTGAACTCAAAACTTACTCCTTACACTTCTTTTTTACATTCCTTAAAGTTAAACTCAATTTTTTTTTCTCTCACTCCTCTTTTCTCCAATCCTTTAAGCTGAACTCAAGGGTGCGTAAACTCGAGTCGAGCGCTCCTGTCTCATAAGAATCATGGCGAGTCCTGCGACTCCGGCTGTAGCAAAAAATCCAATCAAAAATCCGCCCAAAGCTCCCAGCATAGAAACCTGCCACGTGTCATCTTTTTGGTCCTGGAAAACACAAAACGACAGGAGAAACACGAGTATCTAGTTAAATCTCTATAAAAGAGTACAAAAAGGCGTTAACTGGATATCCAACAATTGTATCGACGGCTATATACAAAAAAAAGAATATAATCACTGGTAAACTTATTATAAAAGTTACGAGGTTTACCATATCTTAAAAGGTTTATAAAAAGTTTAATATGCAAATACCTATTAAAACCATAATTAGTTAAATTTATCTTTTACGTAATCAGCCATCAACCACAGTTAGTCTACTCATTCTTGATTTTTTTTTAATCTTTACTTAAATCCCTTCATACACACTTGAGTTTTTTTCTGCATAAGTATCCTTCCAGTCTTATGTTAATGGATTGAAAAAGAATCTCCCCTTTACACATGACATTTCTAGCTCAAATTTCTGGTCACAGGAAAACATTATACAATACCTCAAATTTATATTTTAGTATCAATATAAAATAACAATAAGACAATAACAAGGTGGTAGATGCTAGGATAATAAGAAGATAATAGGATAATAAGATAATGCGAGTAAATAATGGGAATTAATCGACGGACTCACCTCAGCCACGGATTTGTCCAACGCATTCAAAAGTAAAGCCTCTTGATTTCGACACATTTGGTCAAGCTTATAAGTATTTTCCTCGGGTCCTAAAGCAACAAAAAATAATCCCATTGCTCCTGTGTGTCCTCCTCCGAGACGGCTGTAAGTCGAAGTCAACGTAATAGTTTCATTTGCCGAAATTTTTGGACCATTAGATGGAAAAGAACAAGTCTCCATTCCTGTCACATATCCAGCCTCGTCTCCTGCCGTCTCGCCGAGACCGTAAATCGGATTAGAATTGCAAATATATTCTCCATCCTGAAAGAAAGGAAGAATTTTGGAGGTTTACATTATATTAGTATGGGAGAAGGTAAAAGAGAGGGAAACAAGAGAGCAGGGAAGGCTTTCCGAATAATGTGGTCAAAGTGTTATTTTCAACGGGAGTTTCTTAAATGGGTTTCTCCTTCAAGGTTTTTCAGCTGTTTTGAAGAGGATTTTAGTGGCTTAATGAAGAAAAAATTATAACTCAACTGCCATACAATATCTATCTTCCTTGAGATCCATTTTTCCACACAAACCATCCAAATCAAGATTTGAAAATCAAAATTAAGAAACTCTTTGTCACGTAACCTTTTTCATAACACAAGCAAGTAAAGGTCAATTGTAAAAAAGGTACCCCCCGGATAAAGAAAAAAACGGATCAATACCAGAATGTAAAGGATACGCAAATCCCCCAAAAACAGTTGTAAGCCCCAAAAAGAAATTTACAAACAAAACAAAATAAAACAAAATCATCGATTAAGACCGCAAGATAATGAAAATCGGAACCAATACCTCTCGTTTGAGGGAAATCCCGGAGGCTCCCACATGCTGATGTCCTGTAGCAAGAACAAGTTGTCCATTTTCTGGAAACCGAAGATCGAGTTTTTTAGTATCCATACAGTCGGCCAATAAACCGCCTTCCTCGCGACAACTGGCGACATCGTATTCAATCTGTTTCCACAACCCCCCGAGAATTGAAATAAATTGTTGTACATGATAATAATATGATGTCAACGTAGTGTTTATGATGTTGACACCATTGTCAACATCATAAACAAGCATTGGCAACATAATATATTGTGCTTCTCCACGAAAGTTAAGATTAGGCTTAAGGGAGGGCAGGGAGTGAGACAGAGAGCGAGTGAAGCAAAAAAAAAACACATACTTTGAAACTAAACTTTGCTGCAAAAGGGGCAACATGTCGATATTTCACCGTAATTAGGGTGGATGGACTAACATTACGGGATAACAAGTTAAAGTGGTTCTTGCCAAATCATGACAGATGCCTATTTTCCACATCCTCCTGAGGTTGTAGAATGAATGGTTCATGCTAATACATGTGCTTATCTCAAATCATGTGCCTTGAATAACTAATATGGTTCATACTAGTTACAGTGGATGGATACTACGCCTTTCACTGCTATAAGAGTTTGTAAATTATTAGTAGTAATCACAACACTGATATATGGCCTAATGGTGAGGCTCATTTGAGCCACTTATTTATTTAGTGTTGATAACATATTCTAAATTATATAGAAATGGATTTCCTGCAATCCTTAGTTTATTTCTATAGATATTGACGCACATATGTGATAATATCAAAAATACACCGTGAATCGCTATTAGAGTTAATAGCACCAATCGGGTACCGGTTTATGTTCACCCCCTGAACATAAAATGTTACGATTCATTGAAAGAATCGTACGCACGCGAAAATCAGTTTGATTTCGCGAAAGAAAAACTGTACTTTCTAGAATATACCGAAAGTACAATTACTTGAAAGTTCTATAGGTTTCGCGAAATATATTTGTTGTTTCGTTTCGCGTCTAGATTTTCGTACGTCTAGTTTAGTACGATAGTACTTCTAGTTTTGTCTAGTACTTTCGTTTTCACTTGTCGTTTTGCAATGTTTCAGTCCTTAGTGAAATTTAGAGTATTCTAGCTTAATCTGCGGACAGGTGGCAGATTTCTGGAGGCTTCTTGGCGGCGCACGCTCACACGTGTCACCCCATGGATGGTATTGTATTTAAGGGACACCATGACTGTGTGTTAATCAATCAATGAGGAATTGGAGGATTATATGAAGTAATAGAAGAGATAGAGAAGAAATTGTAATTTCAGTTTTTTTTTAATGTGAGAATTTTCTGAAATGTCTCTTCAATGTTGATGTAATGTTTTATAATCTGAATGCTTCTGCTGCTATAAGTGCTTGTAAGTGAGCTCAGAGTTTATTATCGATCCTTTCATTTGGTATCGGAGCGGGTAGAGCTCCATTGTAGTGCATGGGGGGAAGGAACAAAAAGAAGTCCCCTTTCACTCCCTCCTCTTCAACTACCCCCGTTTCTAATTTTTGGGAAAATTTGCCGACTCCCGAGGATCCTCCTAAAGAAGAGAAAGAGTTCAGTTTTACCGGAGCTGCATTTGAGTCATCATTCCCCACGGATTCGTTTGATCAAAATAGAGGTGTCGGTGGCTCGATGTCCGACAATCAAATGCGAGAGTATTTGGAGAACTTCATGCGTCGAATTGATGAGAAGTTCTCGGCTGTGGATAGGAGGTTTGATGAATTAGCTCACGGTGAGCCGGATCCCGATCCGGATGGAGATGATTCCGATGATAGTGATGAGGAGGCAAAGAAAGTGAAAGATAAGAGGGGGAAATTTAAGCTTGATGATGATTCCGATTTAGAAGAAGATAGTCAAGGAGGAGTGGAAATGTTTCAGATGCCCGGAAAGACCGTCGTATTCAATGGATCGAATTACCCTTCGTGGAAGAAATATATTCGAGCTCAATTGATTTTGAGAGGCCTTTGGAAGGTCGTCAATGGAGAAGAGAAAATACCGGTTGGTGATGCGAAGGCTCGTCGGTTGTGGAAGCGAAAGAATCTTGCGGCCATTACCGGATTAATGCAAACTTGTTCGGTATCCGTGCATGATCATTTCCTCACGCATAGCACCGCACACGGATGTTGGAAGGCGTTGGAATCCCAATTTGAGAGGGGAATCCAAAACAAGGGCCAATATATGTTTTCCGATTTTATGCAATTCAAGATGAAATCCAACGAATCCTTTGACGATGCCGTGAAGAGATTCAATATTATTGTGGAGCAACTTCTTAACAATGGGAGAGTGATCACGGAGGAGGACAAAGTAACCGGATTTTTGAATGCGTTACCGGATAAGTGGACCCACCTCAAGGAGATTTTACTCGCGAGGGAAAATAACACCTATGAGTTTATTGTGAATTATTTAAAGATGTCGGAGAGTAATCGTGTTAGCTCTTCAAAAGGCTCTTTGGACACGGGATCCTTGAATGTGACCGCTCCCGAATTCGCGGACTTACATTATTTCCGTGGAAGAGGGGGTGGAAAAGGAGGAGGTCTGAGAGGTCGTGGAAAATGGCTTGATAGGGGCGGAAATTCTCGACCTCGGTCCGTCCAGAATGATAATAGCAACGTCTTGTGTTTCCGTTGCAACCGGCCCGGTCATTTTTCGTCTTCTTGTCCGGAAAAGGAGAAAGAATGCTTCAATTGTGGGAAACTAGGCCACACGAGCCAACAATGCTACTCTAAATTTAGTAGCGGAGGAGTAAGAGGCGGTCGCAGTTTTGGAGGTCGCGGTCGCGGACGTGATAGTGGTCGTGGTCGTGGACGCTATGGCGGTCATGGTGGAAGTCATGGAAATTTTGTTGACTTGGGAAATTTTGAAGGAGACGAAGGTGGACAAACGTTCACTTGTCTTCACCTCTCTATTGATTCATTAAGTGAACCAAGTGACGCACGCGAAAAGGAGTGGATTATTGACACGGGAGCGTCTCACCACGTGTGTACGGACTCTACACTTTTTGACGACATGCGTTCACTTACCGTACCAAAGTTAATTACGGTAGCAAGTGGACAAACGATTACGGTTGGTAAAGTGGGTACCGTTCGATTGAATTTACCCACATGGGACCGCTTTGGAAATGAAACTATTTCGGAGGCGCGTCTATTAAATGTCCTATATATTCCGGATGGTTCAGTGAATCTATTAAGCGTACCTCAAATTCAGCGTGCCGGTGGAAGCGTAGTCGCTAGAGGTGATTCGGCGATTCGTATATATCGTGTCGACGGCAAATTAATCGGCGAAGGCGAAGTAACCAATTCGATGCATAGCCGACTTTTATGGAGGCGACCGAGGATGAATGCTTCTTCTACGGGCATTCTAAATCAAATCTCAGAATTAAAGGGAGATTTAACGTTATGGCACCATCGGATGTGTCATACATCCGAAGGAAATTTGAGGAAAATGATAAAAACGGCATGTGTGAGAGGATTAGATCTTGCTACCGGTGAAAAAGTAAATGGTTGCGATGGATGTAGTCAAGGACGACAAATTCGGAAATCACATCCAACGAAAGATGTGAAATTTCGGGCTCAACATCCTTTGGAGCTTGTCCACGTTGATCTATGTGGACAAATTAAGCCGGAGAGCCTCGGTGGAAATCGATATATTATGGTCATTGTTGATGATTATTCAAGATTTTCGTGGGTTCGATTATTGAAGAGAAAATCGGATGCTCTTCAAACTTTTATTGAGTGGCATGCATTTGCCGAAAGACAATGCGAACGGAAATTGAAAGCCATTCGTTCGGATAATGGAGGAGAATTTATCGCATTCGAGAGGTATTGTAAGGAGAAAGGAATTACCCAACAATTTACTTCACCTTATTCTCCGGAATCAAATGGAGTAGCCGAAAGGAAGAATAGGACCTTACAAGAAATGGTGAGGGCGATGGTGCATTCGGCCGGTCAAAGTATCTCATTATGGGGAGATGCTATACTCACGGCCAATTATATTTGTAATCGGAGACTTACTTCGGTTTCCGGTGACAAAACACCATTCGAATTACTTTATGGGCGAAAACCGGCCCTCCATCATCTCCGAATTTGGGGATGTCATGCTACGGTGTATGTGGATCAAGTGAAAAGGAAAGGGAAATTTGCGGCGAGAAGTTGGCCCGGAATTTTCGTGGGCTATAGCACGAAAGGAAATCTTTATCGTGTATTTGATCCTGTTCGTCGCATTGTGGAAGAATCCAGAAATGTCAATTTTCATGAAGACTTAAAATCGGTTATTGAAAAATCGGCGGAATTGAAGAAGAATCTTGATTTTTATGAGGTAGACGATGTTGCCAATTTCCCGGAAATTGAGGATTCGGACTCGGATGAGGAACCGGAATCCATTGTCAATATCAAGAAGGGAAAATCAAATGTTAATTCAAGTTCGGAGAAATTAGACATTGACATTGATGTTCGGAGTAATGTGAGCCGAAATTCCAAATTGTCGACGGAAAGTCAAAAATCCTCAAGCTCAAAATCGAGTTTACCAAATATGGACGAGGAGGAGCAAAATGTGGAACAAGTTCCGTTTCTTAGAAGAAGTACTCGAGAGAATAGAGGAAAGAAACCGAATCGGCTTTCTTATGACAAAATTGGTGGAGAGAATTCTAATTCCCATTATTTCGTCTCCGATGCAAAGGAGACGGAATTCCTTTTATAGCAATTAATGTGCGAGAATTTGGCCGGCGATCCTCAATCATACGCGGAGGCGAGAAAATCGTGTGATTGGGAAACGAAGTGGAAGCCGGCATGGGAGAAGGAGTATAAATCAATTGTGGAAAATAGGACATTTGAGTTTACATGAACCGATCATATGGCGACGTGCCATGTGGTGAAGGCATGAATATTTCACGAGAAAGAGTTTTCAGTTTGAGGAATGTTTAAATTGAAATCGGCGGTAACCTTTATGTTTAAGAGGGGGCGACCACGGAAAGAGTTTGTTACGCCTTGTGACGATTCTCCCAATACGAGGGGGATGTTGGATATTGAAAGAATCGGCCAAGAGTTTAGGAGTTTATTTTGGTTCTAGTGGGATTTAACGATTCTTCAATGAAGAGGGGGAATGTTACGATTCATTGAAAGAATCGTACGCACGCGAAAATCAGTTTGATTTCGCGAAAGAAAAACTGTACTTTCTAGAATATACCGAAAGTACAATTACTTGAAAGTTCTATAGGTTTCGCGAAATATATTTGTTGTTTCGTTTCGCGTCTAGATTTTCGTACGTCTAGTTTAGTACGATAGTACTTCTAGTTTTGTCTAGTACTTTCGTTTTCACTTGTCGTTTTGCAATGTTTCAGTCCTTAGTGAAATTTAGAGTATTCTAGCTTAATCTGCGGACAGGTGGCAGATTTCTGGAGGCTTCTTGGCGGCGCACGCTCACACGTGTCACCCCATGGATGGTATTGTATTTAAGGGACACCATGACTGTGTGTTAATCAATCAATGAGGAATTGGAGGATTATATGAAGTAATAGAAGAGATAGAGAAGAAATTGTAATTTCAGTTTTTTTTTAATGTGAGAATTTTCTGAAATGTCTCTTCAATGTTGATGTAATGTTTTATAATCTGAATGCTTCTGCTGCTATAAGTGCTTGTAAGTGAGCTCAGAGTTTATTATCGATCCTTTCATAAAATAGCATTAATAATAGTCTCTTATTTTTTCATAACACAGTCTTTTGGCGTTTCACAAACGCCCACCTCATTTGGACTGGAAACAGAAATAAGAACACTAAAAGGTCCTCGTACTAATTATTTCTTAAGGCTAATAGTGACTCACGATTTATATTCACATGAAAAGCTTTTAACCACTTTATTTTTGACTTACATGAGTTAAAACGAGAATCGGCAAACAATTATGAGTCCAACAAACCACAAAAATCTCACAATTTGCATACTGTTCACAAAAGGATTGTAATACAAGACGATCAGATTTTTACACTTGCAAAGAAAAAAACCCAGAAACATAAACTCCTTCAATATCTGTTGTGGATGGAGAGATGGAAAGGGAGATGGAGAGGCAGAGGGGGGGGCGAGGGGGGGAGGGAGGGGGAGAAGGAGGGTGAGAGGGAGGGGGAGAAGGAGGGTGAGAGGGAGGGGGAGAAGGAGGGTGAGAGTTAGGGGGAAAGGGAGCAGGAGAGGGAGAGAGAGGGAGAGAGAAAAGTAGAGTCAGAATTCCACCTCACCTTACAATTTGTGACATCAAAGGAATAAGCTTGAAGAGGAACCACACAAGGACTCATGGGTACCCATTTCACCGTATACTTAAAGTGCAAAATTCTTTCCTTCCCCACATAGTCATCCTTCACTCGACAATTGACACCTGTATAACAACACAAAAGGC
Organism: Zygnema cylindricum; assembly: GCA_037447655.1. Taxonomy (NCBI): domain Eukaryota; kingdom Viridiplantae; phylum Streptophyta; class Zygnematophyceae; order Zygnematales; family Zygnemataceae; genus Zygnema; species Zygnema cylindricum. Next base: position 101,210 of record JBBHKE010002129.1, on the reverse strand, counting down.
CACCGACATATCCTTCCGGAAGCGCTTGTCCTTTTCCGTCTTTTGTGGTGTTATACATGTCACATCTGCATTCTATACATGCCTTTGTATTCACAGCTCCTCTGGTATCAATGGCGTGAACTTCGGACCACCAAACAAGTTTTTTCCTCGTTGGAACCGAATTGGGATTTCCAGTTTCTAAGGCAAATGGAGCCGGATATTCCGCATTTGTTTTCCGAGTCTCCGCTCCAATTCCAAACCAGGCAATCAAACCTCCATGTTCACAAAAACTCCCAGAAGAAGACATGGTCAAACGCTTCTGATTTTCCGACAATTCCCCAATACCCAGATTTGACTGTTTAGAAACCCCAAATGCAACTTCCGCATCTTCAGTTGCCGACATTTGTGACATTTGTGACTCTGAATTTTCTTTGTCATCATCGATAAGTAGTGATGCAGCAATCCAATGGTGAAGATAAACTTCGGTTAAAGGAACAGATGCTTCTAATTCGTCGACAATTTCCGCAGTTATGCCTCGGAGACCGACATGTCCTTCGGGCATCGGAATCGGTACATAAACTTTTTTGTGAACACCGCCCGGACTAAGACGAAAAGGCTCAGAAAGAAAAGTTTTGGTTGAAGGAATTTCAGCTTCCAAATCCAAAGTTGACACGTGGCAATATAATGACAAAAGTGCAAAAACAACAAATCTTGGAAACATTTTGTTCAAAAGTCCTGTCTCGAAATATATGTCAGGAATGACCATGAAAGATAGATATGTGTTTGGAGAAAAAGAAAGTAGTAGTACTGTTTGAGAGCAACAATTTTTTGAAGTCTTCAGTTTATTATTTTCAGTGTTCGCAAGAACATGCCAAAATTTCAATAATTCTGGATTCAAAGCCTGGAGTTCGTTTAAAAAGAAGTAAGTTGAAAAAAAAAAGGAAAAATGTATTAGCTTATCACTTTTTCGTAGAAGACAAGAGCTAGAAAAGTGTAAAATTTTATAAAAATTGTTGCCAGAAGGCGACAGGATTTAAAGAGCAAACTAATTAGACCTTCCCATAGAACCTTTTTTGCTTATATAGTATCACCTCTTTAAGCCATGTTTTTTTATGTAGCAGAATTGTGACACGTGGCAATTTGCGATTGGCATAAGCAAGATGGGAAGCGTGCTACGAACGCTACACCGCCGGTCGCTATTGGAGTAAAAAAATCACTCCAGATCAGCTATGTTCCTTTGACGCCAAATCATACATTAGTCTCACCGACAATGTTGACATAAGTGGCTCGAAAAAAGCCTAAATGTAAAAGATACATTTAGTGCGAACGCTAACAATTCATTAACTCTAATAGCGATGGACGATCTATCTCGTTCGTGGGTTCAGCACTTCAGCTGGACTAAAGATCTCATGAAAACGTAGCTGGAATGGTATCGCGGACTTCTACTAGTGTGGATCTTGTGATTGAAAGAGCTAGAAAAAGTACAAGGGGAGAGCGCGAAGGTGACATTGAGCGCTGCCACGTCACAAGGGCAGAGTTTCGCCCGCTGCCTGGAAGGGTCTCAAACTCTCAGGGTCCCTTTCCCAATTTCGAAATGGAGAGATGTAATCCATGAATATCATAAAGGTTGTTGTCGTATGAAAGTCAACACATATGTCATAGAATTTGTCCGTATCGTAGGTCGTAGTTCGTATGAAGTACAAATTCAAGATTCAAAATATGCGAGGGGGGGAGACACGAATTAGAGGTTACTCCCCCTTAGTAGAATGCGCAAAGTTTCTTATAAAACAATGTTTAAATAGCATTAAACCATAAATCTACCCTGTGTTAATTGTAACTCTTAAACCCTCGTGGGACATGGCACAAATGCGGTGATAGCTTTCACAACTTCAAGGAATGACTTCCCCGTGTGGTCGATGATGTGTGGAATATAAAGGCTCAACAATCACTTAGTTTTTGTAAATACAAATTTAATTAACTTAATGAATGATGATGTGGTGAGTACAAATTAGTGCAGGTATTACGGGTCATAGGAGGCTTACTAAATTATAGAGTCTAGTATTTACGTTGTTAAATAGCGCAGACCAACGCTTCTATAAACCAAAATGAATATTGTGTCCATGTCAAAATCGTCCAGCTTCAATAATCGTCGATTCTATTTTTGTCGTGTGGTGGTCTTTCATGCGTGTACTTCGCACGCTTGAGTTTCTCTCTATTTTGTTTTGTTTTAGAAGGAAAGCGTGGCGTGTGTCGTCTTCGTCCCGCATCTTCCGTTATTAATCATGGTCAAGAAGGCTTAGCTGGTTGTGGTCTAATTGTTAGGTAGTTGTGCTTAGTTAGGTAAGAGCAACTGTATAAAAAAACGTAAGGGAATTGCATCGTTGAGTTTGCAAAGTGAGCAAAAGTTAAAAGGGGATTGTGACCACACCAACTCGACTCTATTAATAACCAACAAGTGTACCCAACTTCGTCTCGAATTCTCCAATCGTTTTTTTGGTTACCGTTGTCTCGAAGACCATCGATGACCTTGCAACTTGTTTAAAATCCAAGTTTCCCACCTAACCATTTTACACCAAACAAGTTGTAAAGCTTGCATGTTCTATATTTATTAGTGTTGTGTATCGCTAAAAATATTTTCGCGATAACACCGATACCAATAGTTATCGGTTATCGAACAGTCAGAGGTTCCGATATATCGGCCTAAGACCAACAAATTCCATATCGGCGATAACTCAAAAAAATATAGTATGGATCCAATAGTACTTTATAACATACTGTGTTATATTATTGGCTTTATAAAGCGTGGCATGCCACGTATAAGAATCTGTTCCGCTGCGATTTATTACGGACAACGCAACACATAAATGTTGATAAATTTAAAATAATTCTTTATAATTATAAAAATATTGTATCGAAACCATAGTTGTTCGCACGATATTTTCCTTTTATCCCGATTTTTATGAATAGTTCGTGACTTTCGAAAAATTCGCAAAAAAACGCGGACTACTTTCTGCCCGGTAAACTGAACGGAAAATCTACAGGAAATGTATGGTTTTTTACGGGAAAAGTACGGACTTTGACGAAAAGATACGTTGCACTTTTTGCCTTGTTAACTGAACAACGATTTTACGACAGCGTACGGAATTGTATCGACAAACTGGTGAACATGGAATGGAAAAAGGACGTCAGTCACAAAGTACAACGGACGCAAAATAACATTTTGCGCGCCGTCCGAATCGAACGGGCGACTTCGAATGAGAACATACGAGCAAACGACCAGCGTGAGCGTCGGCATCCCATAATTGCTCTTTTGGCGGCTTATGCCAAAAAACCGATAGATTGACACGTAACAGGTCTCTAGTGGATCCTAAGGAAGAAAATGACAAAGCCATGGCGTCGGATGTGAAAGTTACATCGTTTTATTGGATTCGTACCAAAGCCGTACAAATCTCATGGCGCTACTATACTTTCTATGCTTGTACAGTTGTACTATAAAAGTCATCTGATTGGTAGACACCTCTGTATATAGGGGTTGTGAGTAAGGCGCGTCCGAGGAATATGACGCACAATTGAGTGTGTTGGTCATAAATTGATATGTACGGTCCGTACATATATCGCCGATAGTTGTATGCATAAATACCGATAAATATCAGTTATTTATTGGCGATAACACCGATAACGATATATCGTACCAATAAATCGTTTATCGGGTACCGGAAAAAAGGTCCATGTCGATTATCGGCAAATCCTTACCGATACACAACACTAATATTTATAAGCAAACAAGTTAATATAAAGGTAGTTATAACTTAGTGAATCGAAAAAGTAAGGTGATAAAAATACGAACGAACACATGCTTTAGTGTTTGGGACAACCATGGGTTGCCTGCGGCACGATCACTAGCGAAGTGACATGCCAAATAAAGAACAAAAACTAATAGATCACCAACATTGAACCTCACGGTCGGCATAAAAAGAGTCCACGAAACCCGTCAGCTCACCAGAACTGTCATAAGGTGAACAAATCGTGACGAAGGGTCTCACGCCGAGGAGTTGCGTAGGACATGTTCGACGACCAATAAATGTCGACTGGAAGGATATTGCAAAGATCGGTTGTGTTGGGTAACAACCATATGTATCGTTGAATGTGTAGCTTTTATAATACATTCTAGCCTTCCCACGTTAAAACCATATTGAGTGAGGAGAGGGGTAGAAAAGAACATGGTTTTAACGGAATGAGTTCACGATTAACATTAAAGGGGGTAGGGACGGACAAGTAAAAAGCCATAGTGGTCTTATCGAAGAGGTCGTTGACGAAGGTTCTCGGTCATATTTTTCACGTCTTTGTAGGCTTATCTCATATCACCCGAAGAACAAGGTAAAAATCTTAAAGCCCGACTTATACAAATGATGCTGAAACCTAACCTTAACGTCTACCAAAAGAGGGAGAAAATGATATAAGAGGATAAGGTTGTGATTATAACTAGAGTAACGACAAGAGTAACACCCAATACTATATTACAAATGTATAGTTGTGCATCATTTTAAGTAAATTTGGCTCGACTCATAACCTCATCTAAAGTCCCATTACAAACGGAATGACTTTGCTTTTAACCATATATGTTTTATTCTAAACTTGTAAAGACGATGGAAGTAAGCGGTAGATTTTTTTTTTTAAGTTGAACCAAAAGTAGTTACTCATCTAGAACACCAAATATAAAGGCAAACTAAACATCCAATTGATTGATGTTGTAGTCTGATTTTGCAGTTTTTAAGGCGAGTGAAGAACATCATCGAAGATGGTTTTTGAGTGGACCGCTCCAGACTTTATGCAGCTGCTAAAGGCAGGTGAAGAGAAATAATCGGAGATATAGCTGATGTGTCGACCACGACAACATCTGTTATCTCACAAATAAGTGGATCCCTCCAATTGTGTTGTTGCAAGTATATTTTATGCAATTGGCAACTTGAAAAGAACGGTTTGGTTTGAATGGTCTATGTCATTGCCTCGTATTCGGGTACCTTTTATCCACTAACATTTTCAAATTAGAGTCATTCCCGTCGTGAGCCAGTTTCGCCTCGATTCAAACACAATACAACATCAATTAACAATATCAATCAAAGATCGAAACAAAGTCGAATGGAAAAAATGCATATATCAACAGGTGAAGTCGTAGGGGGAGCGTCAGGTGGAAGGTAAAGGGGGAAATTACCGTACGTTATCCTCGATTTCAACTTCGTCGTTTTTTGTACTACCAGAATCGTCATTCGACCGTCCATCACGCGAGACATACCCAAGATTCTTGCACCCGTCATCTCCACGCTATTCACGAAATCGAACTTAGCCCGAAATAAGTCAACGATATTTGTATTCTTTATTGCCACGTGTCAGGTCAGCGCGACCACCCCTCCAAAGCACCTGAAATCACGTATGATCTCCGACCGTCAACCTGATGATTGTCAAACGACCGCTAGTCGCTCAATTTCCAGTAGGACGGTGTCGAAATAAAGCGACGCATACTCCACTCTCAAATCAAGCTCACTCCTCCAGCTTGCTCCGCTTCCCACCTCCGCTCCTTCTCTCCTTCTCTCCTTCTCTCTCCCTACTTCATTAACATTTTCTTGTCAATTTTTTTTGTTTAACCATCTCCCAGGAACAAACTGCAGCACAAAGCCACACACATTTTCCTCCCATAACACTTCAGCAACAAGAGCGAATAGAATAGCCATGGCGTCGAGATTCACGCTATACAATTTTTGTGACTTCGTCATGTCCGTACGCCACATTGTCGACGTGTCGAAATCCTAAAATAACTTCGTTGTGGCACAAAAATGCGGTTTCATTTTTCTTCATCCCACTTGCCGACAAGTGACCTATGTTTTTACTACGTCCTATGTGTGAAGACACATGTGTTTAAAAGACGACTTTTGTACGGAAATCAGCGCACGGAAAATAGTACGCACAGGCTCGAAATGTGCAGTGAGGTTTTTTTATGGTACTCCGCGCGCAAAAAATGTAAAAACTTTCACATGCGCGACAACATCTGCCTATTCGCTTACCTTATTGTATTATAATTAAAATCACCTCGCGAGGTGATTTGATGTAAGGTTTGAACATGTGCTGGAAGGATGCGAAAATGGGTCGAAATGCGCTAGACGACAAATTGCATCGCCCTATGCGACAAACTACACCGAAAATCGTTATTAGAGTTGTGTACACTAATTCCGTCCCGCTTTTTTTTTTTATTCTCCATTAGCGTAGTTCATTCTATTTTTTTCTTTATTCTATTTAGGGTTATTTTCAGTACGTTATCTTTTAAATAGAGTGGTGTACGGTCAGTGTCAGACCGTACATAAATGTACCTTTTTAAGTTAAAAAGTACAATAAATTAGTTTTAGTGACCGCAGACGCATGAGAATGTGCGTTCTATAAAGGAAAAAAAACCAGGTAGTAAAAAATCCCGCTCGCACATATTCGTCATACAGCCGCGTTTCGACAGTGAATGTACGATTTGCCAGATTTTGTACGGATACCTATATTAGTGTAAGCATATTTGCGACCGACATTTTTTTTATAAAAGATCCAAATTACCATAACCAAACAATTAGAATGTATGATTTTATCCAAAATTTTCAAATTCTTAAATAGCATACACCACGGTAATTATTTTTATACGCTAAAAAAACTTACACGCTAATAACGATTGGCGGTGTACTGTACATATAAAGTTTCAAGGTAACGCAACTTGTACGGTGGTAATTTTATTTTTTTGGTACGGCTGCAGATTTCTCGTTTTCTTCTAAGGTTATGAAGGAAAACGACAGAAAACAACTGTAACTTTAGCACATGCGAAAGTACCCTTAGAGTTCTCACTTCCAAACCTAGGCGGGCGCGCTACACCGTGTATCTCTATTAGCGTTTTTGTCTTTTCGCCACTTAAACCATATTTTTTTCCGTGCATACTCGTCGCGACGGTCGCGATTTAAAGGAAAAATTTCCCCCCTTCCGGGTGGCGGATCCAATCGAAAACTGGACGTGTGTGCACGGGTAAAAGACGCGTTTAACTGGCGAAAAAAACACACACACTACTGGCGATACACAGTGTACCGTACAGTGATTACGAATCTATAGACAATCTCTGATCGTACATTTGTACGAAATCAGATTCACCTTTGCGGGTGCCTGGTGCGTTTTGTCCGCTTGTTCACCTGAGGGAGGCCCCGCTGGCGCGTCTATTACATTCGCCTCGATTTCAATCTCCATCGAGCTGATTCGGATCCTCAATTTCGCCACGTGTCTAAGATCATAGAACCATCGTCACCACGCTATTTAAGAAAATGAATTTCACTGACGCAAAGTCAGCGATATGTTTTTCTGCCAAGTGGTCGATCGCTGCGGAAACCATCCAAAACACCTGATAATAATCTCCTGGCCGTCAACCTGATGATTGTCAGACGGCCGCTAGTCGCTCAATTTCCAGTAGGACGGAGTCGAAATAAAGCGACGCAGACTCCACTCTCAAACCAAGCTCACTCCTCCAGCTTCCTCCGCTTCCCACCTCCGCTCCTTCTCTCCTTATCTCTCCCTACTTCCTTGACATTTTCTCGTCGATTTTTTTTTTATAAAACCATCTCTCAGGATCAAACTGCAGCACAAAGCCACACATATTTTCCTGCCATAACACTTCCGCAACAAGAGCGAACAGAATAGCCATGGCGTCGAGATTCTCTGTGAGCCGGAGTGCTCTCGCTGTCGTTCTCGCTTTTGTCGTTTTCTCCACGCTGGCCGCCGCCGCCGTCTGTCCCGACTACCGGTCGAACAGCAGCTGCAACACCGGGAGCTGCGTCAACAAGGGGATGAAGGGGAAGTTTGCGGTGAGCCCACGGGATAACGACAAAACTATCATTTCACTTTCTGCAAACATCTACTTCAATGTTTTAGTCATCGCCGTAAATCTGGATGAAAAAGTCTCTTCTGTCATGATGCTTGCTCTCTTTTTCTCTCTCCCCATCTCTCTCTCGCTCTCTCTCCCTCCCTCTCTCTCTCTCTCTTCTTCTTCCTCTCTCTCCCTCTCTCTTCTCTTTCTCTTTAATCTCTCTCCCACTCATCTCTCTCCCTCTTATCTCTCTCTCTCCTCGCCCAGATTCCGAGCAACTGTCCTCTCCTGGTGGGCTACGGGACGTCCGCGTTCTATTTGGCGGGAGAGCTGCCCGACGACACGGAAGTCAACGCCAAAATTTTGGCGTCGAAACGAAAAAACTCGACCTCGTGCTGCCGCAAGTGCAAAAAGCATAAGAAGGGAGGAAAGTGCACCTACTGGCAGTTCCTCAACCTGTGAGTCAATCGCACAGAATCCCACTCTTTTGTGAAGCTAAAATAGTATAAGGAAGGGATAAAGCAGAGAGTTAAAGAAGCATTTGATGATAATTCACCGATTTTGGGCCTATTATCCTATTATTCCACTTGAGCCCCGTAGGAGAATATAATATTGTTAAAACTCTCGAATTTCAGCTGAAATTTTGGAGGGACTTTCTACCACAGGGGTGCCTACGGAGGCGTTTGCTTCATCTATCTCGGAGGGAAGGGTCCCGAATGTACGGACGACGTTCTGGTAAAGACACGTGTCGGAGGGAAATGCAAAATTCCCCAAATCGCGGCAGATCCTCATTTGGTCGGCGCTCACGGAACTCACTACGATTTCAGTGGCGCTCCTGACAAAAGTTTTTGTCTTCTCTCCGACAACGATCTCCACATCAACATGAAAATGACCGGATACCTGGACAACCGTACGGAAAGCGCGACTCTCATCAAGGACGGAAAGGCGGTACGGACATGGATTCGGGAAGTCGGTCTTATGTGGAACGTCGGAGGGAAGAGCCATAACTTGAAACTCGTGGCGAGGGGAGGGAAGGAGACGGAGAGAGGAGAAGGGTATTTGGCGATGGCGGTTGTGGATGGGAAAACTCTTCCTAGGATGAAGGCAGGAGAGGAGGAGTTGTTCGAAGGAGGTTTGACGATGAAAATGGAGGGTGTGGAGAAAGTTGGGCCTTATGATGTGGATGTGTACAATGTGGTGATTGGGGATCTTTTGGATATGGAGGTCCGATTGCGAGTGGCCAATCCTCTTTTGCAAAGACCGGAGGACGCCGAAACTCACATAAGCCTGGGATTCAACTCAGTCAAGGTACAGAATTGTTTCCATTTCTTTTTAGGGTTTGGTCCTGGTTCTGACTTTTTCCTGTGTGTTGTGTATTCTTCATTTGCTTTTGTTAATTGGTCTCAAAGTCAGAATTGTCTCTCGCCTTATTTTTCTTTTCCTGTCCTTGTGTATTTTTCTTCTTCAGACGACTCCTTCCATCCATGGAGTTTTGGGTCAAACTTACCGCGAAGGGAGGGAAGAGAGAGCCGTCGAGTTTGGAAAGATCGTTGCAATGCTTAATCACCCGATTTCAGGAGATGGAGAGAGTGGAAAAGGATTCATGGATGGAGTCCCGAGTGACTACGAAGTTTCTGACATTATGAAACCGGACTGCAAATATTCAGCTTTCCAATCGGGCTCAAACTCTCTTGCCTCCCAATAACAAAAACCTGGTCGAAAACACCGTAAAAATCCTGAAATCTCGGTTCCAATCAGCTCTCTTTACAGAACCGTATTATGACCGAACCGTGACTTGTTCTAGTGATAGCCATTTGTACAATAATAATATCCGAACCTTAATTGTTGAAAAAAATGTAGATTTGCTTCTGCCTTCTCATGAAGGCTGGAAGTCGACAAAACTTTAATAGTTTTGAGAGAATTACTCATTTTAAATTTAGAGCATTATTTCAATGTGCGTCGTTGTTTTCAAAGTTGTTGACTGTAGAAAGAAGAGAGCCTTGATAAGGAATCAATGCCTTTTCCCAAATAATATTATAGACAGATTTATCGCTCAATTTGTATCAGCCACATTACCTTAAAAGTAAATTTTCAACCGTCTTGGGGAAAAAAAATGTATGTTTATGTGAATAATGCTTGCAAATTGATATTTTTTCTTGTGATAGGTGGAGATGCCTGCACGTGAGATTGAGACGTAAGAAAATAATCGCAGAAAAATGCAAATTCAATACAGTATAAAATCAAAACGAAGTGTCCTGTGTGTTAGTACTAAATTGCAAAGACTGGACAAAATAAGCAGGGGGCTCTCTCCAAAAACCTTGGAAAAGAAAGAAAACTAACTCCAAGAACAATGAGAAACTGGTTTCCAGTTTTCCGTTAGCAACATTTTGTCACTAAAATAATAATATAAATCAATGTTCTCTGAAAAGTACCATGTAACGCGTAAGTCTCATCGACTCTTTGGAATTAATATTTCAGTATTTGGTTGAAATAGAGAGAGGGAGAGGGTACTTAACTTAAGTTTGATCAATCTTCTATACTTCTGAGGGTCAACCATATTAGTTGTTGGGCCATGTTAAACTATATTTTTCGTGATTTTTTTTTTTGCGATTTGCAATGAACGAAACTTTAAAATAAACACAAGATAATCTTGCTACTTTTTGTTACGAAACATGTAAATCGTGCAACAGAAGATATTAAATATAATGAGTGGACTGATATTTTTTTTGCAACACTTGAGATTAAGGTTGTAGCTAGTGTTAACATGAATATTCTGCCTTGAAAACAAAAATAAGCAGTATTTCTTCCTTGAAAAAAAATGAATTAGAGAAACAATAATTTATATTCCAACATATCTTCCTGAACTGAAGGATGAATTTTTGTTTGTCACAAGCAATGTGACGATCTCAATCTACGATACACACAATAGACAAATGACAGCCTTAATAGAGTAATATCTAGCCCATTTAAGAAGCATTAAAAAAAAAAAAATCAGAAAAAGCCGTTTCAACCATATAAATAGCCAAACAAATACGCTGAAGATGAAACGGAAAAATCTAAGATCCATGCTTTTCGGTACACCGTTATCCACAACGAAGCTGCCCAACTTTGTGGAAGAATACCGAGGATCCTTGCTAAAGTAGCCGACAAATTATAACCATTTGCACATCAGTAAAGGGAAGACGAGAGGGGGAGGGAGAAGGGGAGGGGTAGGGGGAGGGGGAGTGGGAGGGGGACGCTAGATTCTTGCCCCCCCTCTCACCCAAGACTTTGAATGAGGATTTCTCCTTATTAACCGGTGTTTGTTTGTCGTTTTCCCCCAGTTTTCCATGAAGGAGCTCCTGGTGCTGGCGAGGCTCGCTCTTCTCTGGCTCCCCCTCTCTCTGCACTCCCCTTCAAGTTCTCCCTGCTGTCCTTTGGCGGGAAGCTGCCTTGTCCTGAGCCCCCCATTGTTTTCCAATTCCCTCGATCTTTTATCTTTTCCGATACCATCCATCTTTTCCGATTCCCTCCATTTTTTCCGATTCCCTCTACCTTTCCCGATTCCCTTCACCTTTCCCAATTCCCTCCAGCTTTCCCAATTCCCTTCACCTTTCCCAATTCCCTCTCTCTTTTCCGATTCCCTCCATCTTTTCCGATTCGCTCCATCTTTCCCGATTTCCTCCATCTTTGCCGATTCCCTCCATCTTTCCCGATTTCCTCTATCTTTGCCGATTCCCTATACATTTCCCGATTCCCTCCACCTTTTCCCGATCCCCTCTACACCGTGAATCGCTATTAGCGTTAATAACGCTAATTCGGTGCCCCCAATTTTTGACCCAAATTCTTAAATAGAGTTAATAATTCTAAATTGTTTTTAACGTTATTTGAGGTATTTTCACATTAGGGTTAATAACTGTAATATAGTGAATATTAAATAGTGTGGCGCACAGACCGTTAGAACTTTAATAAGTATAAAAGTACAAAATAAGTTAAATACAGTCGCGCACGCATGTGATGAGCACTCAAAAACGTGTGAGTAAAAAAATGTGACGTTACACGATTCACGATGTAGCGTCAATATCTAATTGCGTGAAAATTTCCGGCACGTGCGGATGTCAGAATCACGCGACAGCGCACAATTTCCATCATTCTGTAAGTGTACATATTTTAGTGTAGAGATCGCCGACAATTATTACAGGGAAAATCCCAAATTAGGGTAAAATTCCATTAGGCCTGTTCTACATTAGGCGGTCCCAGTGAACACGTGGATACGTCTATTTCTAGTGTTTAATGGCACAGCCTTCCATTATGTCGTGCCAGTAGACATCGTTTCTCAATTATGATTGGCGCCATCGTTTCTCAATTATGATTGGCGCCATGTAGGTTAATTTTCAGATTCTTAAAATCTAGAAATATTCTTCAAGCTGAAAATCTGTACATAATATTTGTATTGGCGGAGGTTGCTAATGATTCGTACGAAAATTTTGCAACCAGATTTTAATTTTGAAATTGAAAATCAAAATTTAGAAACGGAATGTCAAAAAGGCGCCGCAAACTTTTAAGGTCAGCGGATGTCAAGAGGAGCGTGCGAAGATATTTCAGTCGACCTTCATACACCGTGGCGGAAGGCACATGGCGTGTACAACGTGTTCGATTCTCATTGCCTGTTCGTGGTGGATTTTTTCATTTTCTTTTCACGTGTACCAATGGTACGCGACTAATGTGAAAAAACTCTCCTCGCCGAGGAGAGTCTCTTCAAACTGGACGATGTGCGTGATTGCTTCAAGATTTTAAAAAGTGAAAAATCCAACGGTCAATACTTATGCCTATAATATTGGAGCCATCCAGTAGACATGTTTCGTCATGTTTCTTCTGACAAAAAAAAAATTGGTACGAATCTTTACGAAATAGTACGGCGTCCAGTAAACAACCCCACTTTTCCTCTAATGGAAGTTCACCCTTAGGCGGTCCCAGTAAATGTACGAAAAGTTCTACTGGCAGCGTTTACTGGAAGACTATTCCATTTTGTCGCACCAGTAAGAAACATTCCTCAATTATGATTGGCGCCAAATAGGTTAGAGTCCAGATTCACAAAATCTTAAAATATATACAAACGGAAAGTCAGAAAGAAGTATTTGTACGACCGGAGGTAGTTAACGATTCGTACGTAAAGTTTGCGGCGAGATTTTGATTTTAAAAATAGAAATCAAAATTTCGAAACGGAATGGCAAAAAAACGCGGCAAACTTTTAAGGTCGCGGCATACTTTGAATGTCGGTGGATGTCAGATGGAGCGTGCGAACATATTTCCAGCACACCTGCATCCAGCGTGGCAGGCGGCACATGGCCTATAGGACGTGTAGGTATGTGATCGCTTGTTCAAAGTGGATATTTTTTTGCTTTTTAATGTGTACCAATGGTACACGACCTTACCATGATCAGTATTGTACAACTCTTCTCGCGAGGAGAGTATCGTGACACTGGACGATGTGCGCGATTGCTTCGCGGATCTGAAAAAGTGTAATATCCAACGGCTAGGAATTACGCATACATCATTGGAGCCTCCCCACAGCTTTCCAGGAACGATGTTTCGGCTGACAAAAAAAAATTTGAGGTACGACTTTGTACGACGCTGTAAAAAAACGTACGGCGTCCAGTAACGAACCCCACTTTTCGTCTAATGGAATTCTACCCTTAGAGTTATTTTATTTTTATAAAAAATTGAAAATCTCAAATTATCGTTAATAGTGCTAATTGATTTTTCAAATTTAAGCGTGCGTCTCCATGTGCTTAAGTAACGGTTTTTTTCCGTCATTTTCCTCTAAAACTTAGAGCCGTACCGCATAAGTTTCATCCGTACAAAAATTAGAAGTACATTTTGCGTCATCATCGAATTTAGGATGTACTTTATGTTGTCGTCTTGTGTTCTTCGACCCACGGCCACGCCAAAAAACGTCATCTTCAAACTTTTCTTCAAAAAACAGGGAAGATGTGTTTTAAAACAAAGTATATGCGAAAAACAAATAGAAACACGTATTCGCACGTGTAAATATTTTTACAAAAATTTCAAACGAATTCAATCGACGGCGAAAGGTACAGTATTCGTTATATTTTGTCCAATTGCGTTCAGGTATGACAAGGCAAAGTACACAATTTGTTAAGTTTTGTACGTTTGCGCCGGGTACGGATTTTATTTCGCCAGGGGTCTCAAGATTCCGATGCCATTTCACGTCGACCGGAGAAGCGACGCAAAGGCAAAATGCATCTTCTTCAACCGTGAAACGGCACAGGCTGGATGGCGGTACGTCTACAATGTCACGAAAACTCATGCGACGTCACAAACAGCTACAAAAAATAACGTACGTCATCACAGATTGTAATCGTTGACAGTCGTCACGGGCATTGTCAGCGTATACAATCGTCACACGCTTAAAGTAAGTATGTCTTTGTTACACATGAACACCCGAAATCCGGGTCCGCCGGATCTGCGCTAAGAAACAAAGTTATTTCTCTAAGTTTCAAGTACATGGAGACACACCCTAACTCTAATAACTTCATAACACTAATAGCAATTCACGTTGTACCTTTCCCGATTCCTTCCACCTTTCCCGTCGTGAGCCGGTTTCGCCTCGATTCAAACACAATTCAACATCAATTAACGATATCGATCAAAGATCGAAACAAAGTCGCATGGAAAAAATGCATAAATCAACAGGTGGAGTCGCAGGGGGAGCGCCAGGTGGAAGGCAAAGGGGGAAACTACCGTACGTTATCCTCGATTTCAACTTCGTCGTTTTTTGTACTATCAGAATCGTCATTCGACCGTCCATCACAAAAGACCTACCCAAGATTCTTGGAGCCGTCATCTCTACGCTATTTAAGAAATCGAACTCAGCCCGAAATAAGTCAACGATATTTGTACTCTTTTCTGCCACGTGTCAGGTCAGCGCGACCACCCCTCCAAAGCACCTGAAATCACGTCTGATATCCTGGCCGTCAACCTGAGATTGTCAGACGGCCGCTAGTCGCTCAATTTCCAGTAGGACGGTGTCGAAATAAAGCGACGCAGACTCCACTCTCAAACCAAGCTCACTCCTCCAGCTTCCTCCGCTTTCCACCTCCGCTCCTCTCTCCTCCTCTCCTTCTCTCTCCTTCCTTCCTTGACATTTTCTCGTCGATTTTTTTTTTTAAAACCATCTCCCAAGAACAAACTGCAGCACAGAGCCACACATATTTTCCTGCCATAACACTTCCGCAACAAGAGCGAACAGAACAGCCATGGCGTTGAGATTCTCTATGAGCCGGAGTGCTCTCGCTGTCGTTCTCGCTTTTGTCGTTTTCTCCACGCTGGCCGCCGCCGCCGTCTGTCCCGACTACCGGTCGAACAGCAGCTGCAACACCGGGAGCTGCGTCAACAAGGGGATGAAGGGGAAGTTTGCGGTGAGCCCACAGGATAACGACAAAACTATCATTTCACTTTCTGCAAACATCTACTTAAATGTTTTAGTCATCGCCGTAAATCTGGATGAAAAAGTCTCTTCTGTCATGATGCTTGCTCTCTTTTTCTCTCTCCCCATCTCTCTCTCGCTCTCTCTCCCTCCCTCTCTCTCTCTCTCTTCTTCTTCCTCTCTCTCCCTCTCTCTCTCTTTCTCTTTAATCTCTCTCCCACTCATCTCTCTCCCTCTTATCTCTCTCTCTCTCCTCGCCCAGATTCCGAGCAACTGTCCTCTCCTGGTGGGCTACGGGACGTCCGCGTTCTATTTGGCGGGAGAGCTGCCCGACGACACGGAAGTCAACGCCAAAATTTTGGCGTCGAAACGAAAAAACTCGACCTCGTGCTGCCGCAAGTGCAAAAAGCATAAGAAGGGAGGAAAGTGCACCTACTGGCAGTTCCTCAACCTGTGAGTCAATCGCACAGAATCCCACTCTTTTGTGAAGCTAAAATAGTATAAGGAAGGGCTAAAGCAGAGAGTTAAAGAAGCATTTGATGATAATTCACCGATTTTGGGCCTATTATCCTATTATTCCACTTGAGCCCCGTAGGAGAATATAATATTGTTAAAACTCTCGAATTTCAGCTGAAATTTTGGAGGGACTTTCTACCACAGGGGTGCCTACGGAGGCGTTTGCTTCATCTATCTCGGAGGGAAGGGTCCCGAATGTACGGACGACGTTCTGGTAAAGACACGTGTCGGAGGGAAATGCAAAATTCCCCAAATCGCGGCAGATCCTCATTTGGTCGGCGCTCACGGAACTCACTACGATTTCAGTGGCGCTCCTGACAAAAGTTTTTGTCTTCTCTCCGACAACGATCTCCACATCAACATGAAAATGACCGGATACCTGGACAACCGTACGGAAAGCGCGACTCTCATCAAGGACGGAAAGGCGGTACGGACATGGATTCGGGAAGTCGGTCTTATGTGGAACGTCGGAGGGAAGAGCCATAACTTGAAACTCGTGGCGAGGGGAGGGAAGGAGACGGAAAGAGGAGAAGGGTATTTGGCGATGGCGGTTGTGGATGGGAAAACTCTTCCTAGGATGAAGGCAGGAGAGGAGGAGTTGTTCGAAGGAGGTTTGACGATGAAAATGGAGGGTGTGGAGAAAGTTGGGCCTTATGATGTGGATGTGTACAATGTGGTGATTGGGGATCTTTTGGATATGGAGGTCCGATTGCGAGTGGCCAATCCTCTTTTGCAAAGACCGGAGGACGCCGAAACTCACATAAGCCTGGGATTCAACTCAGTCAAGGTACAGAATTGTTTCCATTTCTTTTTAGGGTTTGGTCCTGGTTCTGACTTTTTCCTGTGTGTTGTGTATTCTTCATTTGCTTTTGTTAATTGGTCTCAAAGTCAGAATTGTCTCTCGCCTTATTTTTCTTTTCCTGTCCTTGTGTATTTTTCTTCTTCAGACGACTCCTTCCATCCATGGAGTTTTGGGTCAAACTTACCGCGAAGGGAGGGAAGAGAGAGCCGTCGAGTTTGGAAAGATCGTTGCAATGCTTAATCACCCGATTTCAGGAGATGGAGAGAGTGGAAAAGGATTCATGGATGGAGTCCCGAGTGACTACGAAGTTTCTGACATTATGAAACCGGACTGCAAATATTCAGCTTTCCAATCGGGCTCAAACTCTCTCGCCTCCCAATAACAAAACTTAGTCAACTTACGAAAAAATCCAAAATTCTCGGTTCCCGTTAGCTCTCCTTCTATTGTATTCTGACAGGACAGTGAGTTTTTCTTGTAATAGCCATTTGTACACCAATAATCTCTGAACCTTAATTGTTTGGAAAATCTGTAGATTTGCGCCTGCCTACTCATGAATGCTGGAAGTTCGTCGTAGGTGAAACTTAAATAGTTTTGAGATAATTACTTTCAATTTAGTTTTAGAATCGCTTTTAAAAGCTAGCTTTGGCGTTGATTTTTAATTCAAAGCATTATTTCAACGCGAATCGTAAAGGCATACAAAACACCATTGTTTTCAAAGTTGTCAATGGTAAGAAGAAAAGAAGCTTGACAAGGAGTCAATGCCTTTTTCCAAATAATATTATAGAGAGATTTATCGCTCGACCCTCTTATGCTCTTGTACCAACCACATTTGTTTCGAAAGTGAATTTTTAACCTTCTTGGCATAAAAAAATGTGTGATTATGTGAATAATGCCTGCAAATTGATCTTTTTCTTTGTGATAAGTGGAGATGCCTGCACGTGAGATTGCATAACGCAGAAAATTGCAAATTCAATACAGTGGAAATTAAAAAGAAGTGTCCAGTGTATTAGTCCTAAGGTGCAATGCCCAAATAACCAGGGGCTTTCTCCAGAAACCTTGGAAAAGAAAAGAAAAGAAAAACTCCAAGAACAATGACAAACTGGTTTCCAGTTTTTCTCTCGCAACATTTTGTCACTAAAATAAAAATATAAATCAATGTTTTCTCTGCTTTTCTGGAAATAATGATCATGTAACGTGTAAGTCTCATCGACTCTTTGGAATTAATATTTCAATATTTGGTTGAAATAGAGAGAGGGAGAGCTTTACTTAAGTTTGATCAATCTTCTATAATTCTGAGGGTCAACCATATTAGTTGTTGGGCCATGTTAAAGTAAACTTTTCGTGATTTTTTTTTTTGTGATTTGCAATGAAGGAAATTTTAAAATAAACACAAATTAAATTTGCTACTTTTTGTGACGAAACATGTAAATCGTGCAACAGAGGAATGAGTGAACTGATATTATTTTTTGCAATCCTTGAGTTGAAGGTTGTAGCTATTGACATGAATATTCTGCCTTGAATACAAAATTAAACGGTATTTCTTCCTTGAAAAAAATTGAACCAAAGAAACAATAATTTATTTTCAAACATATCTTCGTGAACTGAAGGATGATTTTTTTTTGTCACAAGCAGATCTCGATCTAAATACATACTATAGACAAATGTCAGCCTTACTAGATTAATATCTAGCCCTTTTAAGAAACAATTAAAAAAAAAAATCAGAAAAAGCCGTTTCAACCTTGCCAAATCTACACACAACCCCATTTACAATCGCGTCCCACACGGAAACTCAAGCTCCAAATAAGACTTAACGAACCTAAAACTCCCAATAAAGTGAAAATCCTATTAAAAAAAAACAAAGTTGAAGCCGGAAGAAAGATTGAGCAAATCCCTAATCTCATTTGAAGACGACGAACTGTCTCTTTGACGTGACACAAGTAACAAATACGCTGAAGGTGAAACGGAAAAATCCAAGATCCATGCTTTTCCGTACACCGTAATCCACAACGGAGCTGCCTTTGCAACGACGCCGGCCACCTGCAAAAATTCAGGCACGTGTGGAAGAATTTCGAGGATCCCCTGCTAAAGTAGCCGACAAATTATACCCATTTGAACATCAATAAATGGAGGGAGAGAGGGGGAGGGAAAGAGGGGGAGGGGAGAGGGGGAGGGAGGGAGTTAGATTTCCCCCTCACACCCAAGACTTTGAATGAGGATTTCTCCTTATTATCCGGTGTTTATTTGTCGTTTTCCCCCAGTCTTCCGTCAAGCAGCTCCTGGTGCTAGCGAAGCTCCCTCTACCCCAATTGCCTCTTCCCTCCTTATAATTCTGACTAGGCCTGCCCTGGTCCGTTCTCTCTCTTCCCTCCCCTCTCTCTGCACTCCCCTTGAAGTTCTCCACCCTGTACTTCGGCCGTAAGCCCGCGAAGCTGTCCTGTCCTGACCCCCCCATTATTTTGCAATTCCCTCCATCTTTCTTAATTCCCTCCATCTTTTTCGATTCCCTCCATCTTTTCCGGTTCACTCCATCTTTTCCTATTCCCTCCATCTTTTCCTATTCCCTCCATTCCCTCCATCTTTTCCGGTTCCCTCCATACATCCTTTCCGGTTTCCTTCATCCATCTTTTCCCGTTCCCTCCTTCCATCTTTTCCGGTTCCCTCCTTCCATCTATCTTTTCTGGTTCCCTCCTTCCTTCCATCATTTCTGGTTTCCTCCTTTTCCGGTTCCCTCCTTCCCACCATCTTTTCCGGTTCCTTCTTTCCCTCCAACATTTCCGGTTCCTTCCTCCCCTACATCATTTTCGGTTCCCTCCTTGCCTCCATCTTTCCCGGTTCCCTCCTCCCCTCCATCTTTCCCGGTTCTCTCCTTCCCTCCATCTTTTCCGGTTCCCTGCTTCCCTCCATTTTTTCCGGTTCCCTCCTTCCCTCCATCTTTTCCGGTTCCCTCCTTCCCTCCATCTTTCCCGGTTCCCTCCTTCCCTCCATCTTTTCCGGTTCCCTGCTTCCCTCCATCTTTTCCGGTTCCCTGCTTCCCTCCATCTTTTCCGGTTCCCTCCTTCCCTCCATCTTTTCCGGTTCCCTCCTTCCATCCATCTTTTCAGGTTCCCTCCTTCCCTCCATCTTTTCCGGTTCCCTATCTTTCCCGATTCCCACCATCTTTCCCGATTCCCTCCATCTTTTCCGGCTTCCCTCCATCTTTTCCGGTTCCCTCCATCTTTACCGTCTTACCGATTCCCTCCATCTTTACCCCGTCCCTCCATCTTTTCCGCGTCTCTCCAGCTTTGCCGAGTCCCTCCATCTTTACCGAGTCCCTCCATCTTTCCGATTCCCTACATCTTTTCCGATTCCCTCCATCTTTTCCGATTCCCTCCATCGTTTCTGATAAAGATTTCCCTTCATCTTTTCTGATAAAGATTTCCCTCCATATTTTCCGATTCCCTCCAACTTTTCCGATAAAGATTTCCCTCCATCTTTTCCGATAAAAATTTCCCTTCATATTTTCCAATTCCCTCCATCTTTTCCGATAAAGATTTCCCTCCATCTATTCTGATTCCCTCCATCTTTTCGGGTTCCCTCAATCTTTTCCGGTTCCCTGCATCTTTCCCGGTTCCCTCCATCTTTTCCGGTTCCCTCCATCATTACCGATTCCCTCCATCTTTACTGCGTCCCTCCATTTTCTCCGCGTCACTCCAGCTTTTCCGAGTCCCTCCATCTTTCCCGATTCCCTCCATCTTTCCCGATTCTCTCCATCTTTTCCGATTCCCTCAATCATTTCCGATAAAGATTTCCCTCAACCTTTTCCGTCTTTTCCGTTTCCTCCATCTTTTCCGATTCCCTCTATCTTTTCCGAGAAATATTTCCCTCCATCTTTTCCGATAAAGATTTCCCTCCATATTTTCCGATAAAGGTTTCCCTCCATATTTTCCAAAAAAGATTTCCCTCCATCTTTTCCGATAAAGATTTTCCTCCATCTATTCCGATTCCCTCCATCTTTTCCGATTCTCTCTTTCAATCCATCTTTTTAGGTTCCCTCCTTCCATCCATCTTTTCCGATTCCCTCCATCTTAATTGATTCCCTCGCTTGCTTTTCCGTTCCTAGTTCTAGGGCTATCTTCCTCTCATGCGCCCAGCCGCACATAATCGCATTTTCGTCTCAATTGAGGGAACCGAAGGAGGGAAGAAAGGTGTGGACCTGTCATCCAAACTCCGGTCAAAAGGCCTTGTGAAGTTCCATAAAATACACAAAAGCTTCGGATATCTAAGGATCTGTCAATCTAAGAGAGGGAGGGTTTTGGGAATCAGAACAAGGGGTCCCAAAGGGGTCCGTGAAAGAGCAATAGGTGGGAAGATGTAACTTGATTTAGGTTGTTCCCGGTCCATTATTTGGATATGATTTGGTAGTTAAAAGGTATAATTAAAGGCAAGTTTAAGAGGTATGTATGTAGAATCATGGATTGGGAAGTCAAGGCAGCTGTATGGAGAGTTCTATATACGAAGTTGTTGCTACCTCCATGAGCTTCACATAACCTACACTTTGGAGTAGAAAGTAGTGGAAATGAGGAAGAATAGGATAGTGGGAAGTGGGATAGAAGGAGAGTGGGAAAGTGGGAGAGTAGAAAAGTGGAAAGTGGGAACGTGGGAAAGTGGGATTGTGTGGGATACGGGAAAGTGAAATAGTGGGATAGTGGGAAAGTGGGATAATGGGAAAGTGGGATTAGTGGGAAAGTGGGAAAGTGGGATAGAAAGATAGTGGGAATATGGGATAGTGGGAAAGTGGGATCGTGCGAAATTGGGATACGAGAAAGTGAAATAGTAGGATAGTGGGGAAGTGATATAGTGGGAAAGTGGAATAGGGGGAAAGTGGGATAGTGGGAAAGGAGGAGAGTGAAAAAGTGGGATAGTGGGAAAGTGGGATACGGAAAAGTAAAATAGTAGGAGAGTAAAAAAGTCGGATAGTGGGAAAAGGGGATAGTGGGAAAGTGGGATAGTTGGAAAGTGGGGTGGGATAGAAGGATAGTTAAAAAGTGGGATAGAGGGATTGAGGGAAAGTGGGATAGCTGGAAAGTGGGATAGTGGGAAAGTGTGAAAGTGGGATAGAAGGATAATGGAAAAGTGAAATAATGGGATAAAAGGATAGTGGGAAAGTGGAATAGTGGGAAAATGGGATACCGGAAATTGAAATAGTAAGATAGTGGGAAAGTGGGATAGTTGGAATGTGGGATAGGGGGTAGAAAGATAGTAGGAAAGTGGGACAGCTGGAGAGCGGCATAGCGAGAAATGGGATAAGGGAAAGGAAAATTGTAGGAGAATGGGAATGTGGGATAGTGGGAAAGTGTGATAGTGGGAACGTGGGATAGAAGAATAGAAGGATATCAAGAAAGAAGGATATCAAGAAAGTGGGATATCGCGAAAGTGGGAAAGTGGAAAAGTGGGATAGTGGGATTGTGAGAAAATGGGATAGTGGGATAGAAATATAGTGGAAAAATGGGATAGTGATAATGTGAGATAGTGGGATAGGGGGAAAGTGGGATAGTGGGATAGTTGGATAGTGGGGATAGTGGGATGGAAGGATAGTGGGAAAGTGGGATAGTGAGAAAGTGGGATACGGGAAAGTGAAATAGTAGGAGAGTGGGTAAGTGGGTCAGTGGGAAAGTGGGATAGTGGGAAAGTGGGATAGTGGGAAAGTGGGATAGTGGGAATGTGGGATAATGGGATAGAAGGATAGTGAGAAAGTGGGATAGTGGGATAGTAGGAAAGTGGGAAAGTGGGATTGTGTGGGATACGGGAAGTGCAATAGTCGCATAGTGCGAAGGTGGTATAGCGGGACAGAAAGATAGTGAGAAAGTGGGATAGTGGGAGAGTGGGATAGTGCGAAAATAGGATCGTGGGAAAGTGGGATACGGGAAAGTGATATACTAGTATAGTGGGAAAGTGGGAAAGTGGGATAGTGAGAAAGTGGGAAAGTGGGATACGAGGATTGTGGGAAAGTGGGATACTAGGAAAGTGGGATAGTGGGATAGGAGGGTATTAGGAAGGTGAGGAAAAGTGCGATAGTGGGGAAGTGGGATAGTGGGATAAAAGAATAGTAGGAAAGTGGGATAGTCGAAAAGTGAGATAAATGAAACGAAGGAAAGTGGAAAAGTGGGATAGTGGGAAAGTGGGATACTAGGAAAGTGGAATAGTGGGATATTAGGATATTAGGAAAGTCAGGAAAAGTGAAATAGTGGGAAAGTGGGATAGTGGGATATTGGGATAGTGGGATAATGGGAAAGTGTGATAGTCGGAAAGTGGGATAGTGGGATAGGAGGATAGGGGAAAAGTGGGATAGTGGGATAGGAGGATAGGGGAAAAGTGGGATAGTGGGAAAGTGGAAAAGTGGGATAGTCGGATACTGGGAAAAATGGGATACTCGGAAAGTGGGATAGTGAGATAGATAAATAGTGGAAAAGTGGGATAGTGAGAAAGTGGGATAGTGGGATAGAAGAATAGTGGAAAAGGGGGATAGTAGGAAAGTGGGATAGTGGGATAGAAGGATATTGGAAAATTGGGATAGTGGGATAGTGGGAAAGTGGGATAGTGGGAAAGTGGGATAGTGGAAAAGTGGGAAAGTGGGAAAGTTGGAAAGTAGGAAAGTGGGAAAGTGGGATTGTGTGGGATACGAGAAGTGAAAAAGTCGGATAGTGGGAAAGTGGTATAGTGGAATAAAATGATAGTGAGAAAGTAGGATAATCGGAAAGTGGGATAGTGGGATAGAAAGATAGTGAGAAAGTGGGATAGTGGGAAAGTGGGATAGTGGGATAGAAGGATAGTGAGAAAGCGGGATAGTGGGAAAGTGGAATAGTGGGATAGAAGGATAGTGGAAAAGTGGGATAGTGGGAAGGTGGGATAGTGGGAAAGTGGGATAGTGGGAATGTGGGATTGTGGGTGGGAGATAGTGGGATAGAAGGATAGTGGGAAAGTGGGATAGTGGGAAATTGGAATAGTGGGATAGAAGGATAGTGGAAAAGTGGGATAGTGGGAAGGTGGGATAGTGGGAAAGTGGGATAATGGGAATGTGGGATTGTCGGAAAGTGGGATAGTGGTATAGAAGGATAGGGGAAAAGTGGGATAGTGGGAAAGTGGAAGAGTGAGATAGTGGGATATTGTGAAAGTGGGATAGTGGGAAAGTGGGATAATAGGAAAGTGTGATAGTCGGAAAGTGGGATAGTGGGATAGAAGGATAGGGGAAAAGTGGGATAGTGGGATAGTGAGAAAGTGGGATACGGGGAAAGTGAAATAGTAGGAGAGTGGGAAAGTGGGATATTGGGAAAGGGGGATAGTGGGATAGAAGAATAGTTGGACAGTGGGATAGTGCGAAAGTGGGGTATTGGGATGGAAAGAAAGTGGGATTATGGGAAAGTGTGATACAGGTAAGTGCAAAAAAAAAATGAAATAGTAGGTTAGTGGGAAGGTGGGATAGTGTGGGATACGGGAAAGTTAAATAGTCGGATAGTGGGCAAGTGGGATAGTGAGAAAGTAGGATAATGTGAAAGTGGGATAGTGGGAAAGTGGGATAGTGGGATAGAAGGATAGTGGGAAAGTGGGATAATGGGAAAGTGGGATAGTGGGAAAGTTGGATAGTTAGAAGTGGGATCGTGGTAAAGTGAGATACACGAAAGTGAAATAGTTGGATAGTGGATAAGTGGTATAGTGGGATAGATGGATAGTGGGAAAGTGGGATAGAAGGGTATTGGGAAAGCGGGATAGAAGGATAGTCGGAAAGTGAGATAGTGGGGTAGTGGGATAGTGGGATAGTGGGATAGTGTGAAAGAGGGGTTCTGGGAGAGTGTGGTTAGTTGCAAAGTGGGAATATTAGGAAAGTGGGAAAGTGGGATAGTGAGATAGTGGGATACAGCGATAGTGAGTTAGTAGGATAGAGGGATTGTGGGAAAGTGGGATAGTGGGGGATATTGGGATATTGGGGTAGAAAGATAGCGAGGTAGGAGAGTGGTGGCATGACCGCTGAGTATAATGGCCATGTGACACACATTGAAAGTTTCCAGGAGATCTTTTGGAAGTTTTGGCGCTTAGCACCACCATGCAGCTCAAAAAAATTATTGTGCAAGAAATGACAAGGATACTAAATGGGCACAAGGTATGCATGCTTTTGAAAGCCCTCTAGGGTTTGTAGCCCTCGCCTAAAGCGATGTGTTCCTCCAAGAGAATGGATTCTATGTATTAGAATCAGATTGTTTATGTTACATCCTAAAATGGAATGGAGAAATAATAGCTACCTACGCTGACGATCTTCCAATGATTGGAATACCAAAGGAGACATTAGAAAAATCGAGGAAAAGCATTTGGTTTGAAGGAGTTAGGCGATTTAATGTACGTCTTAAGAATTCAAAGAGCTACGGAGAGAAAATAAAAGGAAATATTTCATAAATCAAAAGAAGTATCTACTTATCCCTCTCCCCTTCCCCCTCCCCCTCCCCCTCCCCCTAGTGTGCAACAGGTGGCCAGAGTCGCTGCAACAGTACCACCGTTGTGGATTACAGTTTACGGAAAAGCATGGATCTTGGATTTTTTCCTTTCATCTTTAGTTTCCATGTTACTAGTGTCACTCCAAAGGAGACACTTCGCATTGGGATTTGTAAAATCATACTTCCGACTTTAATGTGGTATTTTTTTTAATTAGGATTTTTAGGTTCGTTTTGTCTAATTCGGGATAAGTCTATGTTTTTCCCGAGAGTGTAAATGGGGTTGTATGTACATTTGGCGAGGTTGAAACGGCTTTTTCTGAAGTTATTTTTCCTATGGTTTTTTAAATGGGCTAAATATTACTCTATTAAGGTTAAACATATTACTTTAGGAGTAAGTACTTAGATTTAGACACATAGCTTGTGACAAACAATGATTCATCCTTCAGATTCCGAAAATACGATGGAAAATAAATTTATTGTTTCTCTAATTCAATTTTTTCCAAGGAAGAAAAACCGCTCATTTTCGTTTTCGCGGGATATTCATGTTAGCAGTCGCCAAAACCCTCAACCTCGATGAATGCGAACTAAAATATCAATTCACTCATTTCATTTAATATTATCTGTTGCACAATTTGCATTTTTCGTGACAAACAGAGCAAGATTATCTTGTGTTTATGTCAAAGTTTTCTTTAATGCAAATTACAAGAAATTTAGTTAAACATGGCCCAAAAACTAATATGGGTGACCCTCATAAATATAGAGGGTGGACCAAACTGTTAGGTACCCTCTCCCTATCTCTACTTTAACCCAATGTTTAAGTATTAATTCCAAACAGTCGATGAGCCTTGCACGTTATATGGTAATTATTTCCGGGAAAGCAAAGAGAACATTGCTTTATATTATTGTTTTGGCGACTAACTGTTGCTAGAGGAAGAAGCCAGTTTCTCATTCTTCTTGGTTAATTTTCTTTTCTTTTCCAAGGCTTCAGGAGAAAGCCCCTGGTTATTCGGGCCAATTCTTGCATCTTAGGACTAACACACTGGACAATTCTTTATGATTTTCTCCTGCTTGGAATTTGCATTTTTCTGCGCTATGTTCTTATGTCTCAATCTCACGTGCAGGCATCTCCACTTATCACAAAGAAAAAAGATCAATTTGCAGGCATTATTCACATAATCACACATATTTTATACCAAGAAGGTTAAAAATTCACGTTCAAACAAATGTGGTTGGTACAAGAGCATAAGAGGGTCGAGCGATAAATCTGTCTATAATATTATTTGGAAAAAGGCATTGACTCCTTGTCGACGGTAAAAAGATTCGAGGCTTGACAACTTTGAAAACAATGGTGTTTTGTATGCCTTTACGATTCGCGTTGAAATAATGCTTTGAATTAAAAATCAACGCTAAAGCTAGCTTTTAAAAACAATTCTATAACTAAATTGAAAGTAATTATCTCAAAACTATTTTAGTTTCACCTACGACGAACTTCCAGCATTCATGAGTAGGCAGGCGCAAAACTACAGATTTTCCAAACAATTAAGGTTCAGAGATTATTAGTGTACAAATGGCTATTACAAGAAAAACTCACTGTTCTGTCAGAATACAATAGAAAGAGAGCTAACGGGAACCAAGAATTTAGGATTTTTATGTTAAGTTTTGTTATTGGGAGGCGAGAGAGTTTGAGCCCGATTGGAAAGCTGAATATTTGCAGTCCGGTTTCATAATGTCGGAAACTTCGTAGTCACTCGGGACTCCATCCATGAATCCTTTTCCACTCTCTCCATCTCCTGAAATCGGGTGATTAAGCATTGCCACGATCTTTCCAAACTCGACGGCTCTCTCTTCCCTCCCTTCGCGGTAAGTTTGACCCAAAACTCCATGGATGGAAGGAGTCGTCTGAACAAGACAAAATCACAAGGACAGGAAAAGCAAAATAAGGTGGGAGACAATTCTGACTTTGAGACCAATTAACAAAAACAAATGAAGATTACACAACACACAAGAAAAAGTCAGAACCAGGACAAAACCCTAAAAAAACTGGAAACAATTCTGTACCTTGACTGAGTTGAATCCCAGGCTTATGTGAGTTTCGGCGTCTTCCGGTCTTTGCAAAAGAGGATTGGCCACTCGCAATCGGACCTCCATATCCAAAAGATCCCCAATCACCACATTGTACACATCCACATCATAAGGCCCAACCTTCTCCACACCCTCCATTTTCATCCACAAGCCTCCCTCGAACAACTCCTCCTCTCCTGCCTTCATCCTAGGAAGAGTTTTCCCATCCACAACCGCCATCGCCAAATACCCTTCTCCTCTCTCCGTCTCCTTCCCTCCCCTCGCCACGAGTTTCAAGTTATGGCTCTTCCCTCCGACGTTCCACATAAGACCGACTTCCCGAATCCATGTCCGTACCGCCTTTCCGTCCTTGATGAGAGTCGCGCTTTCCGTACGGTTGTCCAGGTATCCGGTCATTTTCATGTTGATGTGGAGATCGTTGTCGGAGAGAAGACAAAAACTTTTGTCGGGAGCGCCACTGAAATCGTAGTGAGTTCCGTGAGCACCGACCAAGTGAGGATCTTCAACGATTTGGGGAATTTTGCATTTCCCTCCGACACGAGTATTTACCAGAACGTCGTCCGTACATTCGGGACCCTTCCCTCCGAGATAGATGAAGCAAACTCCTCCGTAGGCACCCCTGAGGTGAAAAGTCCGTCCAGAAATTTTAGCTGTATATTTTTTTATGTTCTCCTAGGGGGTTCAAGTGGAGTAGTAGGAAAGTAGGCTCAGCATCTAAATAAATTAGCAACTGCTGCTTCTCTAACTCTCTCCTGTTTTTCTTCCTTTGTACTTTTTTCGTTTCAAAGAGAGTGGGAATCTGTGCGGTTGACTTACAGGTTGAGGAACTGCCAGTAGGTGCACTTTCCTCCCTTCTTATGCTTTTTGCACTTGCGGCAGCACGAGGTCGAGTTTTTTCGTTTCGACGCGAGAATTTTGGCGTTGACTTCCGTGTCGTCGGGCAGCTCTCCCGCCAAATAGAACGCGGACGTCCCGTAGCCCACCAGGAGAGGACAGTTGCTCGGAATCTGGGGGAGGGAGAGATAAGGAGAGAGAGATGAGAGAGGGGGAGAGAGAGAGAAAGGGTGAGAAAGAGAGGGGGAGAGAGAGAGAGGGTGAGAGAGAGAGAGAGAGAGAGAGAGAGAGAGAGAGAGAGAGAAGCAGAGAAAGCATCATGATGGAAACGACTTCAGCATTTCATCCAAATCTACGGCGATTACTAAAACACTGAAGTAGATGTTTGCAAGAAGCATTTGTCGTTTTGTCGTTATCCTGTGGGCTCACCGCAAACTTCCCCTTCATCCCCTTGTTGACGCAGCTCCCGGTGTTGCAGCTGCTGTTCGCCCGGTAGTCGGGACAGACGGCGGCGGCGGCCAGCGTGGAGAAAACGACAAAAGCGAGAACGACAGCGAGAGCACTCCGGTTCACAAAGAATCTCGACGCCATGGCTATTCTATTCGCTCTTGTTTCGGAAGCTTTCTTGCAGGAAAATGTGTGTGGCTTTGTGCTGCTGTTTATTCCTGGGAGATGGTTGTTTAAGAAGAAATAGACGAGAAAATGTAAAGAAAGTAGGAAGAGAGGAGGAGAGAAGGAGAGGAGGAGAGAAGGAGATGAGGAGAGAAGGAGAGAGGGAGGAGAGGAGATGGGAAGCGGAGGAAGCTGGAGGAGTGAGCTTGGTTTGAGAGTGGCGTCTGCGTCTTTTTATTTTGATACCGTCCTACTGGAAATTGGGCGACTACAGTAGCGGCCGTCTGACAATCTCAGGTTGACGGCCAGGAGATCAGACGCGATTTCAGGTGTTTTGGAGGGGTGGTCGCGCTGACCTGACACGTGGCATAAAATAATACAAATATCGTTGACTTATTTCGGGCCGAGTTCGATTTCTTAAATAGCGTAGAGATGACGGCTCCAGGAATCTTGGGGTAGGTCTTTTGCGATGGACGGTCGAATGACGATTCTGGTAGTACGGAAAACGACGAAGTTGAAATCGAGGATAACGTACGGAAATAATCCCCTTCCCTTCCACCTGGCGCTTCCCCTGCGACTCCACCTGTTGATTTCTGCGCTTTTTCCATGCGACTTGGCTTCGATTTTTGATCGATATTGTTGATTGATGTTGTATTGTGTTTGAATCGGAGGCGAAACCGGCTCACGACGGGAATGCAGAGGTCGCAAAAGTCAAAATTTTAGATAACCGAAACCAACCGTTTTTTTTTTCAAAATCTCAGTACCCAACGCCCGACCGGGTTATGTCACGCTCCTAAATTGTTAACCGTTAACCGAAACGCGTTTACGGAAATATAAGTTAACCGAAACTCGATTTCTCGCGACTAACCGTACCCGCCCGTACCCGAAAAAGTAAAAAATTAGTGGTACATCTCCCGTATACCTAACACAATAACAAGAGTACAAAGAACAATGATATTGGATTGTATCGACAGTACAAAATTTTCATTTTTTTTCTATTTTTGCTTACCCGACCGTAACCTTTTTTTTTTCTATTTTATGTGAATCAACCGCCGGAATCCGCTGGGCGTCCCAAGTTTGGCAACCGAATCCGTTCCAGATCTGACGCGGGTGGTCGGTTATCTCTCGGTCACAGTTTCGGGTGACCGTTTGGGACCTCTGCGGGAATGAACTATAATTTGAAAATGTTAGCGGATAAAAGGTACCGAATGACCATTCAAACCAAACCGTTCTTTTTAAGTTGCCAATTGCATAAAATATACTTGCAACCACACAATTGGAGAGATCGAGTTATTTGTGAGTTAACAAATGTTGTCGTGGTCGACTCGTCAACTTTATCTCTGATTATTACTCTTCACTCGCCTTTAGTAGCTGCATAAAATCTGGAGTGGCCCACTCAAAAACCATCTTCGAATGTTGTTCTTCACTCACCTTAAAAACTGGAAAATCGGACTACAACATCAATCAATTAGATGTTTAGTCTGCCTTTGTATTTGGTGTTTTAGATGAGGAACTACTTTTGGAGCAACCTACAAATATTTTCAACCACTTACTTCCATCGTCTTTACAAGTTGAAAATAAAACATCTATGGTCATAAGCAAAGTCCTTCCGTTTCGAATAGGTTTTAGATGAGGTCACGAGTCGAGCCAAATTTACTTCAAATTGTTGGGTTGTTGTTGTTTCGCAGTATTTTCGCGAAGCGACATACTTACATTTATATGTTAGACGTGAAGAATCACGTCATCATACAAAATGTACGACGTCGTTTCACGGCGGTACTTTTGTTATCCGCAAACGAAATGTACTATTTCGTTTCCCTTCACTTTATGTTTTTGTGCGCATTTGTGTCAATTTGCATGCAGGTGTGTTCGTGGAGCGACACGTGTTTAAGTCAACGTTTGGAGTTATTCGTTTTTAAGGAAGAAAGCGCGTGCTACTTTCTTCGTGGAAACGTCCTTAAAGTGTGCACAGTCAGCTAGGGACAGACTTCGTCGCTACGCTAAGTTGTGCTTTTCTTACCTCGTTGTCTCTAAGTGCAAAGTAGCGAGTATATAAAGAGCAGTGTACATGTGCAGAGTATTAAATCTTACATGATTAAATCTTAGAGGATTAATCTTGGAGTAAGAGATTATTTAAGAGGAGAGAGAAGAG
Organism: Zygnema cylindricum; assembly: GCA_037447655.1. Lineage (NCBI taxonomy): Eukaryota > Viridiplantae > Streptophyta > Zygnematophyceae > Zygnematales > Zygnemataceae > Zygnema > Zygnema cylindricum. The sequence continues at coordinate 70,466 of JBBHKE010002129.1, read as the reverse complement.
AGAGAAGAGAGAAGAGAGATGATGTAAAGAGGCTTCGGCCAAGAACACTTATAAATCTTTTTGGCTGAATATTCCTCTTGTCTTTTATGAGCTTCCGTTGTGTAATGTTTTATGTTTTGTGAATTTATTTGAGTGAATGTCTTTTGCTTAAGATCCTACAATTGGTATCGGAGCTAGTTCTTCGGAGATAGAGAGAGAGCGCATGGGGAGGAAGAAGAATATAAATACTCCTTCCCCCATGTCGACTTCGGAGAGAGCAAAAGAGTTCAGTTTTTCGGGTTCTCAATTTGAAGAGACCCGGAATTCGAGAAAGTTCGAGAAAATGTTTGATACACTTATGAGATATGTAGATTCCAGTTTTCAAACTCAACTGAGTGAGAGCTAAGAAAACACTTCTTTTCCGGCTACCGATCCATTCTATGGAGGAGCTAATGAGAGTGAAAGAAAAGAGAGGATTAGGAAGGGAAAAGCGAAAATAGAAGAAGAATAGTCTGATTTTGACGAAGGATTGGAAAATGAAGAAAATTATAATATGTCGGGAAAATCTATGGCCTTTAATGGCACCAATTATGTCGTTTGGAATAAGTTTATTTCAGGCCATCTTATTCTCAAGAAGCTTTGGGGGATTGTCTATGGAGAAGAGAAAATGCCACTCGAGAGTAAGGCACGTGCTCAATGGAGGTTGAAGTATATTGCGACAACGACCGGTTTGATGAAGAATTACACTTCTTCCGTGCTTGATCATTTCCTCGCTCATGGCACGGCCTATGAGTGTTGGCAAGCACTTGAGGAGTAATATGAGAAAAGCATTGAGAACAAGGGTCAATATGTTTATACGGACTTTAAGAATTTTAAAATTAAGTCAAATGAATTGATGGATGATGCCTTGAAGCGCTTTAATATTATACTCCAGCAATTAATCAACAATGGACGAGTTATCTTGGATGCGGATAAGTTAAGCGTTTTTCTTAATGCTTTACCGGAGAAGCTTTTCGCATCTTCAAGCTATTTTACGAGCGAAGGCGGATAACACCTTCGGGTTCACATCCAATTTTATCAAAATGTCGGAGGGAACTCCATCGGCTTCTTCAATTGGAGGAGGAGGAGTTCTTAACTCTACTACTTCCGAGACCCTAGATCTTAATTATGTCAGTGGATGAGGGGGTGGTAGAGGAGGTGGCCGTAAAGGTGGTGGTGGCGGCCGAGGCCACAAGAAGGAGCAAGGTCGTCCACCGAAGGTCCCTTCGGATCTTTCCAATATGACATGCTACCGATGTAACTGGCTTGGACATTTGTCTTCCTCTTGTCCGGATAAAGACAAGCAATGTCATTTTTGCGGTAAGTGGGGGAATACGAGCCCTCAATGTTAGGCGAAAAGTGGAGATTCCGGAACTGGAAGAGGAGGTAGAAGAGGTGATAGAGGCGAACGAGGTGGCGGCCGAAGAGGTGGCCGCGACGGCGGCCGTGGTTACGGTAATGCAAATTACTTTGACTATGGTAATGAAACCGGTGATGAGTTTCCGGTTTTTAACCTTACCCTTGATTCGGTGAGTAGTGAAGGAAGTTTGGAGAAAGAGTGGATTATTGATACGGGGGCATCTCATCATGTTTGCACGGATGCTACCTTGTTTGATGACATGAGAAAAATTACGCTTCCAAAGTTTATTGCGGTTGCAAGCAGCCATGTCATTTCGGCTGGTACGGTTGGCACGGTTCGGCTTGATCTCTTTTCATGGGATAATGATGGGAAAGAGAAATCGACGGAGTATCGTCTTCAAAATACACTTTATATTTCGGACGGATCGGTCAATTTGTTAAGTGGTTCACTAATCCAAAAGAGTGGTGGAAGCTTACTTGCGAGAGTTCAATTTATTGAGATTTGGAATGAGAAAGGGAATGTAATTGGAGAAGGGGATGTAACAGATGCGAATCATAGTCGGCTCTTATGGAGGAGGCCGAAATCTAAAGTTCCCACCGTGGGAATTTCACATCAAATTTTGGAGTTGAAAGGTGATCTTACCTTTTACCATCATCGAATGTGTCACACATCCGAGGTAAGTTTGAAGAAGATGATTTGTCAATCTTCGGTGAGGGGTTTAGACCTTGCATCCGGTGAGAAGGTGAACGGATGCGGAGGATGTAGCAAATGATGTCAAATTCGGAAATCCCATCCGAATAAAGACATTAAGCATCGAGCTCAAAATCCTTTGGAGGTTGTCCACATCGATCTTTGTAGACATATTAAACCCAAGACAATTGGAGGTAACAAGTATACTTTGGTGATTTTTGATGACTTCTCTCGGAAATCATGGGTGTATTTATTGAAAAAGAAATCGGATGCATTTGAAAAATTTAAAGAATGACATGTGATGGCCGAGAGGTAAATTGATATGAAGCTTAAGTCCATTCGGTCGGACAATGGAGGGGAGTTTTTTTGTTTTTGAAGGGTTTTGTAAGGAGTGGGGGATAATGCATCAATTCACGGCGCCTTATTCTCCGGAGTCAAATGGAGTGGTCGAGAGGAAGAATCGTATCTTACAAAAAATGGTCCGTGCGATGGTTCATAGCTCTGGACGAGGGATGCTTTTGTGGAGAGACGCTATTCTTACGGCAAATTACATTTGTAACCAAAGACTCACTTCGGGTTCCAGAAGTAAAACACCAAAGGAGTTATGGAGTGGGAGAAAGCCCAAGGTTCATCATTTAAGAATTTGAGGATGTCATGCTACAGTTTATGTGGAATCAATTAAGAGGAAGGGGAAATTTGCACCTAGGTTTTGTCCGGGAATTTTTATTGGTTATAGTGCGAAGGGGAATTTGTACCGAGTTTATGATCCGGCTTCTCACACCGTGGAGGAATCTCTGAATGTGGATTTTCATGAGGATCTCAAATCCGCTATGAATTCGGTTGGGAAATTTAAGGAAAATTTGGATTTTTTATGAGGAGAGTGAAATTGAGAGTTTTTCGTACATTGGGATTCGGAATCCGAAAAGGAACCGAATGGAAAAACTCAAAAAAAAAATTTGGGGAAATCGGTTGAAATTGAATTTGAAATAAAAAGTAACAGATCTTTGGATTCTCGAGTGCCTTCGAACATTCAAAAATCTCAAAGCTCTAAATCGAGTTATAAATCGAGTGAGAAGGAAATTGAAATTGAATCCGAGGAAAAAAAAAAGGAGGAGGAGGAGCAAGTTCTTAGAAAGAGCTCTCGCAGTACAAAGGGGAAGAAACCACAGAAACTCACTTACGTTCGAAAAGGGGAAAATGCATCAAATTCACATTATTTCCTTTCCGATGCTAAGAAGACGGGGTTTCTTTTATAACAATCACTTATTGAAAATAACCGGCGACCTTCAATCTTATGTCGAGGCTAGGAGGTCGGCCGATTGGGAGGGTAAGTGAAAACCGATGTGGGAGAAAGAATTTAAATCGGTGGTTGATAATTGAACTTTTGAGGAAGTCAAATTACCGGAGGGGAAAAACGCGATAGATGCAAAGTGGGTATTTAAGACGAAGAATGGAGCTTAGGGTAAAATTATTGTAGGATCTTAAGCAAAAGACATTCACTCTTAATAATTCACAAAACATAAATCATTTACACAGCGGAAGCTCATAAAAGACAAGAGGAATATTCAGCCAAAAATATTTATAAGTGTTCTTGGCCGAAGCCTCTTTACATCATCTCTCTTCTTTCTTCTCTCTCTTCTCTCTTCTCTTTAAATAATCTCTTACTCTAAGATTAATCCTCTATGATTCATTCATGTAAGATACAATACTATATACATATACATTGTTGCCTATATACTTGTTACTCTGCACTAAAAGACAACAAGATAAGACAAGTATAACTTAGTGTAGCGACGAAGTCTGTCCCTAGCTGACTGTGCACACTGCAAGTGAAAGTTCCACGAAGAAAGTAGCACACGTTCTCTTCCTTCAAACGACTAACTCCAAATGTTGACTTAATCACGTGTCGCTCCACGAACACACCTGCACGCAAATTGAAACACATGCGCGCGAAAACAAAAAGTGACGCGAAACGAAATAGAACATTTCGTTCGCGGATATCAAAAGTATGGTCGCGAAACGGCGTAGTACTTTTTGTATAATGACGCGTCACTTCGCGTGAAGCAAACAAATGTTGGTATGACGCTTCGCGGAAATACCGCGAAACGACAATATCCCAACAATCCCCTCTTATTGTTGTAATCGCCAAACTCTTCAAAAATAATCCAAGTTTTGGTCGCCCCCTCTCAAATACATCATGCGTAGCTGCTTTCGTGAGCAAATCTGTCGCCTCCTCTTTTGTCGGTACGTACGCAAATACAATCTCGTTCGCCGTAACCAAATCTCTTACAAAATGCCATTGGATCCTGATGTGTTTTGTCCTCTTGTGAAACACAAGATTTTTCGCCAACCCCATCGAACTCATGCTGTCAGAATAAATCGTCATGCAACCAATAGGAATGCTTAACTCACGTAACATCTCCTTAATCCAAATCAAAGCCTTATATGCATGACACGCAGCCATATACTCAGATTATGTGGAACTCAACGCAACCGTAGGTTGTAGACTTTAACTCCACGAGATCGCGGCTCCTCCTAAAGTAAATGCGTACCCTGACGTGGACTTACTTGAATCAAAATCGCGGCCCCAATCCGCGTCACAATACCCAACACACTCTAAAGATTTTTTGTCAGAAGTAAACAAAAGTCCAAGATCAATCGTACCAACTTAGTATCGAAATATACGTCGTACGGCCTCCCAATGCGCCTTCTTTTGCTCGTGATAATAACGGCTGACGATGGAAACCGCGGCCAAAATATCTGGACGAGTACGAATGCTAAGGTATATAAGTGAACCAACCGCCTCTCGATATGGAACATCGACTGAATCTTCTTCCTCAAACTTGCGAATGTGTAGATTTGCATCCAACGGGGTCGAAAGTGACTTCGCGTCAGTCATAATCTCTCCAAAATCTCCTTACAATATTGAGCTTGACTCAATTTAATGTTCCCCTCTTTGTCGCTTATCACTTTAATCCCCAAAATATATCGTACCTCTCCAAGACCTGTCACTTTGAAATGTAATCCAAGGTAAAGTTTCAACTCATTAATGCGATCCAATTTGTTGCATGCCATCAAAAAATCATCCACATAAACACAAAAGATGATTTAGTCAACTCCTTCACCTTTCAGATAAACTCCAGATTCGGACGTAGTCCGTACAAATCCGAATTTCAATAGTATTTGATTTAGTCTCAAATACTACGTGCGCGACGCCTGTTTCAAACCATATAATGACTTTCGCAAACGCCATGCATTTCCTTCCTGCAAAAGAGACACGCCTTCCGGTACCTTCATGTATACCTCTTCCTCCAACTCACCATTTTAAAAACGCAGTTTCCACGTCCATTTGATGGACGTGCTTCTTCCACATCGCTGCAAGTGCAATAATAATCCGTTGTGAGTTGAATTTCACCACGAGAGCATAAGTCTCCTTAAAATCAATTCCCTCATGTTGTTGGAAGCCCTTACAAACAAGCCTCGCCTAGTACTTAATATTTTCACTCGAAGCTCCAATTTTCGTCTTAAATACCCACTTTGCATCGATCGCATTTTTCCCATCCGGTAATTTTACTTCCTCAAAAGTTTGATTATCAACCACCGATTTAAATTATTTCTCCCACGCCGGTTTCCACTTACTCTACCAATCGGTCGACCTCCTTGCCTCAACATATGATTGAGGGTCGCCGGTCATATTTTCCGTAAGTGATTGCTAGAAAAGAAACTCCGTCTCTTTAGCATCGGAAAGAAAATAATGAGAATTCGATGCATTTTCCCTTTTTCGATCGTAAGTGAGTTTCTCCAGTTTCTTCCCCTTTGTACTCCGAGAGCTCCTTCTAAGAACTTGCTCCTCCTCGTTCTCCTCTTTCTCTTCCTCGGCTTCAATTTCAATTTCCTTCTCACTCGATTTAGAACTCGATTTAGAGCTTTGAGATTTCCGAATGTTCGAAGGCACTCGGTAATCCAAAGATCTGTTACTCTTTCTTTCAAATTCAACTTCAACCGATTTCCCCAATTTCTTTATATTAGTTTTTACATTCGGTTCCTCATCGGATTCCGAATCCCCAATGATCGGAAAAATTCTCAATTTCACTCTCCTCATAAAAATCCAAATTCTCTTGAAATTTCCCCACGGAATTCATGGCAGATTGGAGATCCTCATGAAAATCCACATTCCGAGATTCTTCCACGGTGTGACCAGCCATATTATACACTCAATACAAATTCCCCTTCGCACTATAACCAACAAAAATTCACGGCCAACACCTTGGAGCAAATTTCCCTTTCCTCTTGATTGATTCCACATAAACCGTAGCATGACATCCCCAAATTCTCAAATGATGAACCGTGGGTTTTCTCCCACTCCATAACTCCTTTGGTGTTTTAGTTCCGGAAACCGAAGTGAGTCTTCGGTTACAAATATAATTTGCCGTAAGAATCGTATCTCCCCACAAAAATATCTCTCGTCTGGAGCTATGAACCATCGCACGGACCATTTTTTGTAAGATACGATTCTTCCTCTCGGCCACTCCATTTGACTCCGGAGAATAAGGCCCCGTGAATATTTGCCTTATCCCCCACTCCTTACAATACCCATCGAAAACAACAAACTCCCCTCTATTGTTCGAACGAATGGACTTAAGCTTCTTATCAATTTGCATTTCGGCCATCACATGCCATTCTTTAAATTTTTCAAATGCATCCGATTTCTTTTTCAATAAATACACCCATGACTTCTGAGAGAAGTCATCAACAATTATCTAAGTATACTTGTTACCTCCAATTGTCTCGGGTTTAATATGTCCACAAAGATCGATGTGGACAACCTCCAAAGGACTTTGAGCTCGATACTTTATGTCTTTATTCGGATGGGATTTCCGAATTTGACGTCATTTGCTACATCCTTCGCATCCGTTCACCTTCTCACCGGATGCAAGGTCTAAACCCCTCACCGAAGAATGACAAATCATCTTCTTCAAACTTACCTCGGATATGTGAAACATCCGATGATGCCATTAGGTAAAATCACCTTTCAACTCTGAAATTTGATGTGAAATACCCTCGATGGGAACTTTAGATTTCGGCCTCCTCTATAAGAGCCGACTATAATTCGCATCTGTTACAACTCCTTCTCCAATTACATTCCCCTTCTCATTCCAAATCGCGATTGATTGATCACCTCTCGCAAGTAAGCTTCCACCACTCTTTTGGATTTGGTGGAACGCTTAACAAATAAACTGAATTGTCCGGTATATAAAGAGTATTTTGTAGACGATACTCCGTCGATCTCTATTTCCCATCATTATCCCATGCAAGGAGATCAGGCCGAACCGTGCCAACCGTACCAACCAAAATGACATGGCCGCTTGCAACCGTATTAAACTTTGGAACCATAAGTTCCCTCATGTCATCAAACAAGGTAGCATCCATGCAAACATGATGAGATGCCCCCGTATCAATAATCCACTCTTTCTCCAAATTTCCTCCACTACTTACCGAATCAAGAGTAAGGTTAAGAAACCAAAAATTCATCACCGGTTTCATTACCATAGTTAAAGTAATTTGCATTACCGTAACCACGACCACCACCGCGGCCTCCTCCTTCGCCGCCACCTCGGGCGCCTCTATCACCTCCTCTACCTCCATTTCCACTTACAGAATCTCCACTCTTTGCATAATATTGAGGGATCTTATGCCCCCACTTACCGCAAAAATGACATTGTTTATCCTAATCCAGACAAGATGAAGACAAATGTCTAAGCCGGTTACACCGGTAGCATATCACATTGGAAAGATCCGAATATTACCTTCGGTGGACGACCTTGCTCTTTCTTGTTGCCTCTGCCGCCACCACCTCCTCTCGGGCCACCTCCTCCACCACCGGAAGAGTTAAGATCCGGGATTTTGGGAGTAGTAGAGTTGAGAACTCCTCCTCCTCCACTTGAAAAAGGCGATGGAGTTCCCTTTGACATTTTGATAAAATTGACGGTGAATCCAAAGGTGTTATCCGCCTTCGCTCGTAAAATAGCTTTAAGATGCAAAAAGCTTCTCCGGTAAAGCATTAAGAAAAATGCTTAACTAATCCGCATCCAAGATAACTCGGCCATTGTTCGTTAATTGCTCGAGTATAATATTAAAGCGCTTTACAGCATCATCCATCAATTCATTTGACTTGATTTTAAAATTCATAAAGTCTGTATAAACATATTGACCCTTGTACTCAACGCCTTTCTCACATTGCTCCTCAAGTGCTTGCCAACACTCATGGGCCATGCCGTGAGCAAAGAAATGATCAAGCACGGAAGAAGTGCAATTCTTTATCAAACCGGTCGTTGCCGCAGTTTATTTCAACCTCCATTGAGCACGTGTCTTACTCTCGAGTGGAATTTTCTCTTCTCCATTGACAATCCTCCAAAGCTTCTTGAGGATAAGTTGGCTTGAAATAAACTTTTTCCAAACGGCATTATTGGAACCATTAAAGGCCACAAATTTCCCCGGCATATTATAAATTTCTTTGTTTTCTAATCCTTCGTCAAACTCGGACTCTTCTTCTTCTACCTTTAACTTTCCCTTCCTAATCCTCTCTTTTCTCTCACTCTCATAAGCTCCTCCAATGAATGGATCAGTAGCCGGAAAGGAACTGTTTTTTTTGCTCTCACTCGGTTGAGTTTGAAAACGGGAATCTATATATCTCATAAGTGTATAAAACATTTCTTCAAAATTTCTCTCTGTACTCCGGGTCTCCTCAAATTGAGAACCCGAAAAACTGAACTCTCTTGCTCTCTCCGAAGTCGACATAGGGGAAAGAGCATTTATATTATTCCTCCTCCCCATACGCTCTCTCTCCAACTCCGAAGCACTAGCTCCGATACCAATTGTAGGATCTTAAGCAAAAGACATTCACTCTTAATAATTCACAAAACATAAATCATTTACACAGCGGAAGCTCATAAAAGACAAGAGGAATATTCAGCCAAAAAGATTTATTTGTACTTGGCCAAAGCCTCTTTACATCATCTCTCTTTTCTCTTCTCTCTCTTCACTTTTCTCTTTAAATAATCTCTTACTCAAAGATTAATCCTCTATGATTCAATCATGTAAGATTTAATGCTATGCACATATACATTGTTGCCTATATACTCGTTACTCTACACTAAGAGACAACAAGATAAGACAAGCAGAACTTAGCGTAGCGACGAAGTCTGTCCCTAGCTGAGTGTGCACACTGCAAGTGAAAGTTCCACGAAAAAAGTAGCACACGCTTTCTTCCTTCAAACGACTAACCCCAAACGTTGACTTAAAAACGTGTCGCTCCACAAACACACCTGCATGCAAATTGAAACACATGAGCACGAAAACAAAAAGTGACGCGAAACGAAATAGAACATTTCGTTCGCGGATATCAAAAGTACCGTCGCGAAACGACGAGTACTTTTTGTATGATGACGCGACACTTCGCGTCAAGCAAACAAATGTAAGTATGTCGCTTCGCGAAAATACCGCGAAACGACAATAACCCAACAATTATTAAGTACAAGGTGAGGCTTGTTTGTAAGGGCTTTCAACAACATGAGGGAATTGATTTTAACGAGACTTATGCTCCTGTGGTAAAGTTTGACTCACTACAATTATTGCACTTGCACCGATGGGGAAGAAGCACGTCCATCAAATAGACGTGGAAACTGCGTTTTTAAATGGTGAGTAAGAGGAAGAGGTATACAGGAAGGTACTAGAAAGAGTGTCTCTTTTGTAGGAATGAAATGTATGGCGTTTGCGAAAGTCATTATATGGTTTGAAACATGCGCCGCGCACGTGGTATTTGAGACTTCATCAAGTACTATTGGAATTGATATTCTTACGGACTACGTCCGATTTTGGTGTTTACATGAAAGTGTGAGGAATTAGATTCTGTCGACGTACCATATCGAGAGGCAGTTGTGTTACATATGTACCTTAGCGTTGGTACTCGTCCGGATATTTCGGCCGCGAAATCCATCGTCAGCCGTTATTGTCACGAGCCAAAGAAGGCGCATTGGGAGGTTGTACGACGTATCTTTCGATATTTAGTTGGTACGATTGGTCTTGGACTTTTTTTTTACTTCTGACAAAAAATCTTTGGAGTGTTTTGGGTATTGTGACGCGGATTGGGGCCGCGATTTTGATTCAAGTAATTCCACGTCAGGGTACGCATTTATTTTTGGAGGAGCCGCGATCTCGTGGAGTTATAGGCTACAACCTACGGTTGCGTTGAGTTCCACAAAATGTGAGTATATGGCTGCGTGTCATGCATCTAAGGCTTCGATTTGGATTAAGGAAATGTTACGTGAGTTAAGCATTCCTATTGGTTGCATGACGATTTATTCCGACAGCATGAGTTCGATGGCGTTGGCAAAAAATCTAGTGTTTCACGAGAGGACGAAACAAATCAGGATCCAATGGCATTTTGTAAGAGATTTGGTGACGGCGAACGAGATTGTATTTTCGTACGTACCGACAAAAGAGGAGGCGGTAGATTTGCTGACGAAAGCAGCTACACATGATGTATTTAAGAGGGGGCGACCAAAACTTGGATTATTTTGAAGAGTTTGGCGATTCCGACAATAAGAGGGGGATTGTTGGGTTATTGTCGTTTCGCGGTATTTTCGCGAAGCGACATACTTACATTTATTTGTTAGACGTGAAGTATCACGTCATCAAACAAAATGTACGACGTCGTTTCGCAACGCTACTTTTGTTATCAGCGAACGAAATGTACCATTTTGTTTCGCGTCACTTTATGTTTTCATGCGCAAGTGTCACATTTTGCGTGCAGGTGTTTTCATGTGACGACACGTGTTTAAGTCAACGTTTAGAGTTAGTCGTTTTGAAGGAAGAAAGCGCGTGCTACTTTCTTCGCAAGCAACCCATGGTTGTCCCAAACACCAAAGCATGTTTTCGTTCGTATTTTTCTCACCTTACTTTTTTGACTCACTTAATTAAAACTATCTTTATACTAACTTATTTCTTCATAAATATACAGCATGCAAGCATTACAACTTGTTTGGTGTAAAATGGTAAAGAGGGAAACTTGGATTTTAAACAAGCTGCAAGGATATCAATGGGCTTCGAGACAGTGGTAACAGTGATGAAGATTGGCGAATTCGAGACGAATTCATTAAAGGGAAATTGAGCAGTTGAGTACGCTTGTTCGTTATTAAGAGAGGCGGGTTGGTGTGGTCTAAGTAGAATATGAAGTTGTACAATATGACGACTTCATAACAAATCTCGTGGATGAGACGGCCTACATGTTGCAAAAAATGTACTCGCGAAGTCACACCAAGAAAGAGGTAGAGAAGATGACCTAACCGGGTTCTTAACGCAACAAACTTTTCCTTAACGAAATGATTTTTAGGGAAAGACTACCCACTGTAAGATGTGTGAGGTTTTACGGAGCTTCTAATGTTGCAATGGTTGTGAATAAATACGTAGGAGGAGAGATATTGCTTGTTTGATACGACCAACAGTGCTTTCAAACTTTCACACCCTAATTGGTTCTTATTAAGCCCTTTGGATCTAAAACATCGAGAGAGGATAACATGACAAGATAAAAACAAAGAGTTATTGGTACGATTAATCACCACAAACACTTAAGAGAAAGTACACCAAAGATTCACTCTAATGGAAACACTACACAAAAATCCCAAGAGGATAGAGTTTGACCAAAAAAATATGTATTTTAACCGAAGCTTTTATCCCACCACAATTTCCCTCTTAACGTTTTCTCATTTTGTAAACTCAACGATGCGATTCTCTTACGTTTTTTTTATAGTTGCTCTTGACCTAATAAAGCACAACTACTTAACAATTAGAACACAACTAGCTAAGTCTTCTTGACCATGATTAATAACGGAAGATGCGGGACGAAGACGACACACACCACGCTTTACTTCTAAAACAAAATAAAATAGAGAGAAACTTAAGTGTGTGAAGTACACCCACGAAAGACCACCACTCAACAAAAATAACATCGACGCTCATTGAAGCCGAATGATTTTGACATGAACACAATATGTATTTTGGTATGTCGAAGCGTCGGTTCACGCTGTTTAACAACGTAAATACTAGACTTTGTAATTTATTTAACCTTTTATGATTCGTAATACCTGCACTAATTTTTACTCACCACATCATCATTCATTAATTTAATAAAATGTGTTATTTACAAAAACTAAGTGATTGTTGAGCTTTTCTAATCACCACATCATCGACCACATGGGGAAGTCATTCCATGAAGTTGTGAAAGCCATCACCTCATTAGTGCCATGTCACACGAGGGTTTCAGAGTTACAATTAACACAAGGCATGTTTATGGTTTCATGCTATGAAAATATTGTTTTATAAGAATCTTTGAGAATTCTACTAATGGGGAGTAATCTCTAATTGGTGTCTCCCCCCTCGCATATTTTGAATCTTGAATTTGTGTTGGATCTTAAAATAAATTCCCATCTCAAAGTAAATGCTCTAAAACATAAAACATTACACAGCGGAAGCTCATACAATACGAGAGGATAATCGGCCAAAAATATATTTAAGTGTTTCTGGCCGAAGCCTCCTTACATCAACTCTTCTCTCCTCTTCTTCTCTCTTCAAAGATAAACTCTACACTCTTAAAAGATCACTCAATAATGATCATACTCCTTAATTCCTCTATTCTCCAAATGGATCACTAAGGATCCTTAACACCTCTTAATTTACCACAAAGGATCTGCTCTCTCTTAATTGACCACGAAGGGTCTTTCTCTCTTTCTCTCAATCGATCACAAAGGATCTTCCCCTCTCTCTTAATCGACCACAAAGGATCTACATTTTTACTCCTTAATTAATCCAAAGCTAATGCAAGGATGATTCTGCAGCTCAACTATGCTGCCTATATAGCCTCTCTAACTAGCTTACAGAGCATAGCAAGCAAACTAGCAAGGTGACAACTCTTGTCTCTTTCCTGGCTGAAGTACACGGAAAGGAACCTTCCACGAAAGAAGGCGCACACGCCTTCTCATTCGAAACGCGAAACTCCGAAAGAGAAGTTTCGTGCGTGTGCTGTGTACGCACGAAACTAAAACATCTGCACACGAAATAACTAATACACCTGTACACGAAATAATACACCTGCACACGAAACAAAAGTGACGCTAAACGAAATCGTACATTTCGTTCTCTGACTCATCAAATATTGACGCGAATCGAAGTCGTACGTTTCGGCGCCAAACATCAATACTTCGAACATACCAAATTCCAAACGTACACAAAATGTGTACTCGCGAATCGAAGCCGAATTCTCCAAACGTCAACCCGATATATAAGTGACGTCCAAGATTGAATGTCACAAATCGAATCGTGCGGAAAAACTCGCACGAAATATATCCACCAATACATAAACGCGAATCGACGCGAACGCGAAATACATTGCGGTTCATTGAAGCGTCACTTCGCGCGATTCAACAATGAATCTAACAATTTGTACTTCATACGAACTACGACCTACAATACGGACGAATTCTATGACATATGTGTTGACTAATTGACTTTCATACGAAAACAACCGTTATGATATTATGGATGACATCTCTCCATTTCGAAGTTGGGAAAGGGACCCTGAGAGTTTGAGACCATTCCAGGCAGCGGGCGAAACTCTGCCCTTGTGACGTGGCAGCGGCTCAATGTCACCTTCGCGCTCTTCCCTAGTACTTTTTCCAGCTCTATCGTCACAAGATCCACACTAGTAGAAGTCCGCGGTACCATCCCACCTATGTTTTCATGACATAATTATTCCAGCTGACCCACGAACGAAGATAGATCGCCCATCGCTATTAGAGTCTATGAATTGTTAGCGTTCGCACTAAATGTATCTTTTACATTTAGGCTTTTTTTGAGCCACTTATGTCAGCATTGTCGGTGAGACTAATGTATGATTTGGCGTCAAAGAAACACAGCTGATCTGGAATGATTTTTTACTCTAATAGCGACCGGCGGCGTAGCGTTCGTAACACGCTTCCCATCTTGCTAACGCCAATCGCAAATTGCCACGTGTCACAATTCTGCTACATGAAAAAACATGGCTTAAAGAGGTGATACTATATAAGCAAAAAAGGTTCTACGGTAAGGTCTAATTAGTTTGCTCTTAAAATCCTGTCGCCTTCTTGCAACAATTTGTTACAAAATTTTACACTTTTCTAGCTCTTGTCTTCTACGAAAAAGTGATAAGCTAATACATTTTTCCTTCTTCTTTTTCAACTTTCTTCTTTTTAAAGCGAACTCCAGGTTTTGAATCCAGAATTATTAAAAGTTTGGCATGTTCTTGCTAACATTGTGAAAATTATAAACTGAAAACTTTAAAAATTGTTGCTCTCAAACAGTTTACTACTACTACTTTATTTTTTCTCCAAACACATATCTATCTTTCACGGTCATTCCTGACATATTTTTCGAGACAGGACTTCTGAACAAAATGTTTCCAAGATTTGCTGTTTTTGCACTTTTGTCATTTTTGTGCCACGTGTCAGCTTTGGATTATGAAGCTGAAATTCCTCTAACCAAAAGTTTTATTTCTGAGCCTTTCCGGCTTAGTCCGGGCGGTGTTCATAAAAAAGTTTATGTACCGATTCCGATGCCCGAAGGACATGTCGGTCTCCGAGGCATAACTGCGGAAATTGTCGACGAATCAGGAGCATCTGTTCCTTTAACCGAAGTTTATCTTCACCATTGGATTGCTGCATCACTACTTATCGATGATGACAAAGAAACTTCAGAGTCACAAATGTCACAAATGTCGGCAACTGAAGATGCGGAAGTCGCATTTGGGGTTTCTAAACAATCAATTCTGGGTATTGGGGAATTGTCGGAAAATCAGAAGCGTTTGACCATGTCTTCTTCTGGAAGTTTTTGTGACCATGGAGGTTTGATTGCCTGGTTTGGGATTGGAGCGGAGACTCGGAAAACAAATGGGGAATATCCGGCTCCATTTGCCTTAGAAACTGGAAATCCCAATTCGGTTCCACCGGGGAAAAAACTTGTTTGGTGGTCCGAGGTTCACGCCATTGATACCAGAGGAGCTGTGAATACAAAGGCGTGTATTGAATGCAGATGTGACATGTATAACGCCACAAAAGACGGAAAAGGACAAGCGCTTCCGGAAGGATATGTCGGTGGCCTTTTGTGTTGTTATACAGGTGTCAATTGTCGAGTGAAGGATGACTATGTCGGGAAGGAAAGAATTTTGCACTTTAAGTATACCGTGAAATGGGTACTCATGAGTCCTTGTGTGGTTCCTCTTCAAGCTTATACCTTTGATGTCACAAATTGTAAGGTGAGGTGGAATTCTGACTCTACTTTTCTCTCTCCCTCTCTCTCCCTCTCCTGCTCCCTTTCCCCCTAACTCTCACCCTCCTTCTCCCCCTCCCTCTCACCCTCCTTCTCCCCCTCCCTCTCACCCTCCTTCTCCCCCTCCCTCCCCCCCTCGCCCCCCCCTCTGCCTCTCCATCTCCCTTTCCATCTCTCCATCCACAACAGATATTGAAGGAGTTTATGTTTCTGGGCTTTTTTCTTTGCAAGTGTAAAAATCTGTTTGTCTTGTATTACAATCCTTTTGTGAACAGTATGCAAGTTTTGAGATTTTTGTGGTTTGTTGGACTCATAATTGTTTGCCGATTCTCGTTTTAACTCATGTAAGTCAAAATTTAAGTGGTTAAAAGCTTTGCATGTGATACTATCGTACTAAACTAGACGTACGAAAATCTAGACGCGAAACGAAACAACAAATATATTTCGCGAAACCTATAGAACTTTCACGTAACTGTACTTTCGGTATATTCTAGAAAGTACAGTTTTTCTTTCGCGAAATCAAACTGATTTTCGCGTGCGTACGATTCTTTCAATGAATCGTAACATTTTATGTTCAGGCGGTGAACATAAGCTGGTACCCGATTGGTGCTATTAACTCTAATAGCAATTCACGGTGTATTTTTGATTTTATCACATATGTGCTTCAATATCTATAGAAATAAATTACAGATTGCAGGAAATCCATTTCTATATAATTTAGAATATGTTATCAACACTAAATAAATAAGTGGCTCAGATGAGCCTCACCATTAGGCCATATATCAGTGTTGTGATTACTACTAATAATTTACTAACTCTTACAGCAGTGAAAGGCGCAGTATCCATCCACTGTAACTAGTATGGACCATATTAGTTCTTCAAGGGGCATGATTTGAGATAAGCACATGTATTAGCATGGACCATTCATTCTAAAACCTCAGGAGGATGTGGAAAACAGGCATATGTCATGATTTGGCAAGAACCACTTTAATTTGTTATCCCGTAATATTAGTCCATCCACGTTAATTACGGTGAAATATCGACATGTTGCCCCTTTCGCAGCAAAGTTTAGTTTCAACGTATGTGTTTTATTTGTGCTTCACTCGCTCTCTGTCTCACTCCCTGCTCTCTCTTAAGCCTAATCTTAACAATCGTGGAGAAGCACAATATATTAAGTTGCCAATGCTTGTTTATGATATTGACAATGGTGTCAACATCGTAAACACTAAGTTGACATCACATTATTATCAAGTTCTACAATTTATTTCAATTCTCGGGGGGTTGTGGAAACAGATTGAATATGATGTCGCCAGTTGTTGCGAGGAAGGCGGTTTATTGGCCGACTGTGTGGATACTAAAAAACTCGAACTTCGGTTTCCAGAAAATGGACAACTTGTTCTTGCTACAGGACATCAGCATGTGGGAGCCTCCGGGATTTCCCTCAAACGAGAGGTATTGGTTCCGATTTTCGTTATCTTGCGGTCTTAATCGATGATTTTGTTTTGTTTTGTTTGTAAATTTCTTTTTGGGGCTTACAACTGTTTTCGGGGGATTTGCGTATGCTTTACATTCTGGTATTGATCCGTTTTTTTCTTTTTCCGGGGGGGGACCTTTTTTACAATTGACCTTTACTTGCTTGTGTTATGAAAAAGGTTACGTGACAAAGAGTTTCTTAATTTTGATTTTCAAATCTTGATTTGGATGGTTTGTGTGGAAAAATGGATCTCAAGGAAGATAGATATTATTGTAATTTTTTCTTCATTAAGCCACTAAAATCCTCTTCAAAACAGCTGAAAAACCTTGAAGAAGGAGAAACCCATTTAAGAAACTCCCGTTGAAAATAACACTTTGACCACATTATTCGGAAAGCCTTCCCTGCTCTCTTGTTTCCCTCTCTTTTACCTTCTCCTATAATTATTTAATGTAAACCTCCAAAATTCTTCCTTTCTTTCAGGATGGAGAATATATTTGCAATTCTAATCCGATTTACGGTCTCGGCGAGAAGGCAGGAGACGAGGCTGGATATGTGACAGGAATGGAAACTTGTTCTTTTCCATCTAATGGTCCAAAAATTTCGGCAAATGAAACTATTACGTTGACTTCGACTTACAGCCGTCTCGGAGGAGGACACACAGGAGCAATGGGATTATTTTTTGTTGCTTTAGGACCCGAGGAAAATACTTATAAGGTTGACCCAATGTTTCGAAATCAAGAGGCTTTACTTTTGAATGCGTTGGACAGATCCGTGGCTGAGGTGAGTCCGTCGTTAATTCCCATTATTTACTCACATTATCTTATTATCTTCTTATTATCTTCTTATTATCTTCTTATTATCTTAGCATCTATCACCTTATTATTATCTTATTGTTATTTTATATTGATACTAAAATAGAAATTTGAGGTATTGTATAATATTTTCCTTGTGATCATAAATTTGAGCTAGAAATGTCATGTGTAAAGGGGACATTCTTTTTTGATCTGCTAACATAAGACTGGAAAGATACGTATGCAGAAAAAAACTCAGAGAGTGTATGAAGGGATTTAAGCAAAGACAAAAAAAAAATCAAGGATGAGTTGCCTAACTGTGGTCAATGGCTGATTACGTAAAAGATAGTTTTAACCGATTATGACTTTAATAGATATTTGCATATTAAACTCTAAACCTTTTAATATATGGTAAACCTCAAAACTTTTATACGCCCGCTTATACATTTTATATATGTTACCTGTGATTATATTCTTTTTTTTGTGTATAATACAATTTTTGGATATCCAGTTAACGCCTTTTTGTACTCTTTTATAGAGATTTAAACTAGATACTCGTATTTCTCCCGTCGTTTTGTGTTTTCCAGGCCCAAAAAGATGACACTTGGCAGGTTTCTATGCTGGGAGCTTTGGGCGGATTTTTGATTGGATTGTTTGCCACAGCCGGAGTCGCAGGACTTGCGGTGATTCTTATGAGACAGGAGCGCTCGACTCAAGTTTATGCACCTTTGAGTTCAGCTTAAAGGATTGGACAAAAGAGGAGTGAGAGAAAAAAGTTTTGAGTTTAGCTTTAAGGAGTGTAAACAAGAAGTGTTAAGGAATAAGTTTTGGGTTCAGCTTAAAGTAAAGAGTGTAGAAAAGAAGTGTAACAAAGAAGTTTGTAGGTAAGTGAGGTTGTAGGGGGAGAAAAAATAAAGAGTGTGAGCTTAAGAGAGGCGAGGGAGGAAAATTAGGGCTATGTAATATTAGAATCAATTTTGGTGTTTGATGTTGTATATAGAGGAGGATGTGTATCATGGATTAGGTTTTAGTGGATTAGATGTTTTCTTTTGTATTATAAAGTGGATCAATAGACAACTGTCTTTTGTTAATAATTAAGCTGAACTGTTAAAAATAAAAAGTAAACCAAAGTGTTGATCGATGATAGCAAAAGCTAAAAATGCTTTTCCTCCTGAAAATGACAAATTATGAACTTTTATTGTTTATTCTTAAAGTTGCCTTTAAGTGGTATGAGTTTTTAACAAAGAGTTTGAAGCTACAAAATTAGGGAAGTGGATGATATCATCATCATAAAATATACTATTTCTCCACCTATCCTGAAATTTTTATGACCATGAGTTAAGCCAAATAACTGAATTAAGGCTTACAAGCCCGTACAATAATGAAGTATGGTAGGGTTTCCGTACGTAAGCCTACTTTACAGTAATACTGCAGGTAACTAACCGAAAAACAAACAGTTACTTGTAGTACTTTAACTGCACCTCGAGTGATGTACATGCACGTGGTAAGGTTTTACATGCCAGTTCGATTTTAGTGTGGTAAACCCTAAAAGGAGATATAATGATATATTAACGAGAGCTGTTGTCATAACGTGCGGCTCCCGTTTAAAGAAGAAACAAAGAAAACGTTATTGTCACCCTCTGAATTTCGAATCGAGGAATAGATTTTATTTCTAAGAACGCGATGGTAATACCATCAAAGTACAAAACATGATTGTCACTAAAAAGTATTGATGACCAACAAAGGTTAAACTACCAAAATCCTCAAGGACTAAAAACTAGTGTTGTGTATCGGTAAGGATTTGCCGATAACCGATATGGACCTTTTTTCGGGTACTCGGAATCGATATATCGCTATCGGTATTATCGCCGATAAATACCCGATATTTATCGGTTTTATTGGCGATAACACCGATATCGATAACTATCGGCGATATATGTACGGACCGTATACATAAATGTACGGCATATACATTCAACTGTACGTCATATTCCCCGGACAGAAAGTGAAGTAGCCGCCATGAGGTCTGTACTGTTTTTGTACGAACCCAAAAAAACGATGTACCTTTCACATCCGACGCCACGGCTTTGTCCCTTTCTTCCTTGAGATCCACTAGAAACCTGCCACGTGTCAATCTGTCGGCTTCTTTGGCATAAGCAGCCAAAAGAGCCCTTCCGGGATGTCGGCGCTCACGTTGGCCGTCCGCTCGCATTCTCTCATTCCAAGTCGTCCGTTCGATTTCGGCGGCGCGCAGAATGTTATTTTGCGTCCGTTGTACTTTGTCTCCGCCGTCCTTTATCCGTTCCATGTTCACCAGTTAGTCGGTACTATTCCGTAAGTTGCCGTAAAATTCCTGTTAAGTTGACCGGCCAACGTTTCCTGTGCTGCGTTTCCCGTAATAATTTTCAGTTAAATAGTTACGGAACAGGTTCGTATACGTGGCATGCCACGCTATATAATGTAAATTTTAAAATACATTATATAATAAGGTACTATAGTATGCGTACTATATATTTTTGAAGTTATCGCCGATATGGAATTTGTTGGTCTCGGACCGATATATCAGGACCTCTGACCGTTCGATAACCGATAATATCGGTATCGGTGTTATCGCGATAACTTTTTTACCGATACACAACACTACTAAAAACACAACAAAAATGCGTTAAAACTTAAAGCCTAAAAGGAAAGAAATAAAGCAAGTACAACAAAACTAAACTAGTGAAACAATACAAACTAACCTAGACGCTAAAGCCTCAAACTACGCCCAACTAAAGATTAGAACTATGGATATCGTCTGTATGCGCCGGGTTCGAATCCCGAAAACTCGACCTTTGGGTGCCAGAATAGGTTTAACAGTCAAATAGAAAATGCTACTGACACGTGACAATTGGATACACTACACCTCGAATCGTTATTAGAGTATATAACTCTAATTAGGGTTTTTAAAATTTTGATTTTTTTACGCAATTAGTATACATGATTTTTGTAATTAAATAAGCAACGCTATTTAAGTACGTGGACCATAATCTGCCACGTTTCTTGCACTAAATAAGAATCAATAACACTAATTATTTTTTTACGCTATTTAAACTTTGACACTTATAACGATTCGCGGTGTACTGTACCGACATCGGAAGAACCTTTTATATTTTGTCGTATAAGAAAATATAGTCAACGGATACGCATAGTACAGAAACGACAACATACTAGTCAGCATACTTAACGGTATGCACAAAAACACATGGGATTATGTACACACAAAATCGCTTAGAATCTATTGGATACAGTCCGTCAGACGATCTATTAGATTCTCTCGAGGTACATACAGGCGACCGGTTCCAAAAGTGCCACGTGGCCTATTATTATATAAGATGACGGAGAATGCCGTCCATTTGGCTGTCAGATGTTTTCCTATATTTCCCGTTCTTTGGCACCATTTGGTACCATAAGGATATTTTTGTGTTGTTTATAAAAAAACTGCAATGTGAAACGTTCACAATTCTCCAAGGTGCCAGGAGTAATCGTGGGCCGTCCGATTTTCACTGTTTCAGCATCCTTGTCCTTGTTTTGAAATGGAATTTTATAAAGAATCTATTACGACTCTCCGTGATTCTCGGCGTAAACTTCCGCTGTACGATGATTTCTGTCTCACCAAGCATCGTCGAAAATGCCGCGCTGTCGACCAGCGTCGTCTTAAAGGGACGGCGACGATGACGTCAGCCAGAGCTACAGCCGCGTACAATCGCTACGACTCGATAATAAAGGTCAGCGCCACTATGTACGGCCAAGAATTTTACAAGTTGTACAGACCATACGATTTCGGACAAACAGGATGGAATTGTGTACGGTCAAACCACTACGCGCCGACAAATTCACGGTTTTTCTCCTTCTCCGGGGCAATTTGCAGTCGTACGTCCAAAAAGCTGTGGCATATTGACTAATAAAGAATTGTTTTTGTTCGTGAACATTACGTACAATTAAATGTAGCCTTTCCATATGCAATTCTGTGGTCTCCATTGACCCACATAATGTGCAGCCTATGTTAAGCCTGTATGATAATGTATGCCCTTTCCTCTTTCCCAATGAATGATTGCCACCCTGGCACACAAGTATTCTCACCACCTTCACCCCTCTGAGGAACAAACTCCCCCAAGCCAAACGCAAAAAAAAATCACTGAATTTGCTCCCCTGAGCAGTAAGTTATGGTTTGTCAAAGATGACCTTTATAGTTACAAGCTCTCATAGAGAGAGGTACCTAAATTTCACTAAGTCCTAGTCTGCCTAGTCACAGCTACCTACTACTAAACCCTAGTCTAATAAGAAAACTGTATAGTACAAAAAGGTATAGTGGCCGATGTACTTTTTATACGGCCATTGTACGACATGGCCTTCAAGGTGATGCCTGTCAAATCTAGAGCCATGGTTCCTTCTCCCATCTTCTATGGCATCCAATAATGTGGCGCCACGTGGTATTACGTGACACTATTTCCAAAGGCCGCCAAAAGCTCATTCCGGGTGGCGGCTGCAACGACGGCCATCCGATCAAATACATTTACACGATTTGGATGCGCGTCCGTGCATCAACTGTTTCACATGCGCGTGCATCAATTGTTTCACATGCGCCTCATCGTCAGTTCGGTGTGAATTAGTAGTCGAGTCGCAATATACATACTTATCAAACATGATAAATGTATCTTTTCTTCAACCACTTAATAGAAAAGGCGGCAGGCTATTCTAGACTTCTCAAAACTAAGTCCAGTCTAACATTTTGGTAAAATGCCCTCTACTTCAGTCTACCACCTTTTAAATAAGGCAACATCCATGGCGTGTCTTTGAGAAGTAATTATTAATTAGCTCTTTTCAACACTCCCGTTAATTCCTAGTCACTTTTCAATTTGAATCCATATTTTTCTTTACAATAAATCAACTAAGGGGAAGACATTGATTTTGTCATCATGTTGGGAATCATTTCTTTATCAATTTTATGACCTAACAAATGATTTTATTTTCAACCTTCGCTTTGAAAAAGCTTAGTCTAATATCCATATGCTTAGTTTTGAAGTGATGTTTCGGTTAAGTTGCAATAGAGATAGTAGCTTGTTTATCACAAAAAACATTATGAGTTCCAGACTTCATGAACCCAAGTTTTCCAGGAAGAGATTTCACTCACATTAATTATTTGGTGGCAAGATAGGAAGCCATGTACTCAGCCTCCATAATGGACTGAGCAACTACTTTCTGTTGCTTGCTACTCCAACAGCATGTACCAGATCCAATTTGTAACACATATCTAGTCGTGCACCGCTTTAAAGGTACATCTCCATAATTAACATCACTCCAAGTAGTGATGTCAGTGTGCTCCCCTTCTAAATGTAACCCCAATTTCCTTATCCTCGCCAAATACTTCATCACCCCTTTGGTTACCTCCGAGTCTATATTTCTATGTTCATTTATACTCTTTCTTAGGACTCTTATAAGTGCAGCTGTATCCAACCGGGTTTAATTTATAAAATAGATTAAACTCCCTACAATATGCCGATAATGAATGTTTTTTCCATAAATCTTTTTTTTTCCTCATCCATCTCATCATTAATTATCAATATTCTTCCCTTTTCACTCCCCTCACACACTATTTTCAAATCCATGGTAGTAGTACATCCTTTTGCGTTCTCCATGTGATTTTTTTCTAGTGTATTAGCAATACCTTCTTCCTTAGTGGGTCTTTTAATTTTATTCCCTTTATTGCTCTCCATTTGATTTCCCAAAATGTACTTTGCTTCGCCGCGATATTTTATGTCAAAACGGCTTCTAAGATCTTGTTTTAGTTTGTTACCCTTATTATAGTACTTGTTTACAACTAACGAATCATCCATATAAATAGCAATAAATATCACTACAATATGATCCTCAAAATAAATATATCGAGTGATTTGAACTAATTTTGATATACCCCAAACTGGTCAAAAATTCGTCCAGCTGTATATTCCACTGTCGTGGGGCTTGCTTAAGCCCATAAAGTTATTTTATCACTTTGCATACCTTGCTTTCTTCCCCACTTTCCACAAATCTTTCTAGTTGTCTCATGTAAATTTATTCTTCCAACTCTCCGTGTAAGAAGGCGGTTTTAATATCCATCGCGTGTATTTGTATATCCTCTACTGCGGCTAAACTTAAAAGGATTCTTACAGAAGGAAATCTCACAAGAGGTGTAAAGGTTTCTTTATAATCTATTATTTCATTCTGAGTATAATCTTTATCAACCAACCAAGCTTTATATCTTTCGATAGTATTATCTGGGTGTAGTTTAAGCTTAAAAACTCGCTTACATTTAATCTGTTTTCGTTTTGGTGAACAATCTACCAACTCCCATATATTGGTTTCCATGATAGAAGCCATATCCTCATTTTTTGTCATTATCCACCTACTTGTTTTTGGGTTGTTTATGGCCTCTAAGTATGTCCGAGGTTCATCTAGCTGAGACATCTTTGTAAGTTGATTATGTATTTGTCTTTCTTCAAGTCATTTGCTACTTCTTTTTGCCCGTTCAAAATCTGACGCCAGTATAGAAGGTATTCTCCGGTTTCGTTAAGGAAGATTTTCAGCTCCCCTACCTCCTAATTTCAGTATCTCATCAAGTGCCTTCTCTGTTTCCACTTCGTATAGGGGTGTTGTCTCAGATTTTTTTCTTTCCTTCATCTCTTTTGGTAAATCTGCAGATTTTTCCTTTTCGTTATCTTCAAAGTGAAAGTCAAAAAAGTGATCCGGTACATATCCGATTTTGACTTTTTTATTATTTTTGAATGGATCAATGGAATTTCCTTCATTCGTCACCACTATGCGTTTTACCATAATTATATCTCTATTTTTCAAATCATAAACCTGGTATCCTTTTTTGCTCTTTGTAATTTTGAGACCTCATAGGTCCTCTGATTAGGCACATACACTACGCCTCTATGATAACCTTACCCCCTTATGTTTAATTAATATTTTCTACCACCTTGATAGAAAAAAGATTTAGCCCACTCCACCCTAGTGAAGACATGACTTCTTTGAGTCCACTACAAAAAAATTTAATCAATTTGCTCCATCAAGTAGTAAATCATAGATGGTCAAAGATGGCCTATTTTATAAGTGAAATTTAAGAGAGAGGCGGCTACCTAAAAATTGTCTAATTCGTACTTTTTGTACGGCCACGGTAAGACATGGCCACGAACACAAACTTGTCTTGATGCTCCTCGGTGATTCCGCTAACTAATGAGATACCGCCACGTGTCATCTGGTGTGGCAATGACTAAAAATTACAAAAGCAGCCATGCCGAGATGTCATCATGCACCATGGCCGTCCGATCTTATTCGGCTTTTATTACAAGCTGTTGAAATACATGTTCGCAACATTTGTATCGTGTGATACTTAATGTACAACGGAATCTATGCTGAAAAATTTGTTTTATCAGTTAAATGGAATTCCCTACGTGTACATGTTTAATTAGCTATCGCACCCAATATATGTCAACACAGATCCAAGACTACAAAAAATGCAAAAAAGTATTGCAACAACCTTTCCTCCCTTCCTCCCTCCCTCTCTCCGAATCTCTCCCTCCCTCTCTCTCACCGTCCTCACTCACCCTCCCTCCCTCCCTCCCTCTCTTCGAATCTACCCTCCCTACTTTTGTTATCCCTTTCTCTCTCCCTCTATCCCTCCCTCCCAATCTCCCTCCCTCCCTACCTCCCTCATTCTCTCCCTCCCTCCCAATCTGCCCTCCCTCCCTCTCAATTTGCACTCCCTCCCTCCCTCCCTCTATTTCTCCATCCCTCTCACTCACCCTCCCTCTTTTCTCTCATCATGCCTCCCTCCCTCTCTTCATCCCTCCTAATCTACCCTCCCTCCCTCCTAATTTGCCATCCCTCCTCCCTCCATCCCTCTCTCTCCGTCCCTCTCTCTCACTCTCCCTCGCTCCCTCCCTCCCTCCCTCCCTCCCTCCCTCTCTCCCAATCTACCCCTCCCTTCCTCGTTTTAGCCCTCCCGCCCTCCCTCTATCCCTTCCTCCCTATCTTCCTCACTCCCTACTTCCCTCTTTACCTCCCTCCCTCCCTCTCTCCCTCCCTTCCTCTCTCCCTCCCTCCCTCCTTCCCTCTTTCCCTCCCTCCCTCCCTCTCTCCCTATCTCACTCCCTCCGTTCCTCCCTCCCAATCTACCCTCCCTCCCTCCCAATCCGCCTTCTCTCCCTCCCTCCCTCTCTCCCTCCCTCTTCCTCTTCCCCAACAAAAAAATATTTAAAAAAACCCTTTAAAGTAACCTTAAAAAATATGAAAAATCTTTGAAAATAACCTCGGAAAAAACCCTAAAACCTAACTCCGAAAAAAATAGGAAGAAACTTAGAAAATTATTTGAAAATTATTTGAAAAAACATTCTAGAAATTTCTCCCTCCCTCCCTCACTCCCTCCTCCCTCCTCCCTCCTTCCCTCCCTCCCTCTTTACTCCTTTTCCTTCTCACCCCCTCCATCCCCCCCTCCTCCCCTCCCTCCATCCTTCTCTCCCTCTCCCTACATCCCTCCCTCTCTCCATCTTCTCCCTCCCTCCCCCCTTCCTTGCTTCTCCCTCCTCACTCCCCCTCGGTCCCTCCCCCATCCCCCCTCTTCTTGTCCCTCTTCTCTCTCTCTCTTTCCCTCTATAAAAAACACTCTCTTTTTCTCGTTATTGCTCTCCCTCCCCTCCTTCCGCTTTATTGTCTCTTTATTTTTCATCTTGTTTCCATCTTGTCCTTTATCTTTCCCTCTTTTCTTTACTTTTTCCTACTCCAACTCTCATTGCAGCATTATATGTACCCTACCATGACTCTTCATGGTTGGGTTGTTTTTCAGGGTTATATGCATTAGCCATTTTTAAAATGGACCCCATTTTCTCTCAGGAACACCATCGTTCTCCTGCAAAGAGGAAAATTCTTACCTTCCTAATCGTCATACTACAGTTGGGACTTCTCCAAAAACGGTGGAGAAAGTATATTAACAACCAGATAAAATCACGCTCAAGGGGGAAGAAAATGGTGGATTTTCCCTAGATCTATTAGTTTTTGCGACGACATTTGCAACGCTTAATGGTTGAATGTCGGCAATCAAGAGTGTGAGAATCAATGGAAAGGCATTATCGTGTGGGGCTACGCACTTCCGATAATTTTGTGTTGATGTTAACACCATTCATTCAAAACTAGCACACGAGCTATCAAGATGCCATACATAACAATAAATCATGTGTTGTGGTGCTTGATTGTTTGGCTCACAACAGGCCTTTAATGGCATTATCGAAAATGTTTTGCATAGGAATTTCAACAATCACTAATGACACTAAAGATATTTATTTTGTACTGGCGGGCCCCCTTCACACCACTTATATTCAACGTCCGCATAGACTAGAGTTACAAGAAATCATCAATAGTTTCAAGGAGTTAATCGGAACATCACAAATTGGTGGGGTAATAGATAGGACGCACATATTTTTTTTTGAGACGACCTGTAAAAAACGAATTTGAGTATTTTGATTGTTTTAGAAGACACAGTGTAACCCATCGAGCAATTTCCGATCACCGTCTTCTATTTTGGGATGTCTTTTGTGACCAACAAGGCTCGACACAAGACTCCACGATTTTCCAAGCCTCTCAAATCTACACTCGTATACGAAACCGCCAAATTCTAAAGGAGCTGGTTGAGAAAATTTGTGGCAAATTTGTGGCACTTCTGTTCAGCACGAGATCATTGGGGATGTCATGTATCCACTATCCAATTTTTTGATCAAAGGGTACAGAGCAAGAAAGAGTGGAGATACAAAGAAAAAAGCTTTTGAAATAGCATTATCAATTGGGCACGTTCCTAAATAAATGGGGTTTGGCATTTTGAAAGGGCAATGGGAAATATTCAGGGGCATATCGGTTAAGGAGGAAATGGTTCCAACTATTTCTATGGCATGTGGTGTTTTACACAACTTCTCCATTCTCAATGGAGAGACATTACTTGTACGGTGGTGGCAATATTGGATGCCAGATGCTGAAAACGGTGTGACACCACCTTCTCGAGGTGCGAGGAGCACGTGAAAGACGCGTTACTTCGTCAATTTTGTAATGACAATGATGATGTGACCAAAGATGAGAAAAATGAAAAATAATATGCTTGCAACCACTAAGATGATGAGGGTTTGATTTTTTAGGTCACATTAGGAAACATTTGAATTTTACCAAGAACACACAAAAATTAAAAGAAAATTTTGAGGTTTAAGATGCTTGATTGATTTTTCAACGACACTTAATTCTATTTTGAACGGAAATTATACTGTCCAATTGTTTGTGCAATTTTGTGGTCTCCATTCACCCACAATATAGGCAACCTATGTAAAGCCTCTAGGATAATTTATGTCCATTGTTCTTTCCGAATGAATAAGTGCCACCCAAGCCCACAAGTATTTTGACCACCCTCACCTTTGTGAGGACTCGACTCCCCTGATCCGAACCTAAACTGAATCTCTAAACTTGCTCCCGTGAACAGTTAGTTATGGATGGTCAGACATGACGGTTATAGTTATTAGCTCTATTAGAGAGAGGTTCCTAAATTTCACTAAGTTTTAGTCCGCCTACTCAAGACTACCTACTACTAAACCCTAGTCAATAGCAACATTGTATAGTACAAGAAGGTACAGTGGGCGATGTACTTATTGTATGGCCATTCTACATTCAAGGTGACGCTTGTCAAATCGAAAGCCATGGTTCCTCCTCCCATCATCTCCGGTATCCAATAATGTGGCGCCACGTGGCATTGTGTGACGCTATCTCTAAAGGCCATCAAAAGCTCATTTTTGGTGGCGCTTGCAACGATGGTCATCTGATCAAATGTATATACAATGTTCGGATTCGCGTCCGTGCATGAATTGTTTCACATGCGCCTCGACGTTATTTTGGTGTGAATTAGCCGTCGCGTTACTATTTAAGTATTTGTGAAACGTGTCAATTGTATTTTTTGTTACCAGCTAAATGGTTAAGGCGCCTGGCTATATAGGAAATGCAGGTCGCAGGTTTAAATACCGATTTAGGGAACATTTCGGTAAATTAATCTCTACTTCAGTCTGCCACCTTCAAAATAAGGTGGCAGCCATGGCGTGCTTTTGGTCCCCTCTCTCTCACTTTAAACTCTGACTAAATATAGAAGTGAACTATTAACTACCTCTTTTCAACACTCCTTTTAATTCGTACTCACTTTTCAATTTTAATCCACAATTTTCTCTACAATGAATAAACTTAGGTGAAGACACTAGTCTTGTCATCATCCCTGCAATCATTTGTTTATCAGTTTTATGAACTAGTTAAATGATTTTTATTTCAACCTTCTTTTTGACAAAGCTTAGTCTAATATCGTTATGCTTAGCTTTGAAGTGATGTTTCGGATGAGCTCCAATATAGATAGGAGCTTGATTATCACCAAAAACATTTTGAGTTCCAAACTTAATGAACCCAAGTTCTATAAGAAGAGATTTCACCCACATTAATTTTTTGGTGGCAGCACAAAAAGCCATGTATTCAGGCTCCATAGTGGACAGAGCAACTAATTTTTGTTGCTTGCTCCTCCAACTACATGCACCAAATCCATGTTGCAACACATATCTAGTTGTACACCGCTTGAAAAGCACATCTCCATAACATGCATCATTCTAAGTGGTGATGTTAGTGTGCTCTCCCCCTAAATACAACCACAATTCCCTTGTCCCCACCAGATACCTCATCATCCTTTTGGCAGCCTCCTTGTCTCTCTTTATGGGTTCATTTAGACTATTGCTCAGGACTCTTATAGCTACAGCTATATCCAGCCGGGTACAATTCATAAAATAGATTAAATTGTCTAGAATATGCCGATAAGGGGTATTTTCCATAAATCTTCTTTCTATCTCATCCATCTTATCATTAATGATCAATATTCCTCCCTCTTCACTCTTGTCAAACACTTTTTCAGATCCATATGGGTAGTACATCCATTCGCTTTCTCCATCTAAATTTTTTCTAGCATATTACTGATTGGTTTTTTATGAGTGATTCTTATAATTATGTTTCTTCTATCTTCTCCATCTGAATTCCCAAAATGTATTCTACTTGGCCGAGATCTTTCATGTCAAAACAGCTTCTATGATTTGTTTAGTTTGTTAATTTTATCTAACGACTTGCGTAAGACGAACAAATCATCTATATAAATACAAATAAATATCATTCAATTCTCATCCTCAAATAAATATATGGAGTTATGTGTACTAATTTTGATATACGTTTAACCGGTCAAAAATTCGTCCAGCTTTATATTCTACTCTCGCGGGGCTTGCTTAAGCCTATACAGTGATTTTATCAGTTTTCATACTTTACATTCCACGAATCCTTCTGGTTGTCTCTTGTAAATTTATTTTTCCAACTTTTCGTGTAAAAGGCGGTTTCAATATTCAATTGGTGTATTTCCATATCTTATGTTGTGGCTAAACTTTAGAGGAATTGACAGAATAAAATCTCATAAGAGGTGGAAAGGTTTCTTCGTAGTCTATTTCGTCTTTCTGAGTATAATCTTTAGCAACCAACCTTGTTTTGTATCTTTGAATGAAATTATCAGAGTTAAGTTTGAGCTTAATAACCCACTTACATCCAATCGGTTTTCGGTCGGGTGGATTATCTACCAACTCCCATGTATTGGCTTCCATGATGGAGGCAATGTCTTCATTTGTATTAATGATCCACCGGCTACTTTTTGGTGTGGTTATGGCCTCTAATTATGTCTGAGGTATATCAGATTGAGACATCTTTGTGAGTTGGTTATTTACCTATCTTTCTTGAAGTTGTTTACTACTTCTCCTTCCCCCTTTAAAATCTGAAGTCGGTATAAAAGGCATCCTTCGGTTTCGTTTAAGAATATTTTGAGCTCCCCTATCTTCCAATTCCGGTATCTCATCAAGTTCCTCATGGATTTCCACATTGTATTGTGGCGTTACCTTTAATGTTGTCCTTTCCTCCTTCACTTGTGGTAGATTTGCATATTTTTCCTTTTCTCCATCTTCCTTCTCTTCATTTTCAAAGTCAAATTCAGAAAACTTATCCGGTACAAATCTGATTTTGACTTATTTATTATATTTGAATGGATCAATGGAATTTAATTCATTTATCACCACTATGTGTTTTACCAAAATGATATCTCTCTTTTTCAAGTCATGCACTCGGTATCCTTTTGTGCTCTTATCATATCCTACAAGATATCATGGTTTCCCTCTTCCGTGTAACTTCTATTTTAATGGAATCCAAACTATTGACTTGATTTCCAAACACTCCCAAACTAGACAAATTTGGCTTTCTTCCTGTCCACCTATCATACGGAGTTTCCTCCTTATTTGTTGAAGATAGGACTCTATTGTTGATGAAATTAGCATAGTTCTTAGACTCGGCCCAAAACTGCAACCCTATCCTCTTATCAATTAACATACTTTTCGAAATGTCTCTTAAAGTTCTATTCACTTTTTTTGCTACTCAATTTTGTTCCGGATTGTAGGGAACTGTTTTCTCAATATAAATTCCTTATTCTTTAAGAAATTCTTCAAATTCCCTTGAGGTGTATTCTTTCCCATTATCACTTTTTATCTCTCTTATTAACGTTACATGTAGTTTTTCACTGCGAACTCTATACACGTTGAAACATCTCAATATCTCCGACTTATTTTTGACAAAGTATACCTTGGTGTATCTAGACAAATCATCAGTGATGGTTAACATCCATCTCTTCCCCCTATGTGAAGCAAACCTAGCAGGTCCCCAAACATTCGTGTGAATTAGATCCAATACTTTCTCTCTTTTAAATATGGTTGCCTTTGGAAATGGAAGTCTAGGAATCTTCCCTTGGGCAAATCCTGTGCAATCATCTGAGGTCTTATCATCCTCAAAAGTTATACCATTCACTATTCTATTTTTCTTCATTTTCTTTAAACTATCTAGATGCATATGCCCCAACCTTTTTTGCCAAAGCATCATATCACTTGCAAAAGAATAGAGAACACTCTTTTCATTTCAAAGTACAATTATGAACATTCCTTGATTGTCTTTCTGAGCTATCAAATAGACTTTATTATCAAAGCTTACTGTGAAGATTCCTTTCTTAGTTCCTGTTTCAAATTCATTTTCGTCGAGGACAGTTGTAGATACGAGGTTCTTGCTAAGCTGTGGAATGTAAAGAAAATTTGAGAGTGTTACAATTGACGCTTTTCCATAAACAAGAACCTTCAAGTCAAAAGTTCCAACAAGACTTGTGGATTATACTCTACCATCTTCGTACCCTATCTCAATTGTTAGGATCTTTCTCAATTTGGTAAACCATCTCTTATCTTTGCATATATGCATTAAGGCTCCTAAGTCTATGATCAACCCATCCTCGGGTGGGTCCCTCTTACCTTTGAAAGCACACTTCTATCTCCGTGGAATGTCAATATGCTTCTCAGTGGTTTTCGAATTAAGAATACGCTCCTCAAGCTCTTCTTTTGGTTCGGTTTCTTCGTCCTTTTCCTCATCATAAACTTGAGTCAAGAAACCTTTTTTTCTATCTTCCATCACTTGAGGTTCATTATCCATCTTTCAGTTAAAGATGTGCAAGTTTCACACAATCCGCCATATAGTGCCCTGATTTCTTGTAGAAGTTACATAGTCCTCCTTGAGGAGCCCCTCTTTCCTGTTGATCAAACGTGCCACCTCATTTTCCTTTTGCTCCAAATTTTTCATTGGAATCTTTCCATTTCTCCTTATCACACTTCCGCCAATTACATCCAGCACATAATGATTAGATACATGGAATCCCACTCCTAAGTTCTATGGTGCTCTTTTTTACTAAAATCATTCCCACAATATCATCCCAGTTTCAATTGCTGTCTCCTGTATCATACAATCGGTTAACGATATTCTCATATTTTTCAAGTAGTTTCATCATCAATGTATTTACTCTATGTCTCTTAGACCATGAGTTACTTGCACTCTGTAGTTTGTCAATTTATGCACCTAAATCATTGCAATAATCATTCATAGATCCTCCCTTATAATTATAGGCTTCAATCTTATTTTCTACCAGCTGTTGCGGCTACAATGATCCATTGTTGTATTTGTTAACTAGTGATACCCAAATCTGAGAGGATGACCTGACACCCATAAGGGGAATGGCAATGCCTTTCACTACAATTTTGAGGATTAAGACCTCGTCTTTATAGTTCCACTTTTCATACTTTGAACGCTCAGTCTGACTCTTAGTCACCATTGCTGGTGGTGATGCTGCCGATATCGTCCTTGATAATGGAGTCCCTTGAGTTACGACTCCTCCGTTTTCTCCTTCCATGATAATTTCCTCTCCTCTTTGCCTTAATTGGAGATGGTAGTAGATGTTGTGGTAGATGTAGTGGCAGAGGTTCCTGAAAAACGTGTTCCTCCAAACCCCAGTTGAGGTGGGTATCGATTTTGTCTGGACACTATGCCTCTTAGGTGCTTCTCTAAGATTTCTCCCTCCATCATTATTTCCCAATAAAGAAAGTATTATCTCTCAAATATGGGCACCCTAGAGGGTGGGCCTATAACCTACAATTATGTGGTCTCTATTGACCCACGGTAAAGGCAGCCTATGTAAAGCCTCTACAATAATTTATGCCCCTTCTTCTTTCCCGATGAATAAGTGCCACCCTGGCACAAAAGTATTCTAACCACCTTCAGCCCTGTGAGGATTCGAGTGCCCTGAGACGAACCCAAAAAAAATCACTAAATTTTCTCCCTTGAGCAGTAAGTTATAGTTGGTCAAAGATGACTTTTATAGTTAAAAGCTCACTTAGAGAGAGGTACCTAAATTTCACTAAGTGTTGGCCCGCTTACTCACGACTACCTACTACTTAACCGTAGTCCCATAGGAACACTATATAGTACATGGAGGTACAGTGGGTGATGAACTTATCGTACAACCATTGTACAATATGGCTGCATCTTCCCTTAAGCACATCCACTCCAATCATCAAAGGTCTCATCATCCTCAAAAGTAATACCCTCCACTATTCCCTTTTTCTTCATTTTCTTTAATCTATCTAGATGCACATGCCCCAACCTTTTGTGCCAAAACATCATCTCACTTGCACACGAGTAGAGAACACTCTTTTCATTGCAAAGCACAATTCTGAACATTCCCTGACTGCCCTTCTCAGCTATGAAATAAACCTCATTATCAAAGCTTGCTGTGAAGATTCCTTTCCTAGTTCCTGTTTCAAACTCCTTTTCATCTAAGACAGCTGTTGAGACCAAGTTCTTACTATGCTGTGGAATGTAAAGAACTTCTGAGGGTGTTACAATTGAGGCCTTTCCATTAACCATAACCTTCAAGTCAACAGTTCCAACAAGACTTGTGGTTTCTACTCTACCATCTCCGTACTCTATCTCAACTGTTGGGATCTTTCTCAATTTAGTGAACCACCGCTTATCTTTGCACATATGCATTGAAGCCCCTGAGTCTATGATCCACCCATCCTCGGGTGGATTCCTCTTACCTCCGAAAGCACACTTTTGTCTCCATGGAATGTCGACATGCTTTTTAGTGTTTTTCGCATTAAGAAGAAGTTCCTTAAGCTCCTCTTGTGGTTTAGTTTTTCTTTCCACTTCCTCATCATGAACTTGAGTCAGGAAAGCCTTTTTCTTTCCTCCATCCCTTGAGGTTCCTTGACCATCTTTCAGTCAAAGATCTGCAAGTATGACACAATCTGCCATATAGTGTCCGGTTTCTTGCAGAAGTGACATAATCCTCCTCGAGAAGTTCCTCTCCCCTGTCTATCAAATCTGCCACCTCCTTGTCCTCTTCCACCAAAGTTTCAATAAGGATCTTTCCTTCTCTCCTCATCACGCTTCCGCCAATCAGCTCCTGCAGACAATGCTTGAACCCATGGATTCCCTCTCTTAAGCTCTATAGTGCTTTCTTTCACTAAAATCATTCCCACTGTGTCCCAATTCCAATTGCTATCTCCCATGTCCTGCAATCGGTTAATGATATTCTCATACTCTTTAGGTAGTTTCATCATTAATTTGTTCACTCTTTGTCTCTCAGACCATGAGTTACGTGCACTCTCTAACTCTCCAAATAATGCTCCTAAATCATTGCAATAATTATTCATAGTTCCTCCTTTATAAGTATAAGTTGCAATCTTATTTTCGGCCTAGTGTTGTTGCTGCAATGATCCACTCTTATATTTATTAACTAGTGATATCCAAATCTGAGATGAAGATTGGACATGCACAAGGGGAATGGCAATGCCCTTTGCTACACTTTTAAGAATTAAGATCTTAGCAACCTTGTCTTTGTAGTTCCAATATTCATACTCCGATCTTTCGGTCTAAACCCTTGTCGCCGTTTTTGGTGGTGCTGCTGCCGATATCGCCTTCGGCAATGGTGTCGCTTGAGTTGCAAATTCTCCCTTTTCTCTTTCCATGACATTATCCTCTCCTTCCTCATCTTCATCCTCGGTGATGGTGTCAGCTGTTCTACCAACTGTAGAGGCGGAGGTGCCAAAAAAGTGTGTCCCTCCAAACCTAGGTGGATGTGGGCATCGAATTTGTCCAAACACTATGCCCCATAGGTGCTTCTCAAATAGTACTCCCTCCATCATAATTTCTCAATAAATGAAGTCTGATCCATCAAATATGGGCACCCTAGAGGGTGGGCCCATAACCTAAAATTCTGTGGTCTCTATTGACCCACAAAATTAGCAGCCTATGTAAAGCCTCTAGGATAATATTTGCCCCTTCTACTTTCCCGCTGAATAAGCGCTGCCCAGGCACACAAATATTCTGACCACTCTCACCATTGTGAGGACAAGACTCCCCTGAGTCAAACGCAAAAAGAATCATTGAATTTGCTCCCCGGAGCAGTAAGTTATGGTAGGTCAAAGATGACCTTTATAGTTACAAGCTCTCTTAGAGAGAGAGGTACCTAAATATTACTAAGTCTCGGTCTACCTACTCACGACTACCTACTACTAAACCCTAGTCCAATAGGAACACTATATAGTACAAGAAGGTACAATGGGCGATGTACTTATTGTACGGCCATTGTACGACAAGGTCTACAAGGTGACACCTGTCAAATCGGAAGCCATGGTTCCTCCTCCCATCTTCTCTAGTATCAAATAATGTGGCGCCACGTGGCACCGCGTGACGCTATCTCCGGTTGCTCCCAAAAAACTCACTTCGCGTGGCGGCTATAATGTCGGCCGTCCGATCAAAACATATTTTACACGGTTCAAATTTGCGTACATGCAGAAATTGCTCCTTTTGGTTAGTCTGCTGTTAATTAGCTGTTGCGTTAATGTTTATATATTTATGAAACCCGTCACGTGTATCGTTTCGTAACGCCTTAATGGATAAAGCGTTAGGCTTTATAGAATCTAGAGGTCATAGGTTCAAATCTAGACTTAGGCATCATTTTAGTAAAATACCATTTACTTCAAAAACTGCCACTTTCTAAATATGGCGGCAGCCATGGCGCGCCTTTGATCCTCACTCTCTTTCTTTAAAGCAAAACTAAAATAGGGAAGTGAATTATTAATTAATTATTTTCAACAATAACATACTGTATTATATTATTTACTTTATATAGCGTGGCATGCCACGTATACGATTCTGTTCCGTCTATGTTTAACTGCGATTTATTACGAACAGCGCAGCACATAAAAGTTGGCCGGTTAACTGAACAGGAATTTTACGGCAACTTACAAAATTGTATCAACAAACTGGTGAACATAGATTGGTAAAAGTACAAAGGATGCAAAATAACATTCTGCACGCCGCCGGAATCGAACGGACAACTTGGAATGAGAAAATACGAGCCGACGGCCAGCGTGAGTGCCGGTATCCCGGAATGGCTCTTTTGGCAGCTTTTGCCAAAATGCCAACAGATTGACACGTGGCAGGCCCCCAGTGGATCCCAAGGAAGAAAGGGACAAAGCCATGGCGTCGTATTTGAAAGGTACATCGTTTTTACTGGATTCGTACCAAAATCGTACAGATTTCATGGTAGCTACTGTATTTTTTGTGTACTATTTATGCGATCTGATTGGTACACCTTAGTAGATAGGGGTTGTTAGAAGGGCGCGTCTTGGGAATAACATTTACAGTTGAATGTATTAGCCGTACATTTATCTGTAGGGTCCGTACAAGTATCGCCAATAATTATCGAGATCGATGTTATTGCCAATAAAACCGATAAATATCGGGTATTTATTGGAGATAATACCAATGGGGATATATCTTACCAATAAATCGATTATCCGGTACCTGAAAAAAGGTCCATATAGGTTATTGGCAAATCCTTACCGATACACAACACTAATATAAATAGTATGCAGTAGTCCGATTAACATATGAAGGAACAACGGGCGATTCAAAATCGCGATGTAGTAACTGTTTGCCCTAATAATTTTTGAGGCCCGCATACATTTCTGTGCGATCACACGCCTTTTGAGTTTGAGAGACTTGTTCGCCTAGTTACGACAGGACAGTACACTTTGAGATTGCTATTAGTGTTAGCAACAATACTTAAGGTGGCGTTCCATCAAGAAATAATGTAGTCGTACGGCCAACATTACAGGATGCTACACCGCGAATGTTTGTTAGAGTATGTAACCCTAATTTGGGTCCTTGAAATTTGGATTTTTATACTTAAATAGGATACATGATTTTCATTTTTCCATGACGTTCATTATGGTAACCTACAAAACACCGTACAGAATACGAGTATAACAATATCTAAATAATGTGATGTACAGTCTATGTTAAACCGTACATAAATGTGCATTTTTAGGTGAAAAAATTCGAAAAATTAATCAAATCAGACGCGCACGCATAAGAACGTTTGCCCATAAATATTAATTTAATCTAGTCGCCAAAAAACACGTTCACACACATTCACCCACAATCACCTTTTTTGTTCTGTGAACATGAAGTATGTTCGAATTTGGAAAGTCATATAATCAAAATGAAATTAACTGTATAATATGACACGCCAACATGCGACGACGTAAAGTTGTGAATTCACGATTTTAATGCTTTCACCTTAGTTTATAATCTTTTTCTGCGGTTTAAGTTGAAGTTAATGTCAATAATACAACATGTGTTGTGTACAAATAACGTCAACAATTACCCTAATTTAATTCCAACGAACACATAAGGCATAAATATTTATTCTAATATGGTGTCAACTTGAGCTTTTACAATGAATTACAATTAACGTAAATGTTAATAAGGGCTCTTTGTGAAAAATGGACCATAAATTCCAATTAATACTTGAAATAAATAGAAAAAAAAAACATTTGGCGTTGGTGATATTTGGGGCGATGTAACGCCAAATGCAGACTGTCCCCAACGAAAAATGTTCGTTTTCAATGAATAACAACCCACCATTTATTTTTACTCATCAGGGATCTGACAGATGCACCGTCATTGATTTGACATCTTATCAAAAAGAAGTAGGCGAAAAGTGGGCCACCACCTTGGTTTCACCTTTATAGATTCCCATTCACGGGTGGTGTGTCCATCTCCCCCGCCATAACCGGCGTCCCTCTATTTCTATCCACGTTTGCCTCCTCTCCCCCTTCCTCCCTCTCCTTCTCACGAACCTACCTATGTCTATCTCCCTCTCAACCTCCTCCATTCCTGTAATAATTTGCTCCCTCTCTATCTCATTTTTTTTGTTTGCCCTCCCTCTTCCACTCTCTCTCCCTCTAAATTTGCCGTTAATTCCTTTTCCTTCTCAATCTGCCGCACACTTTTCCTTCTCCCTCTACCTTTCATTCATCCTCTGCTATTCCATTTTCCTCTCCCGTTCCCTCTCCCTTTCAATTTGCCTCCCTTTCTCCCTTTGCTTTCACTAGACTCATCTTCTCTCGCTCTCTCTCCTTCTCCTTTTACCTTTCCCTCTCTCTCATCCTTTGAGTATGCTGTCTCTTTCGCTCTCTCTTTCCCTCTCCCTCTCCCTATCCCTCTCAATCAACCACTCTCTCCCCCTGTTTATTTACCTATCTCTCTCCCTCATGTTGATTTTTTAAAAATCCGGGATTCGGCATATTCCACACTTGGGTAAATTGATCCGGCCAAGGTTTGAACCTGGGACCTTTCACTTCAGCTGCAAACGCACTACCACTGTGCCACCAGCTCACCACTGTGCCACCAGCTCGATGTAGAGATTGGCGGGTCCGTACCCATATCTTACAGGCTGTTCGAGTATGGATATTCTATAGTCTACCCTGTATTGGATCGGATTCACGTGCTAATCCAACAACCCCCCTCACGAGAAGGCCAATAAAACCATCCAATATCCCGCTGGCTCCGATACCATGTTGATTTTCTAGAAATCCGGGATTTGGCCTATCCCACACTTGGGAAAATTGAGCAGGCCAAGGTTTTAACCTGGGACCTTTCACTTCAGCTACGAACGCACCACCACTGTGCCACCAGCTCGATGTAGAGACTAGCAAGTCTATACCCATATCTTACAGGCTGTCGAGTATGGATATTCTATGTTCTACCCTGTATTCGATCGGCTTCACGTGCCAATCTAACACCTCACCCTCACAATCTGCCGTTCTCTTTTCCTCTCACTTTCCCTCTCCCTCTCCCTCTCCCTCTCTCTCCCTCTCCCTTTCCCTCTCCAACTCCCTCATCCTCTTAATCTCTTGCTCTCTCTCCCTCTGCCTATCCCTCTCCCTCTCACTCACCCTCACAATCTACCGCTCTCTATCCCACTCCCCCTCCCTCATCCTCTGAATCTATTGCTCTCTCTTCCTCTCTCTCACCCTCTCCCTTTTCCTCTCAATATGCCGCTCTCTCTCCCTCTCCCTCTCCCTCTCACTCTGGCGCTCTCTCTCACCCTCTCTTTCCCTCTCCCTATCCCACATCCGTTCAATCTACCCCTCTATCTCCCTCTCCTTTTCCCTCTCCCTCTCCCTCACCCTCACAATTTGCCACTCTCTCTCCCTCTACCTTTCCTTTATCCTCTCAATTTGCTCCAATCACTCCTAGTTTTGTTCATCCATTTGAAACTTCGTTCTGCTCAGGAGTATATGGCACAGTAAACTGATGAGAGAAATCATTTTCTTTTAAGTAAGCAACAAATTAATTAGAATTTTATTCACCTCTATTCGTAGACCTTAACGAAAGAATGGATTTGCCATGAAGCTTCTCTCCCCAAACTCGAAAGCATTGGTAGTGGGTGAAGACCTCCTTTTTCTCCTTCATCAAATAGATCCTGCTAAATCTAAAGAAGTCGTCAGTAAATGTGACAAAGTATTTGTTGCCAACAAGTGATGGTATTTTAGAGGGTCGCCACACATTTGAATGAATCGGTTCCAAGAGGTTAGCTGATCTAAAATCTGCGGTTTGAGGTAAGGGAAGTTTATGAAGTTTCCCCATCGCAGAGCCATAACAGATGTTAGATGTAGAAATTGATGGTCCGTTTTTAAGTATTTTCTAGTTCTAAATAGAAATATAGAAAGAAGTCATTGCAGTCTATCTCTAACTTCTCTCTCCAACTCTCACACTTGTCACAGTCACAAAGAAATTGGAGAGGAAGCTAGAACCATGGCTACCTAGGCTATCTAGAGGTTTGCGGGAAATAGATTAGTTTATTTTACCATTAGGGGTTTATATTTTAAAAGGATATATGTTGCATTTAGGATTTGATCCTGGTACCTGCCGGACGGGAAACAGTTTGTAGCGGTAGCCTTATCCGTTAAGTCTAAAACTACTGATATATACTTTATGGTTTGATGTTTATTTAAACATTACCACGTAGGGTAAATTGTTTAACTGAAATTGTTTACGGCATACGTAAATCCAACAATGTAAAAGTACGGATTACGGTATGTATAAAAAACGAGTACCGCGCATTTGTTTCGATAGCGAAACGAATACCGCGCACGTATTTATAACAGTTACGATTAATTTTGCATTCAATCGGACGGCCGGAATGAATGTCGAGATCGCAAAAAAGGATTTCGGCGGTTTTTGGTCATCGCCACATTGGATGACACGTGGCAACATAACATTAGATCGCTCCATCTCCGAAGATTAAATGAGCTAATCCTGATATACCACGTATTGATATTTAGGGCATGTCTTACAGTATCCATACGGAAAGTACATCAGCAATTGTACTTTTATGTACGGAGATGTAATATGATTGGTTACGTAGATCACTAGATAGAGTTTGTGAGAGAGATAGGACTTAGAAAAGTTGGTAGATATGACCCTCTCTCCCACAGAGCTTTCTGTACAAAAGGTCAACTTTGACCCTCTATAACTTAGTGCTCAGGGGAGCA
Source organism: Zygnema cylindricum (assembly GCA_037447655.1). Classification (NCBI taxonomy): domain Eukaryota; kingdom Viridiplantae; phylum Streptophyta; class Zygnematophyceae; order Zygnematales; family Zygnemataceae; genus Zygnema; species Zygnema cylindricum. Next base: position 29,396 of record JBBHKE010002129.1, on the reverse strand, counting down.
AATTTAGAGATTCTTTTTGTATCCACTTAGGGGAGTCTTGCATTCATAAAGGTGAGGTTGGTCCGAGTTTTTGTCAGCTAGGGTGGCAGTTGTTCTTGGTGAAACCCAAAGGGGTCAACATTATCCTAGAGGCTTCTTGGAAGCTGTCTACTCTGAGGACTTATGGAGGTCTCACAATTTCAGGTTATGGACCCACCCTCTAGAGTACCAACATTCAATGGAACTGGCTTCATATACTAGAAAAATATGATGACTGAAGCTCTATGCCAAAAAAGGTTTTGGGGGATAGTGAGTGGACGAGTGGGGCGTCCATCAAGTCTTGGAATCCCTCCAGGTTTTTTAGGAAGCAGATTCACAAAGATAGCAGATCCATCTTCAACAGAGGAGACAAAGGAAAGAGAGGGGTTGAACAAAGGAACGGAGAAGGAGACAACCACACCAATAGCAACTGGTTCACCATTCAAATCACCTATTCTGAGGAACGAGGAGAATAATACTAAAACCTAGGACTTCAACAATATGGCGCCAAAACACTTCATCCTACACCATCTTACTCAAGGACTTGCATGTCCTCATTTGCATGTAAAAAGGAAATCTGATCTTTGGATGGCTCTCATAGAGAAGTATCGAAGTGGTACGATTAAGCAACAACATTTGGCTGATTAGAAAGTAAAAGAGTATGTATACAAAGGGGGGAAGATGTTGGATTTTTGGAATGAGCTTGCTACACTCTTTATGGAGCTAGAGAGTGCGGGAAAAGATTTTAGTGAAAGAGAAAAGGTTAATTGTTTACTCATGAAGTTACCTGATGAGTTCAAGAACATAGTCAACCATGTGCAGGACTTGCCGAATTGAAGGTGGATATGGAACTCAGTGGTAGGGATGATTCTCGTTAGGGAGAATACGATTGAGATCCGAATAAGAGGAAAGAGTGGGCAAGTCTTGGCAACTGCGACCGATTAGAGAAATAAGGATTTGTCAAAACCGGTCAGAAACTATAGGGGGAGGGAGCACAAAAATCAGACCGACTAGTTCGCACCAAGGGCTCCCAAAGGTTTATGTTATTTTTATAAGAAACCGGAGCACTATATGGAAGAGTGCACTAAGCTAACCAAGCTTCGGTTAAAGGAGGGGCAAACCGGTGGAACCCCGAGAGGAAAGAAAAAGACCATTGTAACACAGGTACATCAGGCCGAATCGGAGGACGATGACGAGGACGATGAGCTCCTTTTGGATGAGGAGTTGGAGGCAAAAAATGAGGTAAAATTTCCACGAAGGTAGGATTGTGCTTATGGTGGATTAAAAGGTGGAGCAGGCTGGATCAAAGATTCAGGTGCATCCATGCACATTTGTAACGTTAGGCACCTGTAAAAGGGACAATAATGCACTCATCACGCCACAACGCACAGCGAAAAACACCAAGGATCTTCCTATAGCAACAGTAGGATCACACAGCACTGACATACAAGGTCTCGCTTTATTTCTTTGAAGAGAGTACAAGGTTTGGCTCACTGAGAAGATCTACTCAAAGAGTGTCCTACTCACTAGACGTGCTTGACTATTTAAACTAGCTAGCTCCTAGTCAACCTAGTACAATACAACTTTACACGTTGACCTTCACGCTCATTCGAGACCTATCCAAACATTCTTCTAGAACTATACCGCTAGATCTACATTCTGCAGCGTTCCTATGTTGCGGTGTTATGTTGCTGCGCTACTAAGTTGCTTCGCTCCTAAGTTGCTTTGCCGTTGCGCTGCGCTGGTCTGGGATCACGGCTGCGCTGCTCTATAACCGCAACCATAGCAGCCTAGCCCTAGCCACTAAGTACTCAAATCCTGTAACCCAGTTATAGTGCCTCCCACTAAGGATTCAGCGTCGCGCTAAACCTTGAATGCCTCATGGAAATTGCAACTGCCGAAGTATAACGTATGTTTCATCGCGATACTCCTCAAACTCTTGGCAAAGGGCGTCGAGCTGATTTTGGAGTTGCTCACATTGGGTCTCCAGCAACGCAATGTGATGATCCGCCGCTGCCAACCTCCTCCGGGTGACCCGCTCCGAACCTGGTCTTCCCCCTCCTCGGTTACAGTGTCAGGTACTTTGGGTTGTGGCAAAATGGCCACCGATTTAGGTTCCTCGGGTGCCGGAATCTGGGGTTCTTCGGGTTCAATCACAGGGGGAACTTCTTCCGCTTCTTCTTCCTCCGATTCCCACCGAGTTACTTTCTGTAACTTGAAGGTTACGTGTTTTCTTGCAACTCGGGCCCGCTGCTAAGCAATTTTTCGGGCCAGCTTGAGTGCCCGTACCTCAAGGGTGACCTTCACCCTATAGATGATGTCATGGAGGCGGACTTCCCACGGGTGGTAATGACGGAGTAACCCAAGATCATCTATCCTGTACTGGTAGTTCTCCTCTACTACTTCCACAAACGACAAAGTGTGTGGGTTTACCTACACATAACCTTTGTGATTGTTCCCCAGGTCCTTTGTCCGTATAACATTCCACGCTGGGTGTGACGATACGTCGGCGGGAATATCGAGAGGGCCCTTTGGCTTTCCTATACGCCACTCCTCGGGCCACTCTAAGGGATCCATATAGAACCGTTTAGCAAAGGCAAAAGTGAGGTCCGGATACCGGGTGTCGACAAGGAGTGGGAAAAGGTAATCGGAAATTTCCTCTTGTTGTTCACTTTCCTCACACTACATCGGCGGGGATATTGAGAGGGCCCCCAGACTTTCCTATACGCCACTCCTCGAGAAACTTCAAGGGATCCCAATAGAACCGTTTAGCGAAGGCGAAAGTGAGGTCCGGATTCCAGGTGTCGACAAAGAGTGGGAAAAGGTAATCAAGAATTTCCTCTTCTTGTTCACTTTCCTCCTCCGTATCCCTTTGGTCCCTTCGAAGGAAGAACACATCGTTGCCACTAGGGTATTGTGACTCTGCCTTCTTCTCTCTACTTTCAAATGATTGCTCGTCTGCGGTACTCTCCTTATTTGGGTCCCTCATCACCTCCTAATCTGAGGCACGCTCCTCTATTGGTGGGGGTGTTGGTTCCGGCTCCGGCTCCTCTTCGTTCGAGAGCTCATGATCCTCCTCATCCTCCTCATCTCCTTCCGGTAATAGACTGTACTCGGGGTCCTGTGAATTCTCTGACCCCTCCCCTCCATTGGTGTTTGGCGACCCTACCTCGCTACTAGCGGTTTCCTCAAGTTCCAGCCACGCTTCTTTTTCCCTTCTCTTGTTTGCTTCTACCATGGCCTTTGCCGCCATTAATAATCTCTCGAGGCGGTTCACATCTCCTTGCCCCACTCGTAGAAGTCTCCTCCTTTTCGATGGTGGAGAGAACGACGAGGCCATAGACACCGTTTTATAAGACAATTCCGGTAATTCCAAAAGTGAAGGCAAACTAAATGTGCGAAAGGAAGCAATTTCCAAGCTGTTGAGACTAAGTTGGTCGAGAGGGCGGATGGCGGTTTTTTCAACGAGGGTTGAGGGTTTCACTTTTGGACTTCGCGAAGCGTCGCAGCGTGCGAGGGTATCGCAACGTCCAACATTCATATGACTGCGCTGCTGTGGCAAAACTGAGAGTTTGTTATAACCATGGTGGTGAAACAAAATTTCGCCATTGCGCATCCTTGTTAGCGCAGCGGTGGCGCTGCCATCCTGTGACGACCTCATACCCATGTTGCGCTGCGGTGGCTTCGTTGCTGTAGCCTTGCGGAGAGGTAACATCGCCGCAGCGTTTTGTTGCCGCGTTCCCAATATAATTGTGATAATTGCGATAATTGGGACACTGCGCTTTGTCATTTTATTGCGACCGTTGCAATTGCCCCTCCGGTGTAGCCGAGTGTCCTCACTCTGCTGAAACCGGCGTAACAACTTTGGAGAATGTAGATCCTCCTCATTCACCCACGAGTCATCTAAGCACCGTAGCCCTTCCAACGCACCAAATATTGATCAGGATTGGAATTTTGAGAGCGGCGCGAGTGAAAGATCTACTCCACCTCATACTCGTCCGAGGTAACCCGAACAGGTGGTAAAGGGGTATGATGTCGGTGATTACAGACCAATCAAATCATTGTACCATACGAAAAAGTACTACTGCCGATGTACCTTTTGTACGGCCTATGTACGACAAGGTTATTAAGCGGACGCGTGTCTACTCTTCACTCGTTTGTATGTTCCTCAGAATTCCTGCGACTGAATGATATCTCTCCACGTGGCTACAGGTCATGCAATGTCATAAAACGCCAAAGTGACTCTTCCGTGATCTCTGCAAAGAGGTATGTCGTTGGATACGAACCGGCATTAAATATCGACCGTCCAAACAAATGTCAGATTTATTTGTTTCGTGCGGGATTCAGTCCGCACTGAATTTGAACCGTTCTATGACGTTACAATAACATTTTCCGTTAATCGGATTAGATTATGTAACACTATTTAAAAATTGATCACCCCCTATATACTCTAGCAAACTTCTATGACAGACTGGTTAGAGCGGACGTCTACGCCACGCACTACCGGTCGGCAGTTCTAGTCCTACTACACAACCTTTTTGTTGAGAGTGACTTAAGGTCACTCTCTAGCCCTGTATATAGAGTTGAGGCTGCCATGGCTCTATCACTCTCTCTCTCCTTCAGTGACTACAACAAGTATGGGGGAGAGAGAGAAGAGATGAAGGCAGGCTGCGTGCATGTTCTTTTTTCGCTAATATATTAAGACCTAGAAAATACAAAACCTGTTTATTTCAACAGCAACAACCAGATCAACTTTGGCCATTCCGCTACAACCAGATCTACTCTGCCCACACTAGCTAAATGAGGTGCCATAATGTTATCCAAATTATGGGGAAGACTCGGGCGAGCTTTGGAAATGGAAGACACAATAAGCTGTTCAGAAACAAACGGTGCAGTTGATGGAGGCGATGTTAGCTGACAACTCGTGCCTCCGATAAAATCTCCAATGCTGCATATGACTGAAACTCTGAGACCTCCATAAGTCCTCAGAGTAGACAGCTTCCAAGAAGCCTCTAGGATAATGTTGACCCCTTTGTGTTTCAGCAAAAAACACTGCCACCCTGGCACACAAAAACACTGACCACGTTCACCCCTATGAAGGTAAGACTCCCCTGAGTCGATAGCAAAAAGAATCTCTGAATTTGCTCCCCTGAGTAGTAAGTTATGGAGGGTCAAAGTTGACCTTTTGTACAGAAGCTCTCTGGGAGAGGGGGTCCTATCTTCTAATTTTTCTAAGTCCTATCTCTCTCACAGACTCTATCTACTGATGTACGGAACCAATCAGAATTGAGTTCCGTACGCAAAAGTACAGCTGCCGGTGTACTTTAGGTACGGACATTGTACGACATGGCCTAAATGTCGACACATGTCAAATCCGGATTCAGTACCATAATCTCCGGAGATTCCACAATCCAACGGAATTTTTGCCAGGCGTCATCCGCTGTGGCGATGGCCACAAACCGCCGAAATCTTCCTCCGCGATCTCGGCGCTAATCCCGGCCGTCCGATTAAATTCGGATTTAATCGTAGCCGTAATAAACACATGCGCGGTATTTGTTTCACTTACGAAACGAATGCGCGGTATTGATTTTTTTTCCGTACCGTAATTTGTACATTATAAACTACTGGATCTATGTATCCCGTAATCCGTAACAGTTAAACGATTTATCGTACGTATACAAGTTTAAATAAATATCAAACTATGTAGTGCGTAACACTACTGCTAGAGTTAACGGCTAAGGCTACCGTCTAATTCCTGTCTGCCGGCCGATAGGTACAAGGATCAAATCTTGCCGCCGGCACATACCTTTTAGATATAATAAATCCTAATACAAAATTTCCGTAAACCTCAGGATAGCCAAGGTAGCCATGGCTCTAGCTTCCTCTCCAATTTCTCAGTGACTGCGATAAGTTTGAGAGTTGGAGAGAGAAGTTAGAGATAGACTGCCTTGGCTTCTATATTTCTTTTCAGACCTAGAAAATACTAATAAAAACCATTAGTTTCTACAATGACTCCACCCGATATCCTGCTTTCAAAATTGCTTCTTAATCGGAACTAATTCCTAAAAATAAAGATTAAATCCGAAGTCTGGTGTTGGGGACTCTTAATGACACCACTTGTCGATGTAAGTCCTTGTTACAAGTCTTGGTTTGGAAAACATAGGACCCAGTTGTCGATTCCATTTTCGCTAATGATAATAAGGCGAAGAAAGCATGATCTACTCCCCGTCGGAGTTTTACAACCTGCAATAATCTATGTGTGTATTCCCTCGCCCACTGCTTGGAAATCGGGAATTGCTAGATGTCCTCTACGATATCGATGGAAGAATCAAACAGTTCGGCCGGAGAGGATGTAGAATACACTAGGTAAAAGCCAGATATAGGAACATTTGTCTTTCCCCTGTTTTATAAATCTAAAGGAACCACCACCTTGGTTCCTTCGGGATTTCAGTGGTCTCGAACGCTACATTGCTCTTTTCAAACACTTAAACTCATATTTATCAGGGTCCAAGTAGCCATTCCCAACACGATTTCAAAGTGCTTACCTTCTACCACTAAGAAAGGAAGTTCAATTTTCACCTTCTGTCTAGCATCATCAGAAAATTCAATGTCCATGGCTTTGATGATCCTATGGACTGGTTGAGTGCCGTTGCTTACCGTGCTTACGCATATGTTACAGAGGCAAATTTTGGGGTCTGAGTTCTTCACGCATTTTTTTCAATGCGGAAGTGGTAATAAGGTTGCGAAGTACTCCGGTGTCTACCACAGCGTCTTAGTACCCGCCGTACCCATTAAGTTTGAAATTGCCTGTCTGGTTCAGAATAAGAGCTACGGACAAGGTTTTGTACTCCCTATCCACCATAGGGGTCTTACGATCTGAAGACAAATATACCGATGTGAGTGGTGTTACCTTGTCGACTTTGTCTTTTTCGGAATGTATCTCTTCTTCAAGGCCTAAATGAGGATCTCTTCGGGCAGATTATGAGAAGAGGCAAGAGTCTTCACATGGGTCAGGGCGTACGATATAAGGTGTCAAACTAGCATGACAACAAGTTTGAAGGAAGGGAGTGGTGCTCTTTGGGATGACGTAGGCGAAGTGGTTCCTGATCATGTTCTTTCCCCCCTTGTCATCCCTCTCAGAGCGAGAATCGGACACTGGTGGAGTTTTGAGTGATTCCTCATCAGGGCGTTTGGCCATGTACCGCTCAAACCAATCTTGATTGTTCTGTTATTCTTCTTCCTGTGATTTCTTCTTCCGTTGCTGTTTCTCGCTCTGGTAATTTTCGAAATCGGAAGGCAGTTTAGGTTTAGGAGGATGAGGAGGAGGATGAGTGGGCTTGACCCCAAGGCGTATGTCACTGTTTAGCATTACTACCAGGGTGTGAAGGATAGAGGCTTGGCGGCCTTCCGGCTATGATCTTTCAAGCCCATTTTCTGCTAGTCTCTCTGTTGATCCTAGGTTGAAGAGCGGAGTTCTCTACGACCATCTCCCACTCTCACATTCCACGCTCCATACAGAAAGCTGCAGTTATGGTGGGCATTAAGGGGTTCCAAATCCAAGCCCATCAAATCATCGTCATTAGCACCCGTTGTGCTTTGAAGTTCAAGCTCGGCAAAATTATGTGGTAACTCTTGTTTTTGTCTTTGAAGTCATTGCGCTGCAGTAAGAGGAGTCGACCAGGAAGAAAAATCCCAGACGAAGTGCAACCAATTTTAGGGCCATGGCAGCCATCTGCTCACTTTGATTTTGGTTGATAATCTCCAGAGTAAGCCTGGTTGGAGAAACTGGTGCTTGTTCTAGAGAGTGTGGTGGAGGTAGAACTCGGCCCCCCTAAGGGAAAAGAAGTTGTAATGGAAGAGGGTCAACGGCAGTTTCTCCTCCTTCGTGAACAGAGCGAATTGCATCATTTCCTTCGGAATTCCATTTTTCCGGAAGCATTGCCCCTCCTTGTGCCCCATAAAACCACAGGCCTCGCAATTATGGCTCTCAGTGGTATACTTGCTCCGAATCTCGTTGGAAATCTGGGCCTCATAAAACTTTGGCAGTTTGATTTGCCGCAGTTGAGACTGTGCCATTTTAGAGGTTATGTTTCAAGGGGTTGGACGGTAATTATCCTTGATCACCAGAGTTCTTCCCCTCCCCCAGCTCCTTTGAGCCGTTCGTCGTGCTGCTTCTGGCTCCTTTCTCAACGCTCTACTTCCCATTCCTTTAGCTTGAGGGCTAGCTCGGGTTTGAGCCTCCCGCTGCAGCGTTTCCATTCATGTCCCAGTTGTTGACAATTAAGGCAATTGTACATAGTTACCCGATCGTCTACCCCCATTGTAGGTTCAGGCCCGCTGTCCACACCTTGCTTCCCTTTAAGCTTCCGCAAAGCTTGAAGTTCTAATTGTTCTCCCCCACTTAAGGAAGTTTCCCCAGTGAATCTGCAAAATTCCTTCGGGCCTTACCTGTCACGGCCTTCTCCTTTGTCTCACTCTAAACGAAGTGGTCGTATAACTTCATTGCCACAAGTGAGATGTCCTTGGCAAAAGGATTTATGTCCTGGATTGCTTGTCCGGCAATCAAATTATCTAAGGCAATATGCCCTGTCAGTCTGAAGGAATTACGGACAGCTATAAAATACTTTGTGGCCATTATAGGAAGGTCAATGGTTGACAACTTCGTTTTCTTGCTGTAAAAGGGGCACGATACACAACAACAGGTTACAATGCACAGCGGAAACACCAAGGATCTTTCCGTAGCAACAGCACGAATACAAAGAACTCATAGACAAGGTTGAACTTTAATACTTGAGAGAGGGTACAAGGTTGCGGTAGCTGTGTAGGTCTACTTCACGTGTCCCATTCACTAGGTCTACTCGCCTATTTAAACTAGCTAACTGCTAGTCAACCTAGTACTATACAGCTGTACACGTGGACCTTCGCGCCCAACCGAGATCTATCCAAAACTTCCTTCTAGAACTATACAGTTCCATCTACATTCTGCGGCATTGCTATGATGCGCTGCTGCGCTAATGAGTTGCTATGCTGCGCTTATAGAAACTAATGGTTTTAAAGTATTTTCTAGGTCTGAAAAGAAATAAAGAAGCCGAGGCAGTCTACCTCTAACTTCTCTCTCCAACTCTCAAACTTGTCGCAGTCACTGAGAAATTGGAGAGGAAGCTAGAGCCATGGCTACGTAGGCTATCCTGAGGTTTACGGGAAATTTATCGTAGTTAGGGTTTATTTATTTAAAAGATATATGCCGGCGGCAGGATTTGATCCATGTACCTGCCGGCCAACAGACATGAATTAGATGGTAGCCTTAGCCGTTAAGTATAGGGATAATGCTACGTAGTATGTAGTTTGATAATTAATTAAATACATATACGTACGATAAATCATTTAACTGTAATAGATTACGGGATACATAGATCTGGTAATATATAAAGTACAGAATTCGGTACGGACTAAATATCAATACCGCACATTTGTTTCGTAAGTGAAACAAATACCGCGCAAGTATTTATTACGGCTACGATTACATCCGAATTTAATCGGACGGCCGCAATTTGCGCCGAGATCGCGGTGGAAGATTTTGGCGGTTTGTGGCCATCGCCACATCGGATGACGCGTGGCGAAATTTTGTTGGATCGTGGAATCTCCGGAGATTATAGCACCAAATCCGGATATGACATGTGTCGACATTTAGGCCATGTCGTACAATGTCCGTACCTAAAGTACACCGGCAGCTGTACTTTTGCGTACGAAAGTGTATTCTGATTGGTTCCGTACATCAGTAGATTGAGTCTGTGAGAGAGATAGGACTTAGAAAAATTAGGAGATAGGACCCTCTCTTCCAGAGAGCTTCTGTACAAAAGGTCAACTTTGACCCTCCATAACTTACTGCTCAGGGGAGCAAATTCAAAGATTCTATTTGCTATCGACTCAAGGGAGTCTTGCCTTCACAAAGGTGCAGGTGGTAGGGGTTTTTATCTGCCAGGGTGACAGTTATTTTTGCTGAAACACAAAGGGGTCAAGATTATCCTAGAGGCTTCTCGGAAGCTGTCTACTCTGAGGACTTATGGAGGTCTCAGAGTTTCAGGTTATCGGCCCACCCTCTAGGGTACCAATCTTTAATGGAACTGGCTTCATATACTGGGAAAGTATGATGATTGGAGCTCTATGCGAAAAAAGGTTTTGGGGGATAGTGAGTGGACGGTTGGGGCGTCCATCAAGTATTGGAATTCCTCCAGGGTTTGGAGGAACCAGATTCACCAGGAAAGAGGATCCACCTTCAACAGAGGAAACAAAAGAAGGAGAGGTGGTGGACAAAGGAAAGGAGAAGGAGACGACCACATTAATAGCAACTGGTTCGACATTCATGTCACCAATTCCGAGGAACGAGGAGAATGATACTGAAACCTGGGACTTCAACAATATAACGGCAAAGCACTTCATCCTACGCCATCTCACTCAAGAACTTGCATGTCCTCATTTGCGTGTAGAAAGGGCATCCGATCTTTGGATGGCTCTCATAGAGATGTACCGAAGTGGTACGATTCAGCAACAACAGTTGGCTGATCAGAAGTTAAGGAGTATGTATACAAAGGGGGAAATATGTTGGATTTTTGCAATGAGCATGCTACACTCTTCATGGAGCTAGAGAGTGCGGGAAAAGATTTTAGTGAAAAAGAAAAGGTTAATTATTTAATGATGAAGTTACCTGATGAGTTCGTGAACATAGTTTACCGTGTGTAGGACTTGCCTGACTCAAGGTGGATATGGAACTTAGTGGTAGAGATGATTCTCGTTCAAGAGAATACAATTGAGATCCGAAGGGGAGGAAAGAGTGGCCAAGCCTTGGCAACAGCGACTGCTTGGAGGAACAGGGATTCCCCAAAACCGGTCGGAAACTATGGGGGTAGGGAGCAAAAAAAACAGGCCGACGAGTTCGAACCAAGGGCTCCCAAAGGTTTATGTCATTTTTGTAAGAAACCGGGGCACTATATGGCAGAGTGCACTAAGCTAACCAAACTTCGGCTAAAGGAGGGGCAGACCGGTGGTACCCCGAGAGGAAAGAAAAAGGCCCTTGTCACACAGGTACTTGAGGCGGAATCCGAGGACGAGGACGATGAGCTCCTTTTGGATGAGGAGTTGGAGGCGAAAAATGAGGTCGAAATTCCACGGAGGCAGAAATGTGCTTACGGTGGATTGAAAGGTGAAGCAGGCTCGATCATAGATTCAGGTGCCTCCATGCACATGTGTAAGGATAGACACCTGTTCACTAAGATAAGAAAGATTCCCACCGTAGAGATAGAGTACGGGATGGGAGGATAGTCACCACTACTCTTGTAGGATCGGTAGATGTGAAAGTGTTAGTAGAAGGAAAGACATCCATATTAACATTCTCCGATGTATTGTTTATTCCGGAGCTGAACAAAAATCTTATCCTTACATCAGTATTAGATGATAAGGGTTTTTTCACTAGCACTAGGGAAGGAGTGGTGGAAGGGATGAAAGTGGTGGAAGTGATTCATTTCATTGAGAGTGATGATATAAGTGATTGTAGTGGATGTGCTCAAGGTAAAGCACACAGATTACCCTTTCCTAAGTCAGCCACCTATAAGGGAGAAAAAATTCTAGATCTAGTACACACAGATATTTGGGGACCAGCTAAAGTGCCTTCACCGGGGGGGAAGAGATTTATGATGACTATAACTGATGATTGGTCTTGGTATTCCTGGGTGTCTTTTTTGAAAAACAAGTCAGAAGCTGAGGATTGTTTTAGACAGTATAAAGCATGGAGCCAAAAACTCCATGAAACTCCAATCAAGAGAGTAAGGAGTGACAATGGTGGAGAGTATACTTCTAACCAGTTTGAGGATTTTCTGAGGGAAGATGGGGTCCAACACCAAGAGACAATTCCAGAAAACCCGGAACAGAATCGGGTAGCTGAAAGGTTAAATAGAACACTAAGTGATAGTGCTAGAAGTATGTTGTCAGATAAAAAGATAGGAAAAAGGTTTTGGGCAGAAGCAATGAACTGTGCTAATTACCTCAAGAATAGAGATCTTACTTCAGCTATAAAAGATCAAACACCTTATGAGAGATGGACAGGCCGGAAACCAGACATATCTCACTTAAAGGTTTTCGGCAGTCAAGTATTGAGTCTAGATACTGATCGGTCCAATTGGAAGCTAGATCCTAAAGGAAAACCGGGATACTTATTAGGATATGATGAAGATGTTAAAGGATATAGAGTTTATGATCTAAAAAGGGAAGATATAATCTTAGTAAAGCATCTAGTAGTTATGGATGAAGGAAAGTCTGTGGATCCCTTCAAATATACGAAGTCAGTAAAAATCAGATTTGAGTCAGAAAAATTCCGATGACTTTGAGCTTCCTAACTATCCAGGTTTTAGAGAAGATAACATTCTTGCAAGAACAAATCAGACCGAAAAGGACTCGGCTGTGGAAACTCCAGTGACAACTCTACTCGAAGCCGAAGACGTGGTGGAAATTGATTCGGAATCAAGGGATAGGGGAGAAGCCGAGTTTGTTCGAAAGAATCCACGAGAACCATCTATTCCGGCCTCAGATTTTGAGGGGGGGAGGAGAAGTAGCAAAAGACTGCAAGAAAAACAAGTTAATAACAAGGTAACTAAATATCTCATCAAGATGAACCTCAAACTTATGGAGAGGCGATGACTTGTCCAGAAAGAAACCGGTGGAAGACAACCATCAATGAGGAGATGGTTTCAATCATGGCAGCCGATACTTGGGAGATGGTGGATTGTCCACCTAACCGAAAACCAATCGGTTGTAAGTGGGTTTTCAAATTAAAACTGAACCCAGATAACACAATTGAGCGCTACAAGGCCAGATTAGTGGCAAAGGGATTAACACAAAAGGAAGGAAACCTACGAGGAAACCTTTGCCCCGGTGGTCAGATTTCCCTCCGTCCACATACTTCTCAGTTTAGCAGCGGCGGAAGACATGGAAGTGCATCAAATGGACATCAAGACAGCCTTTTTGCATGGAGAATTGGAAGAGGAGATCTTCATGCGACAACCCGAAGGTTTTGTGGAGGAAGGAGAGGAGAGTAAGGTATGTCGGCTGATTAAATCTCTTTATGGTTTGAAACAGGCGCCTCGACAATAGAATAAGAAGCTTGATGAGTTTCTTACCGGTCTGGGATATATTCGGATCAGCTCAGATCACTCAATCTATGTTTTCAAAGATGAGGAAGGTTTGATATGTATTGCAATTTATGTTGATGATTTGCTTGTTTTAAGTTAATCAATGGAAAAAATTAATAAACTGAAAACCGATCTTAAGGGGAGATTTGAAATGAAGGATATGGGAGAAGCAAGATATATTTTGGGAATTCAAGTAGAGAGAGACAGGAAAAGGAAAATTATAAGATTGACTCAAAAGGAAGCAATAGGGAACATGCTTGAAAAATTTCAAATGGATAAAGCTAATAGTTGTACAACTCCAATGGAGTTGAAGAAGGGAAGTGAGGGGAGTGAGGAAGAAGGAGTCATAGTCTTAGACGAGGAATTATCTCCTGATGAACTGAAGTTCTGAAGTTCATGCAGACTATTCCTTACAGGCAAGTAGTGGGAAGTCTAATCTATTTTATGTCTAATCTATTTTATGAATTGCACCTGGCCGGATTTAGCTGCAGCTGTAGGAGTGCTGAGTAGAAGTCTAAATGCTCCCACTAAGAAGGATTGGGAGGCAGCTGAGAGAGTCCTTAGATATTTGATAGGAACTAGGGATCTATGGTTGCATTTGGGTGGGGAGAATACTGACATCACTACTTGGAGTGATGCCAGTTATGGTGATGCTCCGATGAGGAGATGCACTTCTGGATATGTATTATATGTGAGTGATGGGGCTTGCTGTTGGAGTAGCAAACAGCAAAAGGTTATTGCTCAGTCCACCATGGAGGCTAAGTATATGGCCTCTTGCTCTGCTGTAAAAGAATTGATGTGGGTCAAGTCTTTGCTAAGTGAGTTTGGTCACCTTAAGAGTGGTGTCCAAAAAATATTTTGTGATAATCAGGCATCAATCGCTATTTCTCCCAATCCTAAACATCATTTTAAAGCCAAACACATGGACATCAAACTCAGCATTGTTAGAGAGAAAGTAGAAAACAAAATAATCAGTTTAGAGTACAGACCAGATAGTGAGATGGTAGCAGATATGATGACCAAACCTGTACCTTCCCATAAGCTAATTTTCTGCAGGGAGAAGTGTGGTCTGAAATTAAAGATTGACTAGAAAATAAGGGGAGTGTAGAAACTAATGGTTTTAAAGTATTTTCTAGGTTTGAAAAGAAATAAAGAAGCCGAGGCAGTCTACCTCTAACTTCTCTCTCCAACTCTCAAACTTGTCGCAGTCACTGAGAAATTGGAGAGGAAGCTAGAGCCATGGCTACCTAGGCTATCTTGAGGTTTACGAGAAATTTATAGTAGTTAGGGTTTATTTATTTAAAAGATATATGCCGGCGGCAGGATTTGATCCATGTACCTGCCGGCCAACACACAGGAATTAGACGGTAGCCTTAGCCGTTAAGTCTATGGATAATGCTACGTAGTATGTAGTTTGATAATTAATTAAATACGTATACGTACGATAAATCATTTAACTGTAATAGAATACGGGATACATAGATCTGGTAATATATAGAGTATGGAATTCGGTACGGACTAAATATCAATACCGCGCATTTGTTTCGTAAGTGAAACAAATACCGCGCAAGTATTTATTACGGCTACGATTACATCCGAATTAAATCGGACGGCCGCAATTAGCGCCGAGATCGCGGTGGAAAATTTTGGCGGTTTGTGGCCATCGTCACATCAGATGACGCGTGGCGAAATTTTGTTGGATCGTGGAATCTTTGGAGATTATGGCACCGAATCCGGATATGACATGTGTCGACATTTAGGCCATATCGTACAATGTCTGTACCTAAAGAACACCGGCAGCTGTACTTTTGCGTACAAAACTGTATTCTGATTGGTTTCGTACATCAGTAGATAGAGTCTGTGAGAGAGATAGGACTTAGAAAAATTAGGAGATAGGACCCTCTCTCCTAGAGAGCTTCTGTACAAAAGGTCAACTTTGACCCTCCATAACTTACTGCTCAGGGGAGCAAATTCAAAGATTCTTTTTGCTATCGTCTCAAGGGAGTCTTACCTTCACAAGGGTGCAGGTGGTAGGGGTTTTTGTCTGCCAAGGTGGCAGTTATTTTTGCTGAAACACAAAGGGGTCAAGATTATCCTAGAGGCTTCTTGGAAGCTGTCTACTCTAAGGATTTATGGAGGTCTCAGAGTTTCAGCGTTGCTGCGCTACTAAGTTGCTATGCTCCGCTGCTGCGCTACCAAGTTGCTATGCTGTTATACTGCGCTGGTCTTGAATCGCACCTGCGCTGCTCTGGAACCGCAATTGCGCTGCTCTGAAATCGCAACTATAGCAGCCTAGCTTCAACCACTAAGTACCCACTTCAGTAACCCTGTTACAGTGCCTTCCACTAAAGGTTCAGCGTCCCGCTGAACTTTGATTGACTCATTGAAGCTGCAATTGCCGGAGTATGTCATATGTTTCCTCGTTATACTCTTTGAACTCCTGGCGAAGGGTATCGAGTTGATTTTGGAGCTGTTCACATCGGGTCTCCAATAACGCGATGTGGTGATCTGCAGCCGCCAATCGCCTCCGATTGATGCGTTCCCGAACCTGATTTTCCCCTTCCTCAATGTTGGGTACTTTAGGTTGCTGCGGAACGTCTGCCGATGCAGGCTCCTCGGGTGCTAGAATCCTGGGTTCTTCGAGTTCAGCCACTGGGGGAACTTCCTTTGGTTCCTCGTCCGCCAGTTCCCACCAAGGTACCTTCCGTAATTTGAAGGACGCGTGTTTCCTTGCAGCTCGCGCCCGCTGCAGAGCATTCCTGCGAGCCAGCTTGAGTACTCGCACCTCAAGGGTTACCTCCGCTCGAGAGATGATGTCGTGGAGGCAGACATCACACGGGTGATAATGGTGGAGTAACCCGGGAACGTGAATCCTGTACCTGTAGTTGTCCTCTACCACTTCCACAAACGGTAAGGTGTGAGGATTCAGCTGTACATAGCCTTTATGATTATTCCCCAGGTCCTTGGTCCGCATGAAATTCCACGCTCTTTTGACGGAACGTCGGCAGGGATACATATAGGATCTCTAGGCTTCCCTATACGCCATTCCTCGACCACTCCGAGGGGTTCCAATAAAACCTTTTGGCGAAGCTGAAGGCGAAGTCCGGATGCTGGGTGTCGACCGGTAGTGGGAAGAGGTAGTCGGGAATTTCCTCTCCATGTTCACCTCCTCCTCGGAATCTCTTCCATTTTCGCGTAAGAGAAACACATCGTCACCACTGGGGTATTGTTCCTCAGCATTCCTCTCCGCGCTCTCAGTCGAATGCTTGTCCGCGGTGCTCTCCTTGTTTGGGTCCCGCATCACCTCTAGATCTGAGGCACGCTCCTAAATTGGCGGAGGCGTTGGTTCACGTTCCAGTTCTTCCGCCTCCGACAGCTCATGATCCGCTTGAAATTCCTGATCACCTTTTCGAGTTGGGGTGTATTCAAGGTCTTGTAAGTTTTCTGACCCCTCCCCTCCACTGGTTTTTGCTAGTCGTGCCTTGCTACTGGCACTTTCCTCCGGTTCCGGCTCCACTTCTACTTCTCTTCGCCTGCTTGCTTCCACCATGGCCTCCCCCGCCCTTAACAATCTCTCGGGACGGTTCAGGTCTCCTTGTCCCACCCGTACCAGTCTCCTCCTTTTCAGTGGTGGAAAGGACAACGACGCCATAGACACTGCTGAACCAGACAATTTCGGTAGCTCCAGAAGCGAAGGTTAACTGATTGTGCGAAGAGAAGCAATTTTCAAGCTGCCAAGACTAGGTTGATCGTGAGGACGGATGGCTGCGGTATTCCCGGGGGATGAGCGATTCACTTTTGGACTGTGCGAAGCGTCGCACCGTGCGAGAGTATCGCAGTGTCCAACATTTAGGAAACTGCGCTGCTGCGGCGAAACCGAGGGTTCGTCGTCACCTACATAGTGAAACACAATTGCGCCGTTGCGCTTTCCTGTCAGCGCAGCGGTGGTGCTGCGATCCGTTGACGTCATCGTGACCATGTTGCGCTGCGGAGGCTGCGCTGCTACGGTGCTGCGGTGTGGTAACATCGCTGCTGCGGTCCTTTGCCGCGTCCCCAATATGATTGCGATGGTTGTGCCACTGCGATTCGCTCCTTTGTTGCGGCCGCTGCGGTTACCCCTCCGGTAAGGCTGAGTGTCCTCACTCCGCTAAAACTGGTGCAGCAACTCCGGGGAATGCAGATCCTTTTCGTCCACCCAAGAGTCCTCTTCGGCACCGTAACCCTTCCAACGCACTAAGTATTGGGTGGAGTACGAATTCCGAGAGTGACGTGACTGAAGGATCTCTTCCACCTTATACTCGTCTGAGGTTCCTCGAACGGGTGGTAAAGGAGTATATTGTAGGCGATTAAAGTACAGTAAATTAGGACCGCGGAATGGTTTAAGAAGGGAAACATGGAAAACATTGTAGATATGCCAGTCCGTCGGGATATCCAACTTGTACGATACGTCTCCCACACGCGAAAGAATTGTGAATGGGCGCGTGAACTTCGGTGCCAACTTCTTAGAGAGGGCACCCAGCAAGGAGAGGTTTACAATATTAAGGCGAACCTTTTCCCCCACACAGAAGACGGTGTCCTTCCGGTGAGCGTCGCCCTGCGACTTTTGAGGATCTTTTGCCATTTGGAGCGCCTTGGCCGCCTTTTCTAGGTTTCCTTGCAGAGTTTTGGCAAAGTCCAGAGCAGCCGGTGTTTGGCAGTCCGCTACCAAAAACGTTTTGGGGAAGAGTGGGTTGTCGTCCATTGAGGGAGAATGGCGTAGCATTTGTTGACGAGTGCACTGCACTGTTGTATGCTACCTCGATCGCCGTTAAATGGTCCACCCAACCGTTTGGTGCACCGAGACATAAGCCCGCAATGCTTCCTCCAAAGTTCGATTCACCCTTTCAGTCTGACCATTAGTTTGAGGGTGGTAGGCTGTGGACATGGCCAACTGCGTTCCGCATAACGCAAATAGATTTTGCCAAAAGTGGCTCACAAATTTTCGATCGCGGTCGCTGACGATCCTTTTCGGAAGACCGTGATGCCGGAATATTTCCTGAAAGAATAAGTTCGCAATATCTCGTGCGGTAGCCGTAGTGGTCGTGGGAAGAAAATGTGCCATTTTCGTTAGGTAATCCACGACGACGAAGATTGAGTCGTAGCCCTCCTTCGTCCGGGGAAGGGCCACGATGAAATCCATCGAGATCGCCTCCCAAGGAACAGATGGTATTGGAAGGGGGTGTAACAAGCCTTGTTGCCCTGAATCCGATTTGTTTCTATTACACGAGTCACACGTCCGGACATATTCTGCAATATCTCGAGTCATGTTTGGCCAGTAATACGCCTCACCGACACGTGCAGTTGTTATATCTCGCCGAAAATGTCCACTTAGTGGCTCGTCGTGACTCATTTGAAGAATCGTGTGACGAAGTGCCGTATTTGTTCGCACATAAAGCCGTGTTGTCTTACTCGGTCTATACCGCCACATACCATTCGCGGTTCGAACGAGTACCTTCTGTTTGATGAGTTCCTTTAGTGAAACATCGTTGCCATAGGCGGCCTTTATTCGACTTAACCACTGTTCGTCCACTTGCACCGTACTGGTGACTGGGCTGAGCTTCGGATCGTGCGCTGCGGTCGACGCTGCGCTTCTCTCTGTCACAAAGTCTCCATTCCCCTGCTGCGGTGTTGGCGGTCGTTGATCCGCTGCCGGCGCAGTGACGTTAGGTCTTCTTGGCAGCGCATCCGCCGGGTTCCTCTTGCCCGGCTTATATTGTATAACAAGTTCCGGGCCGAAGGTTTGCAGGAACGTCATCCAGCGTACTTGTTTCTTGGATAACTTCGGCTGGGTTTGGAGATATTGTAAGGCGTGGTGATCCGTGATAACCGTGATACGTTTCCCCTGAACGTAACACTTCCAAACCTCCAGCGCGTTGATAATAGCCATTGTCTCCTTCTCATGGGTGGCCCAGTTCGACTCCGCTGCCTTAATTTTACGAGTGTTGTAGGTGACGGGTTAGAGGCCTTTTCCTTGATCCTGCATAAGGATCGCTCCAATAGCCATATCGCTAGCGTCAGTAAGTTGAAGTTATCGTTCAAGGTAAGTTCGGATCGGGAACAACTAACACAGGGGCGGTAACCAACCGCTCCTTTAGCGTGTTAAAGGCTGCCCCTTGCGTCGCTTTCCAATCATAGGGCACATCATTCTTGAGCAATTCCGTGAGCGGTGCAGCGATTTTTGCGAAATTTTCGACAAAATGATGATAATAAGAGCATAGTCCTAGAAAGCTCCGTAACTCTGTGATATTTGCCGGCTGCGGCCACTCCTTAACGGCCTATGTCTTGTTTGGGTCTACTACGATTCCGTCTCGGCTCACCACATGGCCTAAAAAATAAATCTTCTCCTTGAAGAAGTCACATTTACTTCTTTTTGCGTATAATTTATGCTCCCGAAGAACTTGTAGGACCGTCCGTAAATGCTTCATATGTTCTTCTTCCGTTCGGCTATACACCAATATGTCATCTAAGAAGACGATCACAAACGCGTCCAAATATTGCCGAAAGATGGAATTCATTAAATGCATAAAGGTCGCCGGTGCGTTAGTCAACCCGAACGGCATTATCGAACCTGGAAATTACCGTATCCAATCCTGAACGTCGTCTTCTCCACATCATCCTCCACAACTATGATCTAGTGGTAGCCGCTCCGCAAATCTATTTTCGAAAATAACTTGCCACCTCGAAGTCGATCCAACATTTCCTCGATCCTCGCTAGGGGGTACACATTCTTTACCATTAATTTGTTTAGCGCTCGGTAGTCTACACACATACGGAAACCTCAATCTTTCTTGTTCACAAAGAGAACGGGGGCCCCATACGGTGACTTGCTTGGTTCGATAGCTCCGGCTTCGACCAACTCCGCGAGTTGCTTTTTCAGTTCGTCCAATTCGGTGTAGCTCATCTTGTACATCCGATTAGACAGGGGTACCGCTCCAAAAACAAGCTCTATCCTATGGTCTACTTCGCGCTTCGGAGGTAATCCTTTGGGGAGCTTCAAGGGAAATACATCTGCGTACTCCTCGAGAAGTTTTGTCATGACTTCCGGGGCCTCATCGGAAGTCTTTCCAATGTCGTCACTTTCTTTGGAGACGAAATCGGGGTCCTTCTTCTTCCATTCTTCCGAAATCTCCTCTTTCGCCTCCTCCTTTGGCTGGAAGACCGCCATACCAATCGCTTCCCCTTTCTTAAGTGCCCTCTTAAGCTGTAAGGCCGAAAGCAGGCGTCCCTCTTCCGCTCCCTTACCAGGCGCTCCCGTTTTTACCTCGAACTCTTCTTCACCTTTCTTCACTCTCATGGCGCCAATTCTCCAATCAATTGTCGGATTCCATTTTTGCAGCCACGGCTTCCCCAAGATTACCTCATGGTCCCCAAGAGGTAATACATGAAGTGTGTCGTACCATCGGAATTTCCCAATGCCGACGCGTAACCTCAGCGTACGATGGGTAATGGATAAGGAACTGTCGTCGGCCAATTGTACCGACTCATGATCCTTTAGTACCACAAGAGGAATTTTCAACATTTTCACCGTCGCCTCGTTAATGAAGTTCCCCGATGCTCCAGAGTCCACCATGAAGTTAGCTGCACTCACTCCTATTTGACCCCGAAATATCAAAGGGTCTCCTCCTTCACCGGCTAACCGCATAACGGTAAGTTTTCCCTTTTTGGGGCCTTTCCGTTTTGGACACTCTCGAGCCATGTGATCTGGAGAACCGCACTAGAAGCATAGTCCATTTTGCCTCCTCCGCTAGATTTCCTCGGGGGATAAGTCATTGGTCTTTGTCTTGGTAGTTTTCTACTTTCTCCGCAGGACGTTGACTGTTTCCTTGTCCTCATTAATTTCGTCGAGCTCCATGGGGGTTGGACCTTCGTCTCGTCGATGTCTTCCGCTACTGCTCGACCCGTAGTGATACGGTCTCTGGAGGTTAAAGTAGACCGAATCGGTCCGCTCCGCAAACTGGATGATTGCTGAGAGAGGAGGAGTCGTGCTTTCCCGGGCAAGCCATTGTTCCACATCTCTACGA
The DNA here is from genome assembly GCA_037447655.1 of Zygnema cylindricum. Lineage (NCBI taxonomy): Eukaryota > Viridiplantae > Streptophyta > Zygnematophyceae > Zygnematales > Zygnemataceae > Zygnema > Zygnema cylindricum. Next base: position 8,137 of record JBBHKE010002129.1, on the reverse strand, counting down.
ATAGACGACTTAAGCCCCTTCGCGAAACGATCCACGGCTTCATCCTCCGTCATCGTAGGTATTTGAACCTTGCACTCCAAGAACCTTTGCGTAAACTCCATCACTGAAGTTCGTTGCTTCAATACTGCGATCTTATCTCTCGCCACCTTCACCGTGTTGACGGGCTGCGAAGTGTCGCAGAGAAGTTGAACGAAGAGTGCCCAGACAGTCGGTAACTCATTGTCCTCCACCAATGTTCTCCACCAAGCCCCAGCTGCCCATTTAAGAAGACCACCCGCGTAGTGAATCTTCTCACGATCCGACAGGCTAGGAAAATTCTCGAGATAGTTCGCAACGGAGAATAGCCATGAGTCAAGGTTCTTGTGTCTTGTAGGATCAAACTCGTCGGGAAGTCTTAATTTCAGTCTCTTAAAGTCTCGCTCTATGCCTCCATGAGGTCGATCCCCTAGACGAGACTCCAAGGCTGTGACGGTGTTACTCAGCTGCGAGTTCTTTAACCTCACACTTTCGAACTCCCTGAGAACTTGCGCCAACATTTTTGTAGTGGATACACCGTGTTCATCCATGTTGTCGAGTCACGGTAATGGCTCCAATACCAATGTAAAAGGGGCACGATACACCACAACACGTTACAGTGCACAGCGGAAACACTAAGGATCTTCTCGTAGCAACAGCTGGAATACACATAACTCACAGACAAGGTTGAACTTTATTACTTGAGAGAGGATACAAGGTTGCGCTAGCTGTGTAGGTCTACTTCAGGTGTCCTATTCACTAGGTGTACTCGCCTATTTAAACTAGCTAACTGCTAGTCAACCTACTACTATACAGCTGTACACGTGGACCTTCGCGGCCAACAAAGATCTATCCAAAACTTCCTTCAAGAACTATACATTTCCATCTACATTCTGCGGCGTTGCTTTGCTGCGCTGCTGAGTTGCTATGCTGCGCTGCTGAGTTGCTATGCTGCGCTGCTGCGCTACTAAGTTGCTATGCTGGCAGATGCGCTACCAAGTTGCTATGGTGCGGTTCTCTGGAATCGCAGCTGCGCTTCTCTGGAACCGCAACTGCGCTGCTCTGAAATCGCAACTATAGGAGTCTAGCTTCAGCCACTAAGTACTTAATTCTGTAACCCTGTTACACTTGAATAGGCTTGAAAAACAGTTGAACAGAGTCTCGAGAGTCTCGTTTTTCAAGCATCGGAATTCCGTGAATTCCTTGATTGTCAATTCATTAATATTCGGAGTAGAGGAGTCTCCAAATATTAAGAAGGGTAGTGCAAGGGGTGGGGTTGGCCACCATGCGTGTTGCCGCCCAAGCTACCTGAATGGCTTGCAGCTAGTTAACATAGGTCCTTCCTTTGGCTTGCGGCTTCATATCATCGGTGAATGTGGTTGTCACAGGGGTGGTCGACGCTGCAGCCAAGTCATCCTCCACTTGTAAAACAGCGGCATCAAGAGCAAGATCAAATATCTTGATGTTAGGAGCCATCAAGAGAGGTTGATGTTACTTATAGTTTGCCAACGCCAATCCATAGAGGTAGTTGACCATCATGGGAAAGAGAGTGGTTTCAAATTCATCTGGAATGGCTCCTCCATATATTTATTTATTTCTAATTGGGTGAACGATTCGAAATCAGCACAACAACTCAAAATCAGAAAAAACGATCCGTGAGCTATCCCCTGTAAATATCCGAATATCCCCCATTTCCTTGTCGTTTGCTGATTGGGTGAACTGAGAATAGGAAGGGCCGGTGGGACTGACAAACTAGGCCGGTGAAGTGGCTCTTTTGTCCTCTTCCTCGGAACCGGAACCGCCTCCTCTTCCAGTGGGAGGTTCTTCCCTGCGAGGTGTGGATATTCCTTCGCAGTGAAAGTACCAGCGCCTGAAAAGATGGTTGGAGGAAGGGTATTTCCAATTTGAATGACTCATGGCCCCCTTCGTGCGGAGGGTATCCGCGTCTGATTACCTGTCTGGCCAGATGAAGTAGAAGGGGTCCACTCCCCTATATCCACTCTTCTTTTTCCACGAGAATATCTTTTGTATTTAAGAACACTCTCCTCAGACGAATGTGGATCCAAACGCCATTCAAAGGGAGTTCTCCTGGAATGGATGGGGAAGAAAACGGAGAGGTGAGCCTTGAGGAGAAGGTGTTCGTCTCCTGAAAGGAGTCTGTTCCCGGGGTCGTCTTCGAGAAGTTTCAGGAGGAGGAGCTCTTAAACTGGAGGATGGTGATTTTCTGTGAGGAGGTGAGTAGACGTCGTGCTTGTAGGGTAGGCTCAATGGACCTGGTGACCCACGGTCTGTTTCAGTAAGGGAAACGGAATGTGAGGGAGAGGAGATGGGAACGTCACGGGGCTTTGCTCCAGGGTCTTGGGAGTGAGAGGTAGGAGTAGGAGGAGAAGAAGGAGGCTTATGGGACAATTTGGGTCGAGGCGAAGGAGGTGTGGATAGTCTCAAGGGAATGTGGATTCTTTCGTCCGGTCATAACTCCACTAATGGTTCAACAGCTAAAGAAAACTCCACCGAAACAAAAGTTGGCGCTTCCCGTGGAGCCGCAGAGAGTTCAGACGGTGAATGTGCACCCAAACACCTAATATTAGGTCTTCTATTTGCCCCCTCTTCTCGCTGAAGAGGAGGTTCTTAACCAATCTCCGATGAAGGAGCCTAAGGTGGGGCTTTGGACTGAGGTTTTGTTACTGGTGGAGGAGGGATCCACCCACAGAGGATCCCACTTGCCCTCCGCCGTGCTTCCCGGATGAGGTTCAATTCCTACTCCCACAACTTCCTCCTTTCTTCCTCTAATGCTTTCCAATCTACCATGGCAGGTCCGGCCACCCCTGTAGCGTGGCCTTGGGATTTCAAAACCTCCACTAGTTCCTAAGCTCTTTCCACTACTCCGGTCATATCAGCTATCCCCACTCTAAGAATTACTGGATCGTTTGGCCAGGTCCGCCACCATCTATGAGACAACTCCTCTGGTCGTTTTTCCAAAACCTTTGGGTGAGTAGGTTCAGAACCCTCCATCTAGTCGAACACGGGGTGTCCTAGAGAAGGTCTCTCGGTGGAGACTAATGCTGGTGTTGGGGAAGTTTCTTCCTTGGGAAAAGGTGTATATCTACCCATACTATCCCTATGGTCAAACTTCTTCCCCCTCACTGCATCTCGAGGCCCTCTCATGCTCCCATCAGCTCCCCTACGAGACTTAGGAGCATGGCGCCTCGAGACAATCTGCTAGCTGCGGTGTCTTGGGAAGAAAATGGAGGAGGGCGAGAATGACAAGCCCTTCAAGCCTTTCTTGCAAAGACTGTGAGGAACCACTCTCTGAAGAGTTGCTTGGAATCTCCACCACCCGTCCCACTAGTTTAACCACCCTGGCTTGATCTAACCGAGCAACTCTCTACACCAACTCCTGCTTTACCTTTAGTTCATGAAGGTCGTGAAGAGCAAGGAGTTCATTTCGACCAGGGCAGCTGGGATCCGCCAAAACCACAAGGTCAATCTGAATTTTTGCCCTGGAAATCTTTGATCTAGTAAGAAGCCCAACCTCTGGAAGAGGACCCAAAGGGGGCTCCCGCTAAGCTTGTCTCTTTGGTCGAGCTCGAAGCGACACTCTGTTTCTTTCCTGAGCTTGTGCCCTAGACTCCCTTCTTTCCACGGCAAAGTCATGGCGGCCTTCGCCAAGGAAGGGAAATGTTTAGAAGTAAGACTTGGAGGAGAGGGAGACGGAGGGGCCCTGTCTTGTCCCTTGGTCGGAGAGTCAAAAACAGTCTCCATGGGAACAGATTCCTCGGTCATTTGAGAATATTCCTTCGTACGGGCTTCTCTGATTGCCCTGTTCTCCTTATCCATTATCTCGATATTCTCCTCCCCCCATGATGACACAGGTGACTAGCAAAGAAGTTATAAAGATAACTCTAGCTCACTTCCACAAAGAGAACATCTAAGTCAAAGCTCCTATCCCCTCTAATCAGAGCAGACAGGTGTTGCTGTTTCAGTAGTGTACTTTCTCCACTGGAAGTTGAAAGCATTTGTTCCCTCCAAACCCACTGTTTCGATACAAGGAAGTGGCAGTTTCACTTCGGGAAGATTTCGCCAAACCAGCAAATACACAAATGCACTACCACATAGTGATATAAAAATAAATAGGAATGGCTATTTCAAATTTAACAATATCACCTTGACCACAAAAATAAAATATAAAATGGAAGATGTAAAATATGGCAAAGCAAGCTTAACATACCCAGCAATTTACGATGACAATGAGAAAAAGGCGAACTCTCTCCCAATGGTAGTGTAATTGAGTATGGTCCTCCTTCAACCCTCGGTGTCCGCAGCTCGGAATTGACTAGACTCTTCTTAGCTTCAAGTAGCGAAAAATCAAAAAATCACCCAAAGAGACGATAGTGGCAACTACCAGCCCGAACTATGATTCCCACAATAGACAGATCTTAAACAAACATGGCAATAGAGGCCAAACAACAAAAAGATTCTTCCAAAAGAAAGTTTGTTGGATTTTATGAAGGTTTTCATAGGAGACAGTAGTGAAAAGCAACCTCTCTCCTTTGGCCCCAAGTGCCTTATACAGCAACAACTTGTCCAGTTTTAGGTCCAAAAGTCAAACCTACGCTATTAGCTAATGAGCGACAAGCAACAACAACCGAACTGACATAAGACACAATCATGTGTACTACACTTGGGGCAAGAAGTTAGACCTCTGACTACGGCTAGATCCGCGGCCGTAGGTTATTATTTGTTCCACAGTTTTAAGACAAAGTACTAAAAAGACACGGAAGTGCCAAGCTTTGACTTAATGTAAGAAATGGACCACTGGTTAGCTGAACCTGAACTGAATTGCTACACATAGCTTACATCATAATCTAGATTACAGTGTGGAAGTTTACGTGGCAATCCACAATGTACCCCCCCACTAGGGCTGGTGGAAGCTAGTGCTATGTAACGGAAATGCGATCTTTCAGACGATGGAACTATGTCGTGCGGCCTCCTTTAGGCTTGAAATAAAATGTTTCTTGCTCGGTAGAGGAATTACTATAATCCATCCGGCTGGTTGTGCATACTTCTTTGTAATCTGAGAACAGTACGGTTCAGAAGGGTACGGAAATCCTCGGTAATACAAAAGGTTGCCTGAAAAGCACTCGAGCTTGACATTGCATTCATGGTTGTAGTGCTACATTGAAACAACACTGAAATGTCGACACATGACTTCAACCGATGGCACAATGTACAAACACTATGAGTTTGCATAGGGTGGATACAAATCTAACAAATCTCCCCCATAAAATCTTTGCCAAAAAATAATCGCCTCAAAGTTTCCCCCTCTTTCTATCAACTTTCATGATTTGGCGCGCTTGTTTTGTCATGTTGAGGATATTTCAAAAAATTCCCTAGTAAAATAAGGTGGTTCGGTTGTATCTTGCACTAAGAATGTACTTTTGGAATATCCTTGATTGACGTTTGTATATGCAGAATGTATGGATGACCAATCTTTGACGGTTTTCAAAGTCTGACACGATCCTAAGTGGTACCATCCATAGTATAACACGTTTGAGAGATTTGTTTAAAGGGTACGGTACATTTATTGTTGTCATGCTGAACCTCTAAACGATATGTTCTTTTTAATTGTCAAAAACGGTTTGAATAGATAACAATATATTGTCTTTTTGGTCACCATAGCTAGTACCTCCACCACAGACAACTGTTGATCGTAAGACATAATTATTATGGTCTTCCATTAGAGGAAAAGTGGGGTTGTTTAATGGACGTCGTAATATTTGGTAAAATTTGTACCATTTTTTTTTTGTCACACAAACATGTTTATTAGATGGTTTTCGAGATATTCCAATAGTATACATGTAAGTATCGACAATTTGATGTTTCGCATTTTTAGATTCGCGAACCAGGTTTAAAGTCTTTCTCATTTCCTTTGTCAACGACAGTGCCTTCTTTGTCATCCTCCTCTATTTGTTCAGATCCCCCAAAGAATCTCACTCTACTGAAACCAAGTGGACCTCACTTGGACCTCCAACGGTTGTTGATGGCCTGCTCACCCGTCCACTCACTATCCCACATTAGTGATTCTCATAAAGCGCACTCTTCATCGTAGTTTCCCTAAAGATAAACCCTAGCCCGGTGAACACGGGCACCCTAGAGGGTGGGCCCAAAACCTCTAATTCTAGGGATTCCATTGGCACACAGAAATACCAGTCTATCGGAAGCCCTGTATGCCCAAGAATAGAAGTCACTTTGAACCCCAACAGACTTGACCAGCCTCACCCTTGTGAGAGCGTGACTCCTTTGAGTTAGACGCAAAAGAAATCTCCAAATTTGCTCAATTGAAATGTTAATTATTTGAAGTCAAAGTTGACCTTTTGTATACAAGCTCACCAGGAGAAGGTGGCGGCCTCGGATTTTCCCAAGTCCTAAAACCTCTTTCTAAACAGTCTATTACTGATGTAACTTGCTTAACAGACGACTGTATTTTACAATATGGTACACAAGCCGTGGTACTTCTATAGAAATTAAAGGTTTTTCTTTATGTATTTTCTAAGTCTAAAATAGAAAAAGGAAAGTCAACAAAGGCAACCTGCTCTGCTTCTCGCTCTACTCTCCAGTTCCCATACTTGTTATAGTCACTAAATACTGGAGAGGGAGCAAGAACCTAATATATAATGGATATTCTAGTGGCTTATGCTAAAAGAGTTGAGAGATTGACACGTGGCAGGTCTTCAGTGGATCCCAAGGAGGAAAGGGACAAAGTCATGACGTCGATGTGAAAGGTACATAGTTTTTACAAGAGCCATACCAAAGCTGTACATACCGTATGGTAGCTAGTACATTATAGCGGAACGGAATTTATAGTAAAGATAGATGAAGGAGATATATGTATTTCTTTTTTGGTTCAATGTGAATGTTTTTTACTTGATTATTAATATGTTATGTCGTGCCATGTTGAATTTTGAAAAATGTGATTTGTAATATTGTCTCCACTTTGTTTTTTTGAGGTCGTATGCTCTCTAAGAGATAGAGAGAGAAGGCCATGGTTGGTTGTCAAACAGTCTCAAGCAGAGAGATAATATGATTCTGACAAAAAATTGGCTTTGGCTAGGATTTGAACTTGGCCTTACGGATTGACCAAATTGTTTGTCCAACTATTTTCTGTAATTAGTTGATGTAGAAGCTACGATACACACATGGAGTTTGATAATTCCTTAAATGGAAACAATTGTTTTGCGCTCATTTAGCGGAAATTGTACAAACTGCGGTACATGTAAAATTCATTTTTTTTTGCATGTAAGGAATAGTATGGATACAAAATCATTAACTATTTTGATTATTTTTTCAAATCGGTCTTTCCGATTTCTACGTATAATTGGCGCGTTGAATTGTGGGTAAAATGCAATCTGAACAACTATGCTTTCGACCACTGTTGTTTAAATCGTGGGATTTTTTCAATTTTTCCTATTTCTATGTATAATTCGTGACTGTTGAAAAAAGCGCAAAAAAACGCGATGTACTTTCTATCTGGTAACCTGAACGGAAAATTTACGGGAAGGTACAGTATTTCCGTAAAATGTTCCCTTTTTACCGAAATGTACGGGATTTGACGAAAACATACGTCGCAGTTATTATTACTTCCTGTCCAGTAAACAGAACAGAAATTTCACGGAACATGTACGTAAATTTATTGAAAATGTACGGACATTTTCGAAAAAAAAAAATATCACACTATTTGCGCGCGGTAAGTTTGGGAACTGTACGAACGTCTTCTTCAAAAATTTTTTTGAAAGATGTCGCCGTGGAATGATGATAACGAAACCAATTTTTTTTGCTTTGGCCGAGATTTGAACTTGATGCTACGCCATTTCGGAGTAGGATAAATCACAACTGTCCGCTACCAGCCGCTAAGGAAAATTTGGTACACTATTTAAGGTTGATACATATTTAAATTTTTTTAAATTGTTTAGCGCTCACTTAACGGAAAAATTACAAACTGAGCTGTGTAAAATTCATTTTTTTATAATGTACGGAATAGTATGAATGAAAATTCATTAACAATTTTAACGATTTTATTAAATCGTTCGAAGCGTTCGCTTCGTATAATTCGTCGCGATTGAAT